>OX371225.1:52539010-53021510 GCA_947310385.1 Nephrotoma appendiculata | reverse complement strand
ATTTCAAATTGACGTCTGTGAAATCTCAACACGCAATTTCAATCCATCTAAACAATAACTAAAGACGCAGTTTCACACTTTATAGCCTATCTTTTTACAGGGAAAGTAGAGGCAAGAATTGCCTGGTCTTCCCAATTTAACCTCACTGGTTCTATGTAGGCATTTTCGTCATTAGGCGAGACAACTGCTTGTCGACATTATTTAATGACCACTACTCTCGCATTCTACCTTTGGAGGCGATTATTGAGATTTTGAAATCCGGCCAACATAGTATACTAAAACACTGACAACATAAATAAAGTAAAGTATTTTATATTATTCTGAATATACAGGGTGCGTACTGTATATTTGATAATGAAGACCATATACAAGGTGACTCTTAAGTAAGTACAATAATTCGTGAGGTGATGGAGGACACTAATCTAAACAAAAAATTATATAACTTGGATTTTAAATACGTTCTACATAAACTGTAAGAAATAAAAAATCTAAAGGATTTAAACTCGGAGATCTTGCAGGCCGTTCTCGGTTTGGTCTTAGAACAGCTCGCCCTATCCATTGATAAGATTAAAATGATTGATAAGATTATTTTCAAAAGCTCGCGAACTATTGTGCTACGGCGCCATTATGCATGAACCACATTCTATTTCTGATCAAAACTGGTACATCATCTAGCTTGATCATCTTCAAGAAAACTTCTTTATGATGCATCATCAAGTCTCGCAGAAGGAAACAGACACACCAATTAAATATTAATCGATAATTCCCATCCACATCAGTGAAAAGCGCCTTACCTATAAATTGCGGACATCTTATAAATTTTCTTTGCATCCATTGACAAAAATTTAAACGTTTCGCGGAAATACGAGGCAATAGTTCCTGTACACGTTGAATATGATAGGCATATAATTGTTCTTCCCTCAAAAATTGTCCATTTTAGCTTTTAGCTCACGTTAAATTCACGAGCTATTTTCTGGACACAGCTTTCTCTAGTGCAGGCGTTCCAGTTGTTACCGGCCTTCTTGGCATACTTTATCGTTTGAAGTAACTTGTTTCCCTAAGTCTCTGACGGATTCTCATAAGGGTCCGAATATTGGGTACTCGGCAATTGGGGTAATCCTCGCTATAAATGGCACAGCATTTCTACCATTTCAGAATTTGTGTAATTGGACATTATTAAAAATAATTAAATACGAACGATACCTCGTTGTTGTTAAATTATGAATTAGTTTATGTTAACATTAAAACAAAATGCTCAGCACAACAAGGTTCACTTTAGCACAGATCGTGTTAAATGAATAGTTTTTAAGTTATGATTAAAATTGAAAATGACTAATTTTACAGTAAACTTGATTATCTCGACAACGGTTACAGATAGGATATGTGCTGTCATATATTTTTTTATTCAAATTTGTGTCCTCCATCACCTCCTGCATTTATTGTACTTACTCAAGAGTCACCCTGTAAACGCAAACGAAGAATTTCTAATTGTGTGAAAAAATGTTTACCTTCCTACTAAATGCCATGTTAAATAACACGTTTTGTCGACTAGACTACAATTATGTTTATGGCTTATCTAATTTACATAAACAAACAGCTTCTACATATTCCCACATCGAACAATCGAAATTAACTTGTTAACCATATATCAACAAATCAAAAGATAACGCAACGCAATTGACCCTCAATCTTAATAGGGGGAATGGGAATACGTACCGCATATATCAGCAGTAATATAAATCATATGAATTACAAACTTCCCGCGCAACAAAAATGCGCAACCCACATCCAGCACGCATCCATATATAAGAATTTCGCGCTGTCATCAACTTCAATGCCATAACGAACTTATATTTACCAGGCAACAAAAAATCGAAACAAACAACAAAACGCTTGCATTTTTAATTCGCTTCCATATTTGTGCTTCCAAGTTAAAAGCATACACAATTTAGCTTTGTTCAATGCTAATTTACAACAAAAAAAACGTCTACGTACTTATAGTTGTGAACACAATATTTAGAATTTGCCATAATGATTCAACGCAAATAAATAAGTTACGTACACGTTTTACCTAACAACACATTAGGAGGACGGCAATAAAATACTCAAAATAATTTTTATGGTGCAAAATGAAAATTTATGGAAATTACAGGTCACACGAGACGCGCGCCTATATTGCATCACATGTAAGAATTTCACTTTTATCTATGTATATGTTTACATAAAAGACTACGCAATTGTTTACACGCCGAAAGAGATATGCGGCTGATAAGAAATGAAAAAGATATAAAATGGCGGATATGATATAACGTCTTTGTTATGTATTTGTTGTTGTTGTTGAGTTTATTGTTTTATGTTGCGCGGCTGGATTTGAATAAAAAATTAGGTGACAACATTAAAACATACGGTAAAACATAAAATTAAATTTAAATCGAAGCAATTGTCGAGTACATATTTGGTTTAGAGATAAATGAATCATGCACACCTGCGTGATTCTAAATACAGTGGAACGCTCGTTATTTACTTTAATACAGCTAAGTACTACCTAGTACTCTGGAACAGTGATTCTTAACGGGGAGGCCGCGGCAAAATTTCCTTCAGAATATAATAAAAAGAAAATTGATGTATAACCGAATATCGTATTGAAAAGTGAAAGAAGGAAGATAAAGTTGTCTTATTTAGTTAGTTTGCTAGGTGCGCAACTAAATTTCCCGATTTTTTTGTAATTAAAAAACGGTAAATTTCTATAGAAATATAAAAAATGCTTTATTCAAAGTACTGTCGTTCGCTATCTACACATTTTTGCCATCTCTCTAGCAATATATGAATACCACAATGATAAAAAGATGCGTCTTTGAACCGAAACCATTCATCCAACCAATTTTGCCCTTGTTCGAAACTGGCCAAGTGTAGCCCTGCCAAGCCATGCGCCATCGACCGGAACAAGTCGAAATAATCCGAGGGGGCGAAGAAAGTGGGTGTGGTAGCAGATCCCATCTCAGCGTTTTGATGGTGTCCTCTTTGATGGTTGTCGGTAGCATTGCCCATTGACATTTTCGCTCCATTTCAGCAGCTCTTTCTTCACGATTCCTTTCTGGCCCCACCAAACGCAGAGCATTATCTTCTTTCCAAAGCCACGACTTTTTGCGTTTGGGATTCTTAAAAAGATCCGGAGCAGGTAGCTCTTTCTTTCATGCCGTGAAAGCAAAATGTGGCAAGTGGCTCATCGATTTTCCATCTGTCTCTCAGTCAACTCATGCGGCACCCATTTTCCCTCCTTTCGAATTTCTCCCATTGCATGTAAACGTTTGGAAATACGTTGGTGAGTCGTGTTTAATGCTTTCGCAAGTTGATCTTTAGTTTAAATCATCTTTATCCAATAACGCTTGCAGCTCGGTGTCTGCAAATGTTTCTGGTCTTCCGGAGCGCTTTTTGTCCTCAATGTCGAAATCGCCACTTCTGAAGCATTTAAACCCATCTTCACAAGTAATTTTCGATGGTGTATATGTTCGCCGTAGTCCTCCTCAAGCAAATGACGTACTTCAGGTGAATTTTTTTTTTTAGTTGAAGCAGAAAAGCAAAGCTTCCCGCACATGCTGTTTGTTTGGCACAAAACTCGACATATTCGTTTTTAGAAAAAAAAAATTGGCGTTGCGATATGTGCTGGTATTACCACTGGTCATCGTTAACAACTGTCCATGCTATGAACAAAATACAACAGAAGAAATAAATACAAATATGCTAATCCTAACACCAAATTGTGAAGTATGAAAGTTAAAATAGATAATGAAGTAATAGTTATTTTTTATAGCTATACTTATATATAAAACACAGTCGGGTTAGTTACACCATTTATAACTCTTGAACGGCTGGACCGATTTTTATGATCTTTGTTTTGTTGGATTAATAACTATTAAAACATCGGAAAAATTCACCAAAAAAAATTTATCAAGAAAATTCATTTTCTCTACATTTTGTATGGAATGACTTTTATGATGATATCTAGAGAATGGATCCACTGATTTCGATGATTTTGATTTTGTTCGTCTCAATACAGTGGTGGCTTAGGAAAAAAAGAAAAGTCAGAAAAACTCAAAAGGAAAACCCCAAAAATCTAATAAAAAACCTTTTTTTATATGGATTTTGTATGTGTAGTTTGTATGTGACGAGTGGTGCAGGAGTTAAAGCTTCGGCGCTTGGGCCGTGAAGTACTGGATTCGAATCCAACAATTTTTTTTATTTTATCTTCTTAGCTATATAATTCATGATGGAAATGGTGGATTAGTTTTCTTCGATGCGCCTGGTGGGACTGGGAAGGCATTCCTCATGTCATTGATTTTGACCATGTCATTGATTTCGTGCGGGATCCGATATTGCTGTAGCAGTTGCTTAGCGTTGAAATTGTCGTTAGACCTTCAATCGGCTGAAAACCCGACTTGCAACATTGCGAAACACTCAGCAATGGCGAAAGTTTTGGTAGCAAGTAAAATCATCATCGATTATGAATGTATAATGGCGCACAAATGCGCATTTGAAGCATTCAATCGAACTATGAAAAATCTACGCAATGACTCAAGATGTTTTGGAGGCGCAATGATTCAACTGTCTGGCGATTTCCGTCAAAAAATATCAGTCATTCCAAGATCAACCGCAGTTGATGAAATAAATGCTTGCCTCAAGTCATTAACTCTGCGTGGCGCTATGTGATGAAACTTCAGCTGACGACAAACATGCGAGTTGCATTGTTAAACCATAGACAATCTAAAAAAGATATTTCATCCTATGTAAACGTAAAAATTTAAACTGCGACATGGAATTATCAGAAATGATGACATTGGAATTATCAGAAATATATTTTGTTTTCATTTTTTAGCTCGAACGAAAAATTTAGTTTGATTGTCTGTGGTTAAACGATCCATCTGCCGAAGATTTCTCCAAGCAATTGCTGACTATCTGTAATGGCCGTGTTCCGGTCGACGAATCGAACGGATTCATTTCGTTTCCTCAGAACTTTTGCAATTTTATCTCAACGAAGGACGAGCTCATCAACAAAGTGTTCCCGAACATCATTACTAATCACAAAAATCACAATTGGGTGAGTGAACGAGTAATTCTTGCGGCAAAGAACAAAGATGGGAATCACTTAAATTTCACAATTCAAAATCTAATCGTCGGTGCACTTCATTCCTTCAAATCTATCGACTATGTGACAAACAAAGACGAAGCAACCAACTATCCAACTGAATTTTTAAACTCATTGGATCTGGCTGGCTTGCC
The DNA here is from genome assembly GCA_947310385.1 of Nephrotoma appendiculata. Lineage (NCBI taxonomy): Eukaryota > Metazoa > Arthropoda > Insecta > Diptera > Tipulidae > Nephrotoma > Nephrotoma appendiculata. The sequence goes on along the minus strand of OX371225.1, from coordinate 53,016,233 downwards.
ACCGCATAATTTACAACTGAAAGTTGGTGCGGTAATCATCATGCTGCGAAACCTGAATCAACCAAAACTATGTAACGGGACGCGTTTGGTTTTGAGAAAACCCAAGGAAAGTTCAAAGATGAGGAAGTTCTCGTTCCGAGAATTCCGATGATCCCAACCGATATGCCATTCGAGTTTAAACGAATTCAATTTCCGATTCGTCGTGCATTCGCCATGACGATCAACAAATCACAAGGCCCATCCTTGAGTGTTTGTGGCCTGAATCTAGAAAATGAATGTTTCTCTCACGGCCAATTGTACGTAGAATGTTCACGTGTCGGCAAACCATCCGCTTTGTTCGTTCTCACACCTGACAATAAAACAAAAAATGTCGTATATCACAATATGCTTTACTGAAGGAAATCGACCCTATTGCAACCCCACCCAGCAAATAGTTTAAATGAAAGTAGTGCAACAATGCTACGCGAATCATTTCGAATCACTTCAATAAAACGAAAGCCTTGCTGCCACGTGAATTACATTCATTTCAATGTAATTAGAATATATTTCATTTTGATTGACTTTAATTAATTTCGAGTATTCATTTTATCTGCCCCGAAGGTCTCGGGTTCGGTTCTCAGTAGTGACAAGGAAAAAATTGCACGGCTGGTTTAGGATCAATGAATTAATCACTTATTATCCGAAATGAAAATATGATTATGAAACCTCATTTGAGGCGGCCAAATCCCTTGATAGTGCCAGAGAGAGAGAGAGAGAAATTCATTTTATCTTTAAAAAAAAACTCAATTAATTTAAGCTAGATACAATAACCTATAACATATTTATTGATTTTGAGGCGGTACGAAGTTCGCCGGATCAGCTAGTGTATAAATAAAAACAAGATTTTTTTTTTTAAATGTTTTAATTCTTTGAAATTAAATAATATCAATTAAAAAATATTTTACGGGCCTTTGGTAAGAATTAATTTATTTTATTGTTATTAAAAATATGCATTAAACTTTTCGTTAAAGCCCTAAATGTCAAATACTTCAGAAAAGAAACAGTAGACATAGATTTGATGACGTATAAAGCAGTACTGCCTAGATGCATTGTCTATAAACTGTCCACATTCGACGACAAGTGTGAGACATAATAGTATATCAGTACAATTTACTTAAGTTCTTTCAAAATTTCAATAAAATTAGAACATAATTGAATGTGATTAATCTAATTAGTTAAATGACATCCTGCATTTTGTTTTTTAGATTTTTGATATTTTATCGCATTGCGTAAGTATTGCGTCAGGTTGCGTAATGTTTTGAGATTTTTCTAAGTGAAACTTTTTTATGCGGTCCCGATTCACCACATAAAAAAACTTTTAAATGTGTTGCGAAAACTATTTTTTTACCTACTCGTGGAGTTTCGTAAGATGTTTTTATGCGGTCCCTATTACCGCACAAAAACAGGTTTGACTATATATATATCCTCTTTCATGACTATGTCTTAAGCGAAACGAGAATGACCCGTCTTCGAAGCTTCTCATATCAGCTTTATATCACTCACTTTTTAATACGACGTAAGCTCGTAATTTCAGCGACTTAATTTCATTTCATGATGATCTTTGACGCAACGCCATCTCAATTACCATTTTTTGGATAGGCTCAGTTGGAAATTTTCCAACATGCATGTGAATATACCTCATATTTTTATTTTAGAGTAATTGGTATGTGAACATTTAGTAGTTGTTTTATTCTGAAAATTTTAACATAACCAAATTTGTTTATTTTTATGTTCCATAAAATAGATCGTCCATTTGGAATACTAAACTTGGCCAGAAAATGATTATATTTTATCTGAGACATATCATATAGGATTCATTTCAGATAATATTCACTTACAACTCATCGTTGACATGTCACATACGATTCGTGTCACATTCGACATGTTATAAACGATTCATCTGAGACGTGTCACAAGTCACAAATGAAAATCAGTCCCATTTGCTAATAAATGTTTATACATGTATGATGCTTGTCTGTCGTAGACGAGTCATTTGTGTGTCGCCAATGACTTAGTCGCTAGGCGGTGATAAGATTTTATTTGTTGAATTGGTTAGTAAACATTTTGTAATTGTTTTATTAGAATTTTATTTTATTCAACAACATTAAAAACTGCAGCCATTTGGAAACCAACATGTATACTGGAAGTATGTTTAGCAGTTTAATATTATATACATTAAATATTTTTTTCATAATTAAAAATATTACCCCGCATTTCAATTAGATATTTTCCTTGCATATAGAAATTTATTCCGGGCCTGTCACATTCGATTCATCTTAGATATATTAAATACGATACATCTCAGACATAACACATAAGATTCGTTTAGGACTTCTAATATACGATTCAGCCTTGTCATAAACGATTCCTCCTAAACATGCCAAAACCAAAATAAGTCCCATTTACTGATACGTGTCACGCTCGACTGTTGCTGATGAATCAATAGTGTGACTTTAATGACTTTTACTGGATTATTTTATGTCGATGTGTAATGTATCGATTATAGTGGTTGCTTAGATAATTATGTTTTCGGTACATATTTAAGATGAGGCGGTGAACTTAGTTTGTCGTCACCAATAAATAGCCGAGTTTTAAAAGCTACAAGTATCAGGGGCGAATCGGGTACAGATGTCCAACAAATCACCCGATTAAAACGTGATGAAAATTAATACCGCGTTTCGAAATATTGAAAACTTATTTTCAAAGTCAGTGTTGTGTAGACGAAACCATGCAAATTTTGGGTCGTGAAAAATATGGGTCGTGAAAGTGTGCCAAGCCGAACCGCTATAATGTGATATATTATATGATAAGAGACGTTCAGTCCAACCATCATGGCGAACCTAGGTATGTATAGCACAAGCCTGGAGTAAATGTAGTCCAATATCAAAAGCATATTTGAAAAACGAATCGTACTCCAGAATTATGCGGGTCCAAAGTGCGCCAATCCGAACCGCTGTAGTGAAATTGGTGAAAGGTGGTGAGAAAGGTTTGCTATTGGTTGATAGAAGTGGCACTTGGACATTGCGCACCTCCGAGAATATTGTGTATCCATAGTGTAGGACAGAATTTATGATCCTCATCTCGACGACTATCGCGGCAACTGGCCATTGGTTACACAGTGCACAAGCCTGAGGGAATACTACGCAAAGACCGCGGATTATTCGTTTAAAAAGACCAGATGATTCAAAGTTGAAAGAAAATGACAATCCGCTTCGATATCAGTTCCCTGCGTGGGCCATATGCCACCTTCATAATGTCGTCGATTTTGGTCGAAAAATAATCTCTTTAGACGAAGCTCATCTCCATTCCGGGGGCTTTGTAAACAAGCACAAGTGCCGGATTTGAGTTTCGGAACAGCTACACGTAATCATAAAGAAGTTACTGCATCCACCACAATGCATCCACCGAGAGAGACTGTTTGGTGTGGATTTTCGAGTGGTGGCATAATTGGCCCATTTTGAACACTGAAAACACCGTTACCGTTAATGGAGTACAGACCCGACATTTTATGGCCTTAAAGCGAAACTATGAATGTTTTGGAGATGTGAACTGGCGCTGTTATATCAGTGTTGATGTTTGATATAGCTTTTCGATATTTTAGTGAACTGTTATCCGCTTACCACTGGTGAGGGCTATGACAATAACAGTCTGAAGTGTTGTTTTAAACTACTTTATTTTTATTAGATTCTTTTGGTTTATATACAAAATTAATACATATAATTACAACTATCAAGTTGCTGAGCTTACAATTTTACCTAAATTAAAAAATATGTGTTTATGTTATTCATTATATGGACAATACTTTTGCTGATCTTATGAAAATAATAAGTGTATGCGCGCCGGAGATAATGGAAATATAAGCCGTCAAATAATATTTAGCTATTCGCATACTTATTGTTGCTGATTCGACACATTTGTGTCGCTAATGTTATGTGCTTGAACATATATAATAAATTATTCCATGTTCAAACCCGTGATTGAACATACTGCGGGGCTGTACAATTGAGAGACCTTGGCCGTGGCGTTGGTCGTGGTGGTGGTGACATGTCTTCGGAGGAAACCCGGTGATTTGTCTTGCGTCTGCAGAGATATAACAAAATTATGACCAGTCCTATGATCACCATGGTGTAAGTCATCACGTAATGATGAATGTGATGCCCTCTATTAGAAGAGTCCATTGATTTAGGTAAGGCCGTTTCCTTTAATTTTTGTTGTGCAATGGCCGTTTCAAGATTAATTATGTCCTTATTTAAACTGAGGTCCGCTGAATTGTTGGTACCTCTCTCTGATGGAATCGTCGGTAGCTCCGATAAATATGATGAGTTTTTCAGTTCACTCTGAATCTTTATTGACGCAGCAAAAGACGAATTAATCATATAGGATTTTTCGTCGATAGTTGTGAGATAAAAATGCCCGTTTTTTAAAGTACATTTCCGATCCAGACTGAGTATCCCAGAATTTTGCAGCTTCATTGTGGTTATCTGACGATCACATATTAGATCAACGATTTTTGGTGATGTTACTGAGAATAGCCATTTGTTTGTGTCTACTGGCATCCAATAGTTCAGTTGGTGCAATATAGTTGTTGTACAACCGTTCAAATTCTGCGCTACATGTCTTAATAGATTCATTTCACATTGTGACTGATTTGATTGTATGTTGTAAATTGGAGAAATGGTACATAAATATCCAGTATTTTTAATTTGAACGCATTGTTGTAGTTCATCGTTAGTTAGAGGAGCGAAACGTTCTCGATGCATATTTACTATGAGGTATTCTGTTGTTCGCATTATTATGTGTAATTGACCATTTTCGATTTTTGGGATTGGTACTATGTGAAATAATTGATACGTCTCCGAATATGCTAAAGGCATCTGGATGCGAAAGAGGATGTGATTATTCGTGACTCTTGTCTGCACGGTTAGCAGGTTGTAAATGTGCCCAAGGCTATTATCGTCATCGCCTTCAGGGATCATCATGGTTGGTGAAATATAATCCTTAATTCGGTTGATTTCCTCTTTCAATTGTTGAGGGGCCAACAGGGCTGGATGGATATGTCCTTGATGGGCATTTATAATAACATCGATAATAACTCGTTGTTTATCTGCTATTCGCCTCATGATCATCATTATTTGAATAGTATATGTTGTAATAGATTGTACCCTGTCATAATGATCACCATCTATGGATAATTGTTGGATTTTTCCATCGAGATATAAGAACTGCTGGGCGATAATTTTAAAATGATTAGCAGTCGTCTCTCTGTCGTGTTTAAATACATTTATTGTTGAGTCTATGATTGACGTTTGATTTTGGATTAATGCCAATAAATATTCTTCATTATCTTCTGCCTTTTCCAGTTGATTCTCTATATGTGAAGCATCTCTTTGATTCATGATGCCGAACGCATCACCGAGAATGTATCCTATTGTATCACCTATGTCACGTTTCCTCAGAGCGTGGTCCTTGTTCGTTGACCTGAGTAGGGCATTTTGCGATGTAATTTCCTGCATTTGTTCAGTTAGCTGGTGTACCACTACATCACAGAGTTTTGGTCTCTTCCCCCCCGTCCACCCCGTCTGACAAGTGTTATTTAGATGACTGATGTAGTATTCTATAGAGCTGATGTCGTCCCAATATCCTGATAGGTTGTAGTTTACAATTATTTTCCACCGCAATGCCATCAGGTTAACAGTTCCGGTGTTGTGGAAATATATGCCGGCGTCCGTTGGTAGCGGTTCTACAGTGCTTTCAGATGTTCCAAGGGAGAAAAGCCCTTGCATCATGCCGAGCATCAAGATTATTAGTCTCATCGTTAGTCCTTTTTTGAATATTACCTTATTGTGATATACTTGTCTTTTCTTTTTAACTTCTCGGGGAGGTTGAACACGTAAAGGTATCGTTGGTTGTTGAGGTTGCTCGACCGGTGAATGTGTATTCGTTTGGTTGGTTTCGTTCTCATGTTCTATTGGTAGTCGTGAAAGTTTGTGAATCGGTCTTTTTATAAGAGTCCCTCCCGGGCCACGAAGTGAGACTACTCGAACCTTTTGGTCTATGCCTGGATGTATTTCCATCACTCGACCAGTTAGCCACTTTAATGGAGGAATTTTGTCCTCTTTGATGAGAACCAGGTCCCCTATCTTCATGTTTGGTTGTTCATCTGACCATTTTCTTCTATGTTGAAATTGATTTAAGTACTCGCTATGCCATCTTCTCCAGAAATCTTGTTTAATTTTTTCTACAAGTTTCCAACGTGTTATGCCGTGAATGGTTGTTTCTGCTATTGCATCTTGTGGAATTGCTTTTAGAGGTGCACCGATTAAAAAGTGTCCAGGCGTTAAGAAGGTAACATCTGTAGGATCGGTTGATAGTGGTGCCAGTGGTCTTGAATTTAAGCAAGCTTCTATTAGTGAAGTAACCGTTGATAATTCTTCAAAAGTCAATGTTGCTTCTCCAATGACTTTTATTAAGCAACTTTTTACTGACTTAACTGCCGCTTCCCATAGTCCTCCAAAATGTGGTGCAGCCTGTGGTATAAAATGCCATGTTGTTTCATCATTTGCTAATAATTGCGCAATTTCCTTATTTGAATTACGAATTAGTGCAGCTAATTCGCGTTCAAGTTGATTTTTAGCACCGACAAAGTTGGTACCATTGTCGCTATACAAATCACTGCATAATCCTCTACGTGCAGTGAATCTTTTGTATGCCGCGATGAATGCTTCACTAGTTAGATCACTGACTGGCTCAATGTGTATGGCCTTGGTTGTCATACAAACAAAAATCGCTAAATAACCCTTGTGTGCCTTGTGACCTCTTCCCTTTGTTGTTCGAATCAGAAGAGGTCCCGCATAGTCGACTCCAGTTTTCAAAAATGGTCTTCCGGGAGTAATCCGGGCGGCTGGTAAATTACCCATTAGCTGTGTTCCTGTTTTTGCATTGAAACGATGACATCTTGTACATTTCGATATGAAATGTCTTGTTAGATTCCGACCGTGGATGATCCAGTACCTGGTGCGAAGATGAGCCAGGGTTAATTGTGTTCCTCCATGCATTGTTTGTTTATGTGCTTGTTCAATCAATAGTTTAGTAATGGGATGATCTCTTGGGACAATAATCGGATGTTTCTCGTCGTAGCTCCAAGAGGTTGTGTTTTGGACTCGGCCACCAACGCGTAAGATATCATCCTGCATGAAAGGAGACAAAGATTTAATCTTACTTTTATTTGCCACTCCTTTCTGGTTTGTAAGATCGTAAATTTCGTTCCTGAAGCGTTGCCTCTGTGCCAGTTTAATCAATACTTGGGTAGCCTTTTTTAGTTCTTCTGTCGTGGGAACTTCTTGGTTGTTTACAGTATTCCTTCGGCTTTTGTCAATAAATCTCAATACATATACTAGAATCCTTTTTATTGTATTAAAATTGGAATGCCTTCGATATAAATTCTCAATCGGGTTATTTGATGTCACTGTCGTGGCCCCAATAATCGGTTGTTTCAGCTCCAATTGATCTGGCGTTCCTTCTAGTTTCATTGGTGTTAGTTGGATTGCCGTTTTGAAGACGTGTTGAGGACCGTTCCACCATAAATTGTATATGATTAATTGATTGGCTTCAATACCCCGGGATGCACAATCTGCGGGATTGTCGGATGATTTTACATAAAACCATTGAGATGAGGCAGTTAACTTCTGGATTTCCGAGATTCGATTTGCTACGAATGTTTTAAATTTGTGAGGCTTGTTTTTCACCCATCCCAAAACAATCATAGAATCCGTCCAAAAATAGGTTGGTGTTTTATCGAATTTCATGTCCTGTTGTACCTTGCTCATTAGATTAGCAAGCAGACTGGCTCCACATAACTCTAGCCTTGGTAGCGTTAACTTGGTTGCTATTGGTGCCACCCGGGTTTTTGATGTTAACAAAGTTGCCTTATTTAACGATCTATCGTAAAAATATATTACTGCTGCATAAGCCGCTTCTGAAGCATCACAAAATCCATGCAACTCTCCTGGTAACGTAGAGTTGAAGTTGATCCACCTTGGGATTTTGATCGCCTCTAGCTTCGGGAGAGAGACATAGTATTGGCAGCATTTATTTTCGACGTCTTCAGGCAGCTTCTCATCCCACGTAACGCCTGAGATCCATAGAGTTTGCATTAAAATTTTGGCTTGTATTAAGGTTGAAGACAACCATCCTAATGGATCGAAAACCTTTGATGATTCGGATAACATCTTTCTTTTTGTCATGATACCATTTTTTCCGTTAAGGTTCACCTTGAATTCGAAGGTATCGGTTGTAGGGTTCCACAGCAATCCTAATGTTTTTACAGCATCGTCGTTGATTATGATCGGCTCGAGAGCTCTCGACTCTGGACCGACAGCTTCTAATAGTTGTGGATAGTTAGACGCCCATTTTCTTAGATTAAATCCTCCGGTTTTAAGTGCACTGATAAGTTGGTTTTGTGCTTTTTGAGCTTCTTCGAGGGTGTTACCTCCTGATAATACGTCATCCACGTAGAAGTCGCTCATTATTATGTTGGCCGCAATCGGGAATTTCACTTTTTCATCTGTTGCTAATTGCTGCAATGTCTTGATAGCCAGATATGGCGCAGATGACATACCGAAAGTTACGGTTGTTAGCTGGTATGATTTTATAACTTCATCTGGCGTCTTCCTCCATAATATTTTCTGATATCGTTGATCATCGGGATGTACTTTTACCTGTCTATACATTTGTTCTATATCTGCTGTGTACGCCACCTTGTATTTTCTCCATCGAATTAAAATTGACATCAGATCTTCTTGTAATTTTGGACCCACGAGTTGAGTTTCATTTAGGCTAACGTTTTTATCGGTCTTAGCTGATGCGTCAAATACTACCCTTAATTTTGTTGTAGTGCTGGTGGTTTTGACTACTGCGTGGTGAGGAATGTAATATTCGTTCTGCGTATGTCCATTACTTTCAATGAGGTGTCCCTGGTTGAAATACCCTTCTATACACTCTCGATATCTAGTAGAAAATTCATTAACTACTGACAAACGTCGTTCTAGTTGAATGAACCTAGCAAGTGCTCGTTGTTTGGATGAACCGATTGATGTTATGTTTTGTTGAAACGGAATACGTACCATGTAGCGGCCGTCGGTGGTTCGACAGTAATTCTGTCGATAATGTTCTTCACACATTCTTTCTTCTTCTGTCATAAAGTTTTTGGATGATATCTCTTCCACTTCCCAGAGCCGCTTTAACTGGTTTTCAATATCTACCAAGGTAACCATGGATTGGACGCTCGGGGATTTTTCGTTTACAATATTTCCAAATATGATCCATCCTAGCTCCGTTTGTTGGGCGATTGGATCGCCTTGATTTCCTTTTATAACTTGGTTCATCAGGATATTTGGGTAATAATCCGCACCTAATAAAATGTCAATTTTATTTGGTTGGTTGTAAGTTGGATCCGCCCACAGTAGATTATTTAAATGTTCCCATCTTTGATTATCGAAATGTTGTTCAGGTAGTGGCCGAGTTATATTCGGCAATACTAATGCTTCCATTTCCATGGAGAAGTTTGAAGAAAATCGTGCTCCTACTCGAAAAGTGACTAATTTTGTGGCAGTCGTGATATCGCTATCATTTAAGCCACTAATCTCCACATGCGTTTTTATCGGCGGTTGTTTGATTTTCTTCGATGCCTCGTTGGTGATAAATGAGATTTGTGAACCGGGATCTATTAACATTCGTAACAGGGTTGGTTGTTGCTTTCCATTTTGTACCTCAACCATTGCTGTGGCCAATAGTGTACCAGATGGTTGTTCAAATTGGTTTACAAAATGATTAGTCACAATGCATGTTTCGTTTGCTTCCTTTTTTGGATTGTCATCCACCCTTTTGGTAAGCATTGTACGTTGTGGGTGATTATTAGAGTGTAGGAGAGTGTGGTGGGCTCCTTTGCATACTAAACATCGTGTTGATTTTAAACACGGTTGATGAAATTTTTCCAAACATATTTTACACAGATTGTGTTGATTGATCAATCTGCTACGTTCCAATGTAGACATTTGTTGAAACTTCAAGCAGTCTTGAAGTTCATGTGTCTGCTTGCAATTAATGCATGTCCGTTGAGCTTTTACGTGTAGATTTTTAAGTCTTGGTAATTGTGGAGTGGTGCCTGGTTGTTGAGTTGGTCCGGAATTGCGAAAGGTGAGTGATTTTGGTCTGGCGGCTTCTAAGGCTTGGAATCTGCGTTCCAAAAATGCCAGAAATTCCTCTATTGTTGGCATCTCACGAGGATCAGGAATGGTCATCTCAAACAGCCTCAAACTTTCATTATCTAGTTTTCTGATTACAATTGGAATTACTATGTAATTCCAAGATATGGTTATTACGCCCAAGTTTTTGATGGCATGCATGCTTTCCGTTAATGTATCGTATAACGATTTCATAGTTGTTGCTGATTCTGCATGCATGCTGGGGAAATTCAAAATGTGGTTGATATGTGTTGTTGCCATTTGCCGCTTATTTTGGTACCGATTTACCAATAGCTTCCAAGCATCTTGGTAATTCACCCCTGTTGCTTCCAGATGACCAATGATTCTAGCTGCACTACCTTGGACTGTTGTTTTTAGTTGGTGCATTTTGACGGTGTCGCTTAAATCGTCATTTTCGTGAACCAACTTTCTAAATAAATCGTAGAAAGCTGCCCATTTCAGAGTTTCTCCGTAAAACTGCGGTATCTCAATCCGTTTTAATTTTATCTTGCTTTTTTCACTATCGGTTGTTTGTTGTCCGCGTTCATTTTTAACCAATTTACAACGTAATGTTTCACTTTCGTTGACCAATGCAGAGTAATAATCGTCGGTAAAGTAAGTTGTACGTTCTTCTTCACCTGCATTTGCGTGCACCAATATGTCTTCGTGCAGTTGTTCTATTTGTGCTATCCTTGCATTCAGCTGTTGCAGCTTATGTTGTAGTTGGACATGATTGCCCTGCTTTCTTAACAGCTCATTTGTATCGGCTATTAACTTATAGCAAAGACGCATTTTGACCTCTTGTGTTTTGTACCGATGTGCTTGTTCTGGTTCAAGCGCGTAGTTGTTCGTAGTACTGCGGTTGCTGTTGGTACTACTATCGTTTGTAGCACTACTATGGTCGGTTGTTAATGGTTTTTTTGTTGGTGATCCCGTTGGAATTTCCTCTCGTGTTGCTATTTCGAGTTTCCTTTCTATCTCACGTTTGAACGTTGTGTACAGTTGTTTTACTGTGTCCCGCTCAGCCCAGTAACTATGCGTTGGATCGTTGTCGAAGTGTTGGTCTTTCATTTCGTTGTCTGCATCCGTGTAACTGGACCACCACTCATCTAGTTTATCCAGTTTATCTTCTAAGTAAACAGTTGTCCGTCTACTTTCGGAATCCTTGCTGTAATTGGTTTTTAACCGCTGCAGTTGTTCGACACGCGTACATTGCTTTTTGTATAAAGCATCCATATTTTTATTGTAATGTGGCTCGAAATGATTATGACCAGTAGCTCGAAGTATTTTGTATACCGCCTGTTTTTGTGGTTGTTAGGTTCGATGCCTGTTGGTTGTTGGCTCGAAATTTATATAGTCCGCCGGTTGTTGTTTTGGCGTCGAAGGACCAATGTTATATCAGTGTTGATGTTTGATATAGCTTTTCGATATTTTAGTGAACTGTTATCCGCTTACCACTGGTGAGGGCTATGACAATAACAGTCTGAAGTGTTGTTTTAAACTACTTTATTTTTATTAGATTCTTTTGGTTTATATACAAAATTAATACATATAATTACAACTATCAAGTTGCTGAGCTTACAATTTTACCTAAATTAAAAAATATGTGTTTATGTTATTCATTATATGGACAATACTTTTGCTGATCTTATGAAAATAATAAGTGTATGCGCGCCGGAGATAATGGAAATATAAGCCGTCAAATAATATTTAGCTATTCGCATACTTATTGTTGCTGATTCGACACATTTGTGTCGCTAATGTTATGTGCTTGAACATATATAATAAATTATTCCATGTTCAAACCCGTGATTGAACAGGCGCAGAGTTGCGATTTGACGCCATTCCAGTTTTTTCTATTGGATTTGGTTAGATGTTATGCGGATAATTCAGAGAAAATTCCGCTTAAAACATAACATTGCGACAGTTATTCGCGAAATAGGCTCCGAAATTGCCGAAAAAGTTCTTAATAACTGGACTCACTGGATAGCTTACTGTAAGGCCAGCAGAGGGAGTCAAATGAACGAAATTGTTTTTCATTGTTAAATCGGGGACTCTAACCTACATAGACAATAAACTCATTTTCTAGTGTTTTTAAAAACAAACTTTTAAATGGCCCACGCTTTAGTAGTCTAGAACAGAATTATCTTCTGTATAAATCCAGGCGAGTCTGGAATTATCCATCGGTATATAAATACGAGTGCAACGAACACAATGAGTCACTCATTCAGGAGATACGATACGCGAAAGAGAACCGTGAACGTGATTTATTATAAATTTTGGAAATTATTTGTTGTTGTGATTTTAGTGTTTGTAAAATAAGAGTGGGAAAATTGCGAGAATTGGTTGAGAACTGTCAAATTCTGTAACGTTATTGACAATCCAGTCCATAAAACGAACAATAAGAAAAAATGCCATATTGAAAACTTTCAAACGCCATAATTATATGAAGCCTTTCAAAAATATTCTACGATTCGTGTTTGAGTAACACTCTCAATGACAAGTGTTAGTTGAGAGTGTTGTAAGGTTGCTAAAATTAGTATATAATTAGCACCAAAATTCTATCAGACAGTGATATCTCTTAAAGTCCTGGCCTACAATTTTTCAATATGAGCTCAGTATAATTGTTTAAGTAAAACTCCTGCTTCTTTACTGAGTCTTATTTATTCTCACGAGTTTCGCCAATCAAACAGCGATTGTACCGTTCAAGACTTGCTCACTATGATTTTTTTAATCAAGGCCAGTAACTAGACTTCCTAGAGTTTGCACCAAAATGCAATCATATAGAAGTAATTCCTTAGGGCATAACATATCAAACGATGTGTGCATCATTTCAATGTGAGCTTGCTCAGCACGATTTTTTAGGAAAACTCTAACCAAATCTTTTTTGTTTTGAAGGGAATCTCATTATGGCCAACAACAAGAAGTCACAGAGATTACACCTAAATGTCACCATATAGAAGTAATAGCAACCATGTTTCGTCCCAATGTGGACTTGCTCAGAATGTTTATTGAGGAAACCTCTCATTGGCTCTCTGATTTTTGCGTGAATCTCATTTAAGACAATAACAGGACATCATAGATATTCCATCCAGGTTTGACCTATCAAAGGTGTGTGAAACATTTCAATATGGACTTGCTTAGCACGATTCCAGTTAGTAAAATTCTCATCGTTTCTTTTACCTTGGAGTGATCAAAATGTGGCTAATAACAAGACATTTGGAGGTTGTACCAAAATGCAATTGTATAGAAGTAATTACGAGTCTGACCTATCGAACGGTGAATCCTTTCAATATGAATTTGCACAGCGTGATTCTTTTTACTCGTTAATTCCTAGCCTATCAAACGATTCCATATAGGGTTTGGCCTTTAGTCTATCAAACGAAATACGTTTCGTTCCAATGTGGATTTGCTTAGTGCGTTTTTTTAGCAAAACCCTCGTCGGCTGCCATATTTTTGAGTAAATCCCATTTAGGCCGTAACAGAACATCACAATTCAATATGGTGGTTAGCCAATCTTAGACAACTTATCGAGTTCAATATTTTAAATAGTTAAAAGGATATTCATTCAATATTTTGTGTTGCTTAATATGTGTCACGAGCCAGATAATTCCACGTGGTTACATTACATACATTAAATAGACTAACTAAAAGGCTTTTAAAATACCACGATAAGATTTAGAGCAAGCACTATGAATCAACAAAATTTTAATGGAAAATCTTAATTCATTCAATTTTTACGGGGCCGACCCTAGAGATGCTGATAGTATCAGTTTGTTGTAAATATTGTTGTGTATTGCACAGCTTTTACTTTGCGACCCACGAAAGACACCCTAGACTTGTACATTTAGCAGTGCATCTGGATAACGGGCAACGAGTGTATTTTAGTCCAGAGCATGCACTCTGCTATATGCTGAAATACCACGCTGTACTACACATGGAACTCATCATTGAAATCGTTTCAGTGTCGGAAATAAGGAACCCGAGTTGAAATACTTCCAAATGTATTTCTTCAGACGCTCTTGGTCGCATCTACACCGTGCATCCAAATAACGACGTAGGTTACTATCTTCGATTGTTGTTGGTGAATGTTCGTGGTCCAACGGGACACCCGTCTGGGCACCTGTGGCGTGTCAACTCTTACAGTTGCTCGAGAACGACTCGCATTGGTACAATACGCTCAAAGATTTCGTCATATCTTCATCACTGCATCAAATTCGCACATTGTTTGCGATTACCATATCCACATGTTTCCCTTTGAATGATTTTTAGGTGAAATATAAGAGCGACATGTCTGAGGATGTTTTGAATCGTGTAAAATGAAAAATGAGGCATTGATTATGATAGAAGACATGTGTTTATTGATGGCGAATAAAGTGTTGTCGTATTTGGACATGATATCACCTAATCAATGCACGATACATTCGACTACACTAGCCAAAGCAGACTGCGTATCACTCTTTCATAGAAGCTGTGAATAATGGAACTGGTGGCATTTACTCTCTGGATGCTCACGAAGGGACTGGAAAAATGTTCTTAATTTCATGACTTTTGGCGTTGATTCGATCACAACATAAAGTTTGCCTTGGCAATGGCTTTATCTGGAAATGCAGCGGCTTTGTTACAAGGCGGACAAAATACATATTCCAGTAAAATTGCCAATGAACATCCAACAGTCCCCACCAGTGATACGACTTGCTATGCATTAATAAGGAATCGTCTTCATTTGAATTGATAATTATTAGTTTCGTTAATTCTAGCAATTTTTCTTTCTGTGTAGTAAAATTAATTTCTGTATGTTCCCCAACGACTATTTATATTGCCAATTAAATTGCACCAATTTAAACTAAACGAAGGTTTAAACTAAACCAACAGGCAACAGTTTACACTAAAAAGTAGTTCAAATTTCTATAAAACTAATAAACAACAACACTTATTTCGTGAAAACTTAACTATAAAATGGACACCTGTAACCCGTAGCATATTCATCTATCCTAACCACCATCTGTTGATGTTACGTACGCACGTCGATTTCTACATTCGTCGTCTACTCTTAAAATTTATTATTTTTATGTTTTCTTAACACAATCCCGCCTAGGATTTTTTGTACCCGGTTTGAGGATTAAGAATATTTACATTGACCGTTAACATGTTTTATAGAATCAGTTTTATTGTATTGTGCGCTCGAAAAATACATAGATACATAATATACATGTATGTTATGTATATGTACTCGGTATGTACAACAAAAATACATTTTTATAATATCAATTCAATTTCAAGGTAAAATTAAGAATGAAAAACTATTTTAGTTTAATTTATGTACACAATATAATTACATGAACTAATCGTAACGACTACTATATGTGCGCTAGACTAGTGGCACACGAACGAGTTTTCACGGTCCCACGGATCATTGTTACAAAACTATATATGATCCCGCACATATAAACTAATTATCCGTTTAATCCTTCGTGTATACGAAACGTTAGACATTTTTTAATCATGACTCAATTTGCTGTGTATTATTTTGATTTGGTACGGGCTCCCTCCCGTCGCCCGCGCCCGTTGCCTCTAGTTAGATATCAGTTTTTTAAATGCGCATTCTAAAAACTAGTTTTATTTTATGTAAGTATATTTCTTCGTTGTAGTCTTATTTTATTGTATACGTCGTCGCGCGCAAGAGAATAGTTTTTTTTTATTACTTTTATATTTTTCTTAATCAAAATCGTTAATCAAAAGATTTAAACGAAAGTGGTAAACGAAACTTGCATAAAGTTATCGACCAGATAGTTTTGATGTTACTAGAAATCGGCAGATGGCACTAGCAACACATCAAAATGCTTTTAGCATGGGCACCATCTATCGATAACTTTTAAAACTAATGTTGTAAATTTTTTTTTCGATGTCGAATATTTTATTTTTTCAAACTGGTTTGTGTCTAGGAAAATTAATACTGGCGGTGAAATTGTTTATAATGAATATATAGAATATACGTTGGCAGGCCACTGACCAACTATACATAGTCACAGCTTAATGCTTTCTTGAATAATTTTAATAAATAAGAATTATAGAAAATACATTTTTAGTTTATTCTAATTTTTCTTCCAATTTGTGCGCTATGCTGCTATAGTGCTGGGGCTAATTTGATATGGTCGAATACATGCGTTTTGGAATTGGAAAAATAACAATTTTCAGTTATTTATTTATAAGGCGTCGATCTTGTATCGGATTATGTATAGTGTATTTGGATACATCGTCTTATCTAATTTAGTAATTTGAATGCGACGCTTCAATCTGTTTATTGTTACTGCGGTGGTGGCTTTTTGTGTTTGTGCACACTTGAGTTAAATTTATATAGTCGAATCCATTGTTCTGGATTTTGTAAATTTATTTTATGAGTCGTTTGTGGTGGCCTAGGTGTGGTTGGTTATGTATTTAAATCACTTTATTATATTCGGTTTTAACGACTATGAATGGATTTGATACGTGATAATTGGTCATTGCCATAATTTCTCTTGTAAGACTTTTCTTCAAATTTAACACTTAGCTCGGTTACGCAATGAAACATAACATGTCGAATAGGCTTATCATCCATTATTATCTATAATAGAATACACCCATAATCGGTGATGGTAAATTTTCCATCTCGAACGGCAGTAGGTTAAATCAAATTAATTTGATCCAAGTTATGTTTTCTCGAGCCACTGCACTCAGTGTTATGAAAATTTTGATGTTTTTTTTAGATTATAAATTCTATTGGTGTTCCTTTCATTTTTACCTAAGAGCATTTGGGAACTCCTGGGGTTGACT
The DNA here is from genome assembly GCA_947310385.1 of Nephrotoma appendiculata. Lineage (NCBI taxonomy): Eukaryota > Metazoa > Arthropoda > Insecta > Diptera > Tipulidae > Nephrotoma > Nephrotoma appendiculata. The sequence goes on along the minus strand of OX371225.1, from coordinate 52,999,140 downwards.
ATTAGTAGTTGACAGACCATTTTGTACCCAACTCTGCTGCTTCAGTCTTTCAGGGTGCGTTGGTGCGTGCAACACTGTCGGTTTGATTGCAGGGCATAGAGAAATGTACAATTTATTTAGCTCATCTATACCAGAAATCAATATGGATGTCGTAAGATTTGAAGAACCGGTTGCTTAAGACTAGTATTTTTTGCTGTCGGCTCTCATTTTGAATTTGGGGCTGGATTTGGAACCTGCTGCCCTTGACCATCCGACAGTCTTGGTTTTAAACTGCAAACTGCATGGTGTTTCAAGCCGAGCTGGTAGCACACGCACACGCACACACTTTGTGTGATTGATGCTTTCACCTGTGAACCTAACCTGGGATTAACAAAATTTATTTTCTTTTTGATGAAAGGCCAGCTACGAGGCTCATTCGAGATCCCTTGTGTGACGACTGCCTGAAAGAGACCGATGACTGCATTTACTTTGTTTGCAGTTGTCCAGCTTTTGAAGTAGCTCGGTCTCGATTTTTGTAACTATAGATCTGTGAATGTATAGGACAGTTGTTTTCTATGCTGTGGTCCCGTTGGATTGGTCCCGATCAATTTGGTCGTTAATTTGCTTCTGAATAACCGGCGATTCCGGGTAGTATCTTTGTTTAATTGGGGTCGCTTTACCAACATCGATAGCGTGTTCTACTAATCGTGTTCTTCCTAATCCTTGTGAAGCAAAAAAAGGGAATTTTTTATAACTCTCTGCAAGTGGGCTTGTTGTACTTCATCTAATTCGTGTCGTTTCAGCATCTCAATGCTAGCTTCCTTTGTACATTCTCTAATCTCCGATATTATGTGAGGAGCGATATAGAACTCCTTCCAAAAGTCTACCCCTATATAAACTTCTGCTTGTAAAGAAGGTACGACACAGAATTTAATTATTTTGGTTGTACTTGAGTAAGCGACATGTAGGTTTACATACCCCACTACGTTGTTAATAGACCCGTCCTCGGTTTGAATATTTAAAGTTCTTAACTTCTACTCCGAGAATTTGAATAAAATTTTCTGAGTCTCTTCCCAAGATGCTAACACTCGCCCCACTGCCCAAAAGACAATACATTAGATGTCCTTGAATATATATTTTTACATATGGACGAGGGTCGTAGTCATCAACGTTTTTAATGGTTAAAATAATACAGGCTTTAAAATACTTTTTCCGATATCTCCAAAATTTATTTATGCGCAATAACTTATTGCTAACAGATGAAATATGAGAAGTATAACTACCTAGTCAGCACACACAATCGTCCGACGTACATCCTGCTAACCCGAAAATCGAGGCACTGATTTCGAGCACTGATTCGTTATTTGTACTCTCTTCAGAATTCTCACTATAAAATTCCGTTTCTTCTCGGTTTTCGTATTTGATTCGCTGGGGTGATAGATTTGGTTTAGAAATCTGCTCAATTTTCGGTATTCGTTTTGCTCGTGAACCTGCAAATCGGCGCGGACCATAACCGGACATAGACCATACTTTCTCGAAATTGTCACACACTTTGCGAAGGTGCTCAACCGATTTAAAACTCATATTACAGGTCACATTGCATAAAGCGGGATTCATATTTTCCGCTAGCGCCTCCAATAAATCTTCATCCGGCAAAGGTTTCTGTAATCGACCGTTTAAGTTTTCGATGCCCAATACGAAATCATTGATCGCTTCTTTTGGTCCATGTTCCGGTGCCAATTGTAACATCTGACCAGGGTCGCCCCGACGCCACACATACATACACAAACTAGCGGATAGTCTTTAGTAGCTTGGGAGGGTTTGATGTACTGTTCGAAGTCGGAGACCATATCACAATGAATCATTCTATCAGGTAAAATTAGGTAAAAACTTGCTTCAATTAAACTCAACCATCCTACAGTGCTACAGTCATTCCATTATAGTTCTACTCGTGCGCCCCTAACGAAAATTTAAGTTATTCTCTATATTTGTCCCACTCTAAAAATTTGTCCCACTCTTCCATCACCCAACCAGCATCAACATACAAAATTGAGCAATTTTAGGGCTGCCCCCTTTATAATTTATTTATCACTACTTCCATCTTTTCCGAGCATATCGTGAGGAGAAATAAAAATACCAGCGTTCCTCACAGGTTTTAAACTTTGATTTTTGTTACACTATGCAACCACGGCAAAATTTCTAGGCGCGAAACTAAAAGGAAGAGCGTATCAAAAAGTAAAAAGAAGAATTAAGTTCAAATAAAGACTCTTAGAGAAAAATTTTGAGTTAACTTTACATAATAAATTGTTACTATACATACCGGCAAATTCGAATGTCAATATCATCCAGTCATTGCAACGCAAAGTGCTACATAGAATAGTTAATGCACCGGAGTACATAAGAAATAACAGCCTCCATAGAGAGCTAAATATGGATTTCGCCAGTGAATCGAAGCGAAGGCTGCTATTTAAAATTTTTCTTGAAACCATTTTAGTTAACTTTATTCATATATTTTATGTAGATCATCCGAAAACTATCCTAAAACGATGAATGAATTATTTTGTCACCACAAATTAGTCCTGCCTGCTTCTGTAAAGCTAGTTCGCCTAATTCGCAAAAATTATTTAATTTCACTTAATTATCTAACTATCCATTTTAGCTTTATAGGTATTATGTGAGCATTATATTGGATTGGTAAAATTGGGCGTGCTTTCAAAATTTCAAACGCTTTCCCAAAACCTTTAAATTTTATACATTGTCTTTTAGAGAGATTGACAGAATTCATTTATAGTTGGGAAAAAATAATTAATCTGTCGGTTCAAATTTCACTCAAAATAATTTCCGGGAAGTATTTCATACACATTAGTTTAGGGATTAGGGGATCAAGTCGCGCTCCGTGAAATAATGAATATGAAAAGTTTTTTCATTGGCAATCTAGTAGTTTGAATTATACGCACGTAATTTTAAATTATACTGTGTGAAATCAAAATTTCTTATGGGAAATGCAAACCTACTCGATTGCTATAATGAAAAAAACTTTTCATTTTCATTATTTCACAGAACGCGAATTGACTCCCTGTGGCACTATTCTGGCAATTCCCCGGGAATAGGGAACTGGGAAAAAAAATTATATGTAAATTCTCTTCAAATATTTTTTCCGGTATACTGAGGTAAAAAGCTAGGTAGTGTTAAATTTTTTGAAAACGAAATTAAATTGGAAATAATTTTCCCTGCCAATTTAGATATGGAAAAATTATTCTCAATTTATAAATATTTACATTAAACTTTTCTCCTCAGTAGGCCGGAAAAAAAAATTTGAACTATACAGTTCCCTATTTCCGGGGAATTACCAGAATAGTGCCACTGGAAGGCAAACCAATTTCATAGGCGTCCGAAATTATGAATTTTTTTTATTTTCGGGCAAATAAAATTTAAATTTCAATATTGCTTTGTTGTAAATTTATGAGTGGACAAATGATTATATAAAAACAATTTAAATTTGTATTTGGGACGTCCTTGAACATTTTTAGAATTTTATTGAAATCCTTCCGAGAAAATTTTATTATTTCGCTGTTTAGTTGAAACAAATTAATGGGTGAGCTAAATCGGATAAATCAGTGTTTTGTTACCTTACAGGTGGAGTTTCTCTTTAGATTTTAAGCTCAATTTCAGATAATCGCTGTTTAATTACAATCCAGAAGCTACGCTTGCATATAGTCCACATAACAATACAAAAATAAAAATCATCTATCTATTGTCAGATCGCATTATATATGGGAATTTTACTTCCGGTGATAGACTTGCATTTTTATTGTTAAGCAGCGTTTAACTACCGCTGTACTGTACTCGATATACAGTAGTACTGTTCCTATGTGCATTGTTCATAAACGTAATTGAATCATTTAAATTTTAACGAACCTTTCTTTTACGGTTTTCTTAATACCTGTTCGTTTTCTTACAAGTCGTTAAGGTGGAAATGAATAAAAAAAATGTTAGGGTCTACAGACGCTTGTAAATAAATAATGGAAAAAGGAAGACAATTTACTTAATATAATAAGAACAAGGGGTTACCTTTGTTTTGATGATTCTGTTGGTAAGACATCAACTCAACACAAAACACATGTTGTTGCCACATACACTTTTAAACGTAGATGCATACATAACCATTGATTTATATGCACTGGCGTAAAAACTCGCGATGATATTGCAACAAGAAATCTTACATAAATTGCGGATATTTTTGGTTGAAGAATTACCCACTCAACCGAACGTATGGAATGCGCATATAATTTCACTTGCCCCCAGCGTGTGTATTTTTACAAAAATCAACGTATCATTGAAATCGTTTTAGGTAACCGAGACCCTTTTTGATGATCATCATGATGTTTTCGTTTGATTTTTTTTTTTTTAAGTGAGGAAGTTGCTATAAAGGATTTTTGGTTGAATGACTACGGTACGGTTTGGACTTTGTTAATATTTATGCGTAGCAACACAACAAAATTTATATATGTTAATGAGATCAAAATATTCTGAGAAGTGGAATATTTTATATTGTGGTTTTTCGTGTGTGTGTGATCTGACGGATGTTGTGATAAATTTAGGTTTTTTTAATTAATTTGGGTGCAAAATAAAGAATAAACCAGGTCAATGTCAGGTTATTATACTGCCAAACTTGATCTCAGCATTCAAATTGAGCGGAATATGGAGTATTTTACTAAAGGCGGCACTGAAACATTTACTCTGCGGGAGGATTACATTCGAGAGTTGGCCGAACAAGAGTTATTTACAATATGGAGAAAATGCTGCTGAGAAAATCGGAATCAAAATTACCATCAGTATAATAATGCCAAAATTCCACGGTAGTCTGAAGAGATGAAAAAATTATTAAAATTTATTTAATTTCATGGAAATTTAAAGTCATGTTGGCACGATATGTCAATCTTCATTTCACCACTCCTGGTAATTATTTTTTTTTGGCAGATACTCCTGGAATTTGTCAATATCTCTAGGACCGACCAAAGATAATTTTGAAGATCGTAAAAATCGTGATAACTTTTAAATTCTATTAAAGACAGAAAGTGATCCGCTCTAGCCAGAACGTCTGATCCATCCTTGGCTCCGTCCTTGTTTAGGAATGTTGATTTGAAAAAAAAAATTGATTTCTCGACATTGATAGAAAATATGCTAACATGCTGAGAGTTTTATGCCATAAATAATTCATTATTGCTTCGTAGTTGCTCTTTTGATTCGCTGAGGCTCACATTCGCTTCTTTCAGTTTGGATCTATAATCAAATGCTTTAGTCAGTATGCCACCTTTTGACAAATCTTCATAATGTGCATTACCCGCCGCCCCTAAATCATGATTTGTGGTTTCTGGAATAATTTTGCTCAGCTTCATAATCCAACTGTTGATTTTATCACGATGTCGTCGTTCAACCTCATTATTATTGCATTATTGCTTGGTGGACCCTGTGGTTTACACAGTTTACCGATGACTGATTATACATGAACTACATGTATTCTCGAGCCTATATTTCGTATGGTCAACATTTTATTTCGAGCGGATCCAGTTAATATTCTACTTTTCCCATACTTTCCGCTTCTAACTATTTATAAATATTTTCTAAATTTTGAATTTTTTTATTGAATTATTTTAACCACGAGACCCCCAAATAAACAGGTCATGTGAGTATACAAGTATAATTCTGTAACCGGCAACTGAGAAATGCCATTCTCCAAGCCAAGTAGCACATGTTTTATGAATTCTCCTATGACGTCCGAGGTTCCCCAAGCAATGATCTGCTGTCTAGCGCCACATTTAATGCATGATTCGATACCGTTTATACTCATACACAATCTGCAATGTTGTTGAAAAACACACAGATTAAGTTCATGGACCTTTACGGCGTCCTGGTTTTGACCTGTATTTTTTTTCCTGGTGTAAAAAATATAAACAATGTTGATTTTAGTTGTGGTTTTTTCGTGTTACATTGTATGTAACATTGATGATTTTCTGTTTGGTGTGTTTTACACACAGAATAAAACATTTCGTTGCAGCGATGAACTCGTTTTCGCGGTATAGTCTTGAGACATTCTCTACACTGTCGACATTTTTTGCATATGCCCGACTCCTTGTGTTGTGTAAAACACCGTTCACCGAAAAAACCCCTGTTACATTCACTGCATAGTATTTTTGTAGCATTTGGAGGACATCGAGGTTTCGACATTTGCGTGCTCGTATGGAACATGGCAGTCTTCACAGTAATATTTGCATACAAAGGCAGATGTTAGGGAGGTGATCACACTATAGTGATTATTGTGAAGTATTAAATTGATTTTCCGGGATGTTGATGGCCCTTCGTAGATTACTTCTCGTCCTTTTTCCACTGCCTTGTACACACAAATCTGGTACCTTGTTAGATAAGACTGGAATTTCCGTAGTTCCTCGATTCCACCTCCCTCAACCGGAATCACTACCCCGAAATTTAATAGTAGGTTACGCACTTTCAAATCCTGATGACCACCTATATTGCGATGGATCACATTTTTTTGCCTAGTTGTTCCATTTTTTGAATAAACCCGCCCAACCACAAGGGCTATAGGCAAACAGAGGTTATCTTTATTATGTATAAAAATAATCCCTTTCCTTTTCGTCCAGTGCTCAAAGATGGAATTGAAGGCAAATGTTCGTGGTCGCCCTCGTCCTACAGGAACTTTTACTTGTGTCATGACAAGTCTGAAGCTATCAGTGCTTAACCCTTCCGCATTACTCTGGAAAACACTGCTTAACAGTTGCCATACATCCTCAAAATGTAACTTGTCTGCTGTTCTAAATATCAACCACGCCGGGTTAGGAAATGTATCGGCTTTGAACTCCAATCCGATTTTATCAGTCGGTGCCACCGTCTTTGTAATATGGCCGATCAGATAGTTTACTGAAGTTCTTATCCACTCGATTGGATCTGACGCATCTTCGGGCATCTCCTGAATTTTACACTCAACCTCTCTTCGGGCAGTTTTATATTTTTTATTCGTTTTTAACTAAGGAGCAGTTGGTTATCATGTGTGGGTCGCACATCTCATTAAGAACTTCATCACATTGGTTGTCGTCACTGATGTATATCACTGGCGATTCTCTCCTCTCATCAAGAAGTTCATCATGCTGCCGCTCATCGTCACTGATGATTAGGATTGGTTCCCCCCTCTCAGTAAGAAATCCGTCTTGCTGCTGCTCCTGTTCGTCGTCACTGATGATTATGACGGATGGGTTCTCCTTCCTCTCCTCAGCGGTATGTAAGTTGTCCTCTGCTGAGGCTTCGGCGATGAAAAAATTGATTAAATATAAAGCTCAAAATGCATCGCTTCATTGAAAATGTAAAAATTGCTTGCAGCGTGCTATAAATGTCAGTCACATATATAATCTTAATAATATGCGTCCGCTATTTTAGAATGCTAATAAATTATCGATATAACAAGTCATTGTATTGCAACAAAGTTGTGGAAAAATATTTTCCAGGCAATGAAATGCGTTACATATCCAATAAATTATTGAATAAATACAATACGTTGTATTGCAAGTTCGAATCTCGCCGTTTACAAAAATATTAATAGTCACTTTCATACGTCACTTCGCTCGCGACTCACGCCACGATCCATGATCAGGTTTAAGATCAATGTCAAGATCAAATCACACCATGATCCAAGGTCAGGATCAAATTCCAATCTCAAGATCAAATCTTAGAATCATGGTCCAGATCAGCATCCCAATTCATCTCCCACAATGGAATCTCAACTGAAGATCATGGTCCAGATCAGTCAAAAACCTTGACCTAGATTTCGCGACCATGACCTACATTGCGTGACGTAGTGTCAAAAGTAGGTCGTTGACCTAGATCTTGCGACCAACACCTAGTTGTCACATTACGTGACCTAGTTTCAAAAGTAGGTCGTTGACCCAGATCTGCATTTGACCTTGACCTAGATTTCAAGGTCGACTAAAGTGGGGCCCTTACTACTACCGATAAAAACTTTCACCGTGTGAAAGCCAGATCGGTTCTATTTCTGAAAGATATTTCCTTTTTCCCTTGGTTTAGGGTCGGGAAAAGCACGGAATTTGCGCTGATCGATTTTGTTGACCATATTGTAAAATTTTTAGATTTAGGTGAAAAGGTTGCGACTAACTTTATTGATACAGAAATTCGAGGCGTCACCCATAATTGGTTTGAATCATATTTGAAGAATAGATCACAGTTGGTAAAGGTTGGCAACAAATAGTAGTGCTAGAGTTATTCGGTGTGGAGTTCCGCAGCGGTCAGTCTTAGGCCCCATATTATTTATTATTTACATTAACTCAATTTTTCAGCTAAAATTGAAATGTAATGTAATTGGATTTGCAGACGACATTGCAATTACTTATACGGGTCTATTTGGTGATTTTACGCAGGTGGTTATACTTTCATTTTATGATTCTGAGTAATAAGACAAAAGTAATATTTTTCAAATTAAATGGTTCGATAACTATAGATTCCGACATTATTTATCATTCCAATATTTGTCAGAATTATGAATTTAATAATGTTTCAGCAGCGATCGCTAGCTGTTCAGACAAATTCAAACTTCTGGTTGTAGTTGACAAGTTCAAATATCTGGGTGTAGTATTGGACTGCAGACTAAATTTCGAATCTCATATTCTAGAGACCCAACATTATCTTTATGCTTGTAACAGAAAACTGTATTTGTTAAGATTTGTATGTCCAATAAAAGTTTTATTACAGTGTTATTATGGATTAGTTCAGTCAAAGCTACAGTATGGGTTGCGCAAAACACGTCAATTCGAATCTTATTAAAGCCTAAGAGATTAACGTCTGCTCTACCATTGTTTCGATTGATAAAAGTTCTTCCATTGCGATATTTGTTTATTTTCAAAGTACTCAAAATGTTGTTTTTTTAAGGAGCGGACATTTAAACCAAATATAACTTGAGAAGTTTTAATAGTTGTAGTCATTCTACACCGAGAAAGGAACATTTTAGAAAATTCTTCGTATTTATTGCACCAGTACTGTATAATAAGATGCCAGATAGCATTAAAAATATTTGTCGTGTTGGAGAATTCTTAATTCAATTAAAGATATGGATACTTAATTTGGATAACATTGAATCACTGTTCGTAGTTTTGTCCTAATTGTAAATTTAAATTTAATTTTATTGAATATTTTATTCATGTTCTCTTAGATTGTATTTCAATTGGTTGAAATGCCGCAGAGGGAGTTAAAAAGTTAAGAATTTATTCGTGGTAGATTTTTTTAACTTTTTATTGGTTAAAAATTTTGACAATTGTATGGTAGCTATTTAACGTAATTATGAACGTACTACAGTAATCCCTCGCTTTACGGACGCTCGCTTAACCGAAATTCGATATTACGGACATGGTTAATTAAATATCAAAATTTCGGTATACGAATGAAATTGTATTTGCGATTACGGACAAAATATATTTTTTTCTGTTTTGCTTTCCTTTTTTGTGAGGCATCCCAAAAATAAAATAATAAAAAGATTTTTAGTACATAAATACAGTTTATGCTTGGTTTTATCATAGGGGGAATCCCAAAATAGTTGTCAAACGTTCTTACGAATTAGTATTTGATGTTATGCGCAGACATCAAAAAATTCATTCAAAAGAATTTCATTTGTCACAAAACAGATGAACAAGAATATATAGTATTCACGAAAAAATCAAAATCGAAATATTGTGAATTTTTTTCTTCACGACTTTATGATTTCTATTTTCTCATGAACAACTAAACACAAAAATTTTGTTTTTCGTAAATGAATGTTTTAAAAAATGATGAATATTATCTATTCAGTTAACGGACGAAAAATATGACAAAAGAGTAAACTAATTCACAAGCATTTTAAAATATCGAACTCAAGAATTATAAAATTCTTTTCGGAACCATTCTCATGTTTTGTGAGAAACAACCTTTTTACACATTTTGATTTCGCGATTTTTATCAAAGTGGCACGGTTTAACAAAGAACTAAATTTTCGATGAACAATTTGAAATAGAAAATTTCGATTTTTTAATATTCGTCAATGAAAAATTTATATCTATTTAAATACCTGGAGGAATTTAGTTAACATAATGGTTGGGTTTGGGATGCCAATACGTAACGATCCCGTTAATCCGTTACTAATTCGTTACTTATCCGTTAGAAGGGCTTAGTTTTGATATCGACGAATATCAAAACTGGATATCCTATCTCGTGATTTTTTAGAGAGTGTTGACAACATTTTGCTTCTAGAAGAAGCAAACGATAATTGGGGAATAATTTTCAAGTCCCATTTTGCTTGGGATTTAATTTACGTCCAAGAGCTTATTTTGATATTCTCTCTCTTTGGAGAAGTAAGACGCTTTATTGACAAAAAATGAATTATGAAAAAAATTCTTGCAATATTAATACTAATAAATGTCTTAATTAAATTGCATAAATGCGGTATATGTATCTAAAAAATTATAATACACTAAACCCACGATTTAGTGGATCCTGATTTAACGGACGCTGGATTTAACGGACCCTCGATTTAACGGACAGTTTTTTATTTTCCATTTTTTGGGTTGCCGAAAGGATTTGCAAGTACCTTAAAAGTGTAAATTTCCGCTTGGTACGAAAGGCTCTACAGATCCGAAGGTCTTGGAAAGTACGTTTATTTATTTTACTAAACAGATCAAGTTGAATGATATTTATTTCTCTTTTTCTGGTTATTCACCGCTATGATTCTTTTATATTGTACTAAACAATAAAAACACGTTAATTTTCTATTATTTTTGTGCACTTTTATCGCTAGATTTAATTTTAAATTTAAAAAAAAAACTGAGCATTACTCATTCTTTATGTGATAATTTTTTATTTTTTATTTCGTACTAGTTTCAAGAGTTCTCTCTTCATCAGTTATTTGCATCAGCTATATTGATAAATTTTTGATAAGCATGCGTCTTTCTTAAAGCAAGCAGTTTATGATGTTAACATGTTTCTGGTAAGGCTGGAAGCCTTAACATCTATCACCAGTACGTGATCCACTCATGGAATTAGTGGGTTGAGCGGCAGGCCAACTACCTACTCTCACAAAAAATCACGTGATGAACCCTATACAAAGGGCACGGATAATTTTATAGTATCAACAAAGGGCACGGATAATTTTATAGTAGTATGTTCACGGGAACATGGAATATGATAACTTCTAAGACCTTGAGATATCCAATCCCATCATAATCGGTTAAGAATTGGTCAAGTTCCGTTCCAGGTTGCCTAGTTTCAGATTTTCCTCCCAAAATCCTTTAAGAATCCCATTTCCATCCAGCATTCCAATCCCATCGTAATCGTTTAAGAAGTGAACGAGTTCTGTAGTAGGTGGCCATATTCCAGAACAAGTGCAAAACCTATAAAAGATTAAATTTAAAAACTTTCGGATTTAACGGGCAATCGGATTTAACGGACTCCCCAGTCAGTCCGTTAAATTAAAGTTTTACTGTAATTCTTTGGAAATAATGTGTGGGAGATTTGTAGCGAATATAATAGAATTTAAAATTTAAATCACACGTTAGAAACAAGACATTTTTGCCATTTTCAAAAAAAATTGAATAAAACCACGTACAGGGAGGGAGTGGCTATTTTAGTATAAAATAAAATAAATTAAATTCAATTAAAAATCTAACATTTAATAAAAATTCTACCTAAAACAAATTTTATTTAATAAAAATTTTAATCATTATATAAAATAATGGAATTAAATATATGTATCAGATTTGAGAAAATATAAAACCGAAAAATATTAATTCTTAAAACTTTATTTCCTTAACACTCTTTATTTTTTATTTATTAAAATACAATTTTAATTAATATTACACTAATAGAAACACTACGAACTACATACATACTGGAGTATGCACAAAATTTATCTATCCTCGTTCTAATGAAACAAACGAAAAATAAAAAATAGAAAAATATTCACCAAAAATCAAAATCGTCAATTTCGTGAATAAAACATCTTCATCACATTCACTCTTTTATTTTTCTCTGAACGTTGGTTCGTCACGAATTATCATTTTATTAATTTGTTTAATTTTTACTTGATATTCGCAATTCAAAACAAGAGAATGAATATTTTTTTTCTAACGAAGAAAAAACTTTGTTGTAGAAGAATATCAATGTGCATAAAAACTAGAAAAATTTATTTTCGAGAATATTTTTGATTCTTTAGGTTTGTGAATTTTTTAATTCGTGAATTTTTATACACATTCATAAATGAAGATTCTTTGATGTCTGGTTATGCGGTATGGTGCAGTGTTAATTTATTTACGCTCTATATTTTTAATTCAATTAAATTTAATTAAATTTCTCTATAGTATTGCTAAAATGTATGAAAAGCGAATTGCAAGCATCGACAAAAAGCATGTAAAAAAAGTGCGAAAATCAATAACATTAGAATTAAAATTAGATATTTTAAGGCGGTTTGACGCGGGCCAAAAAAATAAATGAAATCGCCAAAGTTTTAGGCCTAGCTACTTCAACAATTAATACAATAAAGGACTACAGAGATAAAATGTTATCAGTGTCAAGACAAAGAAGTGAGATTATGGAGGAGATGGAACGGCTGCTTAGTGTGTGGATAGACCATCAAACTAACAGAAATGTACCATTAAGCACGATTGTAATACAAGAGAAAGCTAAGCATCTTCACGCTGATTTGGTTACTAAACATGGTGAATCATTTCGTGCGGAGGTTTTTTTTTAGCTAGCAAAGGATGTCGAGGGAGCGAAAGCGTATCCAGAACAATTTTTAAAAATTATAGAGACCGGTGGATACACGTCACAACAGGTGTACAATGTTGATGAGACGGAGCTTTTTTGGAAGTGAATGCCCGCAAGGATTTTTATCTCTAAAGACGAGAAATCCGCTTCATGTTTCAAGGCAGCTAAAGATCGAATTACAATTTTGATAGAAGAAAACGCTACTGGTGATCATAAATTAAAACCGCTGCTCATTTATCATTCGGAAAATCCACGGACCTTTAAAGGAATAAATAAGTCACAGCTTGGAATCACTTGGCTCAAGCAAAAAAGGCTGGATGACAACACGCATTTTTGAAGAATGGCTAAATAATGATTTCCCAAATTCAATTTCGAAATTTAACGCTGATCAAAATATTTCAAACAAAGCTTTATTAATCGTTGACAATGCCCCAGCCATAAACTAAATAACGTCCCGGAAAACATAAAAGTGGTATTTCTACCCCCAAATCAACACCATTACTGCAGCCAATGGGCCAAGGTGTTATTGCTAATTTTAAGGCCTACTACCTTTGTCGATTTTTCAAAAACCTAATTGAGTCTATTGATGGGTTGAACCAACCCTCAATTAAGGAATTTTGGAAAAAATTCAATATAAAGGATGCAGTAGTTAATATTATAAAATCATGGGAAGAGGTAAAGCGTGTCACTATGAATGGCGTGTGGATGAAATTATGGCCCAAGTGTACGGATAAATTTCAGTCTGCTGGTCCCTTACAAGACATCACATTAGAAATCTAAAATGAAATCGTCGCCATTGCGCATGAAGCCTGGAATGAGTGAAGTAGACACCTGTTGTGATGTACCACTCATCTTTGTTGTCCCCTATAATTTACCTATCATAGATATGTATGTATGTGTTGGTGTTGAAGAGCAATAATTACGGGTACTATATTTAAAATAAAATTAAAAATAATTCTATTGGGATTCGCTCTTGGACGTGATAACATGGTAATTATTCTAATATTAAACCTTTCCTAAATTTTATAATACAATTCCTAACTTTTACAAAACCTTAATTAAATTTCCTATTTCTAATTCCAACTTGTGAAATTCAAATTATATATTTGATACTTATAACTAAAATTGATTGTAATAAGAAGTGAATAAAACTCAATAATAATTATATTGCAATTACATAAGTTAGTACATTCGTGTGTTTAAATATTTCAATCCACCATTTCGCAACACTGGTGGCAGCTGATATGGACTATACGTTTTATAATCAATTTTATAGATTGTGAAATTTGTGGATTTTTTTTTTCTCATAGAAGTGCATATGAAACATTCAAAAATGTTAAAATAAAGTACGTAATCAATGAAAACTTTATAAATTAATATTCAAGTGATAAATAACATTCATTCAAATTACACAAAAAAAAAAAATGAATAGCAAATATTTACATACAGTTTAAAAAATATATCTGAATAAACGAATAATATATATAACAGTGTATATAAAAAGTATGTGATAATAACAATTACAACCTTAGTGTAATTTAAAAATTACAAATTGTACTTTTATGTGGTGCTTATACTCGCACATAGTTACAGTTTTTGATGATTGTACGATTCGAATTTGCGAATTTTAAACACACATTCTAATAAAAAAATAATAATAATAATTTTAATACCTAATAAGAAAAACAATAATAATAAATTAAATAATTTTCCTAATCCAACTTCCTTATCAATAATTCCTAATCCTAGTTTTGTACCATTGCATTATCACAAACATGAAAATTCAAGAGCTACCTAAGTATATAAACATCAAGCGACATATAAACAACCTATATTATTGCGATTGTGGAAGTGCAATCAATTTTTACATCTTTAAAAACAGTTACCAGTTTAAGAAGTAAATTTCAACATCGGAATTTTGCTCAATATTTATAAAAATATTTTCAACAATTTTGGACATTCATCTGTATATTAGTACATATAATATACATTTATATACATCATCATAAATTTTGGGATATCATCAATAATTTTATAATTACACGGCAATACATGGCAATGCCGTCATCGAAATAAATCAAATAAAAGTAGTAACTGGACACAACAAGGACCTTATTCAACTGTAAATGGAAACATCTCTACAAATTTTTCTATGTAAAAGGTATGCAAATTTTATTTTATTTCTTTTTCCATTACAAATATTTATCATCGCACGAAAATATCAAAATATAAACAGTTCATAATACATTAATATTTATTATTACATACTCGGTATATATACATTATTATTACATACGGTCGCAAGTATTATCAAGAAAAAAAAAAAACTGCGTATGATAACAGTAAATTTGGGTATAATTCGAATTACTCCGATTTTAATTAAATTTTTATTATCATAATCACCATTATTGAGTTTTGATTTTTCTTGAATTTTCTAAAAACTACTTGAAACTTTAAACCAATTCTAAAATGGCAGACCTAGATATTAGTTTAGCATTAAAAATAATTCCAGAATTCGATGGATCTTCCGAAAACCTACATAGATTTTTATCTTGCAGTGACATGATTTTTGAATCGTTAAAACCTACTGAAACAAGTAAATTTTTGAATCTACTTAGAGTTAAACTTATCGGAAAAGCGTATGAAATTGTTAAGTTCGAAGAATTTCAGAAATGGAAAGATCTTAAAGTTGCAAACTCAATTTAGTTCTAAACGTTCTCTCGAATCAATTCAAGTAGAATTAAATTCTATTAAGCAACAACGATCCGAAGATGTGAAAACTTTCTCAAATCGCGTTGAAACTTTACTTTACCAGTTAAACGAGGCGTGTCTTTCAGAACCAGGCATTGAATCAATAAAAGATGTCAAGAAAATAAATCATAAAATGGCCCTCAGATCGTTTCAGGAAGGATTACAAGAACCGATGAAGTGGTTAATAAAAGCTTGCCGATTTATCAATTTGAAAGAAGCCATTACTAAAGCCTTGGAAGAGGAGGCAATCCAAAAATATTCAATTTCAAATTATTCGTCCACTTCAAAACAGATTTCCGCGTTTTCGCAACAACCCAAATCATCATTCTCTAACTTTGGAAATGTTCCAAAATGCCAATTATGTGATAAAACGGGTCACAAAGCGTCAACCTGTTTTAAACTACAATCGTCTGAAAATTTGAAACAGAATAAATCATTGGTAAATTCAAACGTAAATGATTCTACAACTTACTACCGAAATAATTCAATATGTGCTTATTGTCATAATAAAGGACATCACATTCATAATTGTATGAAGAGACAATTTAATGAAAAGAAAAAATTAAATAAATATGAACAAAATGTAATTACCAATTCTTCATGTAACACGGGAAACTTGCAAGGATCCAAACAGCCAGGTACTCCTCACCGGATCCGAGATTGCCAATAGAGTGCCAACAACATGATAATTCTTACAACTCTAGATTTAAAACTACTAATTCTAACATTACAAATAACCTGATAACAAACGATTCAAATGTTTCTGAATTGATTTTTGAAAATTCTAATCTTAATATTTTAAATACTATTTCATCCGATTTAAGAAAATCATACAACATTTCGACCTTAGAAGATTTGAATACCAACTCTAATTCTACAATGTTCTTAAAATTAACTTTACTACATAAACCAGAGGAAATTTTGCATTTTTTGATAGATTCTGGTGCTGATTTGAGCATAGTTAAAATAAAACATTTAGATCCAGATTCTCTATACTGATTCCAAATGTAAAATCACCGGAATTTCAAAGGACTCATTTGAGACACTTGGATTATCCAACTTACAACTATTCTTTCCTGATTCAACTTTTTCATTTAAACAAAACTTTCAAGTTATTCAAAATGATTTTCCAATTCAATATTCTGGAATCTTAGGTAAAGATTTTTTAGGGTTTTTTAATTGCAAACTGGATTTTTCTTCAAAAAGTATTCAGTTAACTATTAATAACACAGCGGTCACCTTTATGCTTTCAAAGCATCCAACTCAAAATATAATTAGAGCCCGAACAGAAAAATCCGTTAAAATACCAAGTTCACTAACCAATAATTCGGAGTATGTTTGCTATTCGGCAGAAGTACTTCCTGGAGTATACATAGCAAGTTCTATTTTGAAAATTGAAAACGGTTTTACGTATGTTAGTCTAATAAACTCTAATGAATATGATGTCGAATTGAAATCAAATTTAAAATTGAAATCCGAATCTCTAGAAAATTTTCATGTTTTTAATATAAACTTTTCAAATCCTAATATACAAAATCGTCTGTCATTACTCGAAAGTAAAATTGATTTAAGTCACTTAAACAATGAGGAACAACATTCTATTTCAACGATATGTCGTTCATTTAATGATGTTTTTTTCCTTGATGGGGATAAGTTGTCAGTAACAGATGCAACTTCTCATCAAATCAATACATACCCACATTCAAATCCAATATTTTGCAAACCATATCGATTGCCTCATTCTGTTAAAAATGAAATTAACAAACAAGTAAGTGAAATGAAAGCCGATAATATAATTGAAGATTCCAAATCTTTCCCTGGAATTTCCCTTTATTATGTGTTCCTAAGAAATCCAAAACAAATGAAAAAAAGTGGCGCATTGTTATTGATTACAGAAAGCTTAATGACATCACAATTCCTGAAGTGTTTCCATTACCAAACATTACGGATATTTTGGACAAATTAAGACGTTCCCATTATTTTTCAACCATTGATCTTGCTCATGGATACTACCAGGTTCCAATCGATTTAAAAGACCGTGAAAAAACTGCCTTCAGTACAGAAACAGGACATTACCAGTTTACTCGTATGAGTATGGGGCTGCGTAATGCTCAGAGTACTTTTCAAAGGCTGATGAATAACGTTGTATGTGGATTAAACGGATTAAAGTGCCTAGTTTACCTGGATGACGTTGTGATATACGGCAGAAATTTAGCAGATCATAATCAAAATTTAAACGATGTATTTTCATGTCTTCGACAATACAACTTAAAAATTAATCCCGAAAAATGTCAGTTTCTATGCAAAGAAATATATTATTTAGGACATATTATAACTAAATCTGGCATTAAACCTGACCCAACTAAAATCGAGGCAGTACAAAATTATCCAACTCCAAAAAACACTCGTGAGATAAAAACATTCCTTGGGCTTATTGGATATTATAGGAAGTTTTGTCCAAATTTTTCAAACATAGCAAAACCGTTGACGAGCCTTCTAAAGAAAAATACAAATTTCGTATGGGATGCTTTTTGCGACGAAGCTTTTTCGAAAATGAAACATTTTTTAATAAATCCACCTATTCTACAATTTCCGGATTTTACAAAAGAATTTGTGCTAACCTGTGACGCTAGTGACGTTGCGATAAGTTCGGTCTTGTCTCAAGAGTCAAACGGAGCCGATTTGCCTATCGCATATGCTAGTCGGGTTTTGAACAGTGCTGAAAAAAATTATTCGGCCATAGAAAAGGAGCTTCTTGCTATAATCTGGGCAACAGATCATTATAGGCCATATCTTTATGGTAGAAAATTCAAAATTGTTAGTGACCATAAACCCTTAATTTGGCTGTGCAATATCAAAAACCCATCATCGAGACTGACAAGATGGCGAATAAGGTTAGATGAATATGATTATACTATTGTTCACAAACCAGGAAAGTTAAATAGCAACGCTGATGCTTTAAGTCGAATCGTTCCGGATAATCCTCAATGCAATGTGGTAACCCGTTCTAAATCAAAAATGCCTAAACAATTTTCTCGACACGACAGTTCTTTAAAATCAGGTTGTCAAAATTCTAACACTGAAATTTCTCCAAATTCATCAAGTTCTTCAAATTTACAAACATCAAATTCTGTCACTGATGTAAATTTACCAATTTCTATTAGTACTTCTTCCTCCAATATTGAAAATACAATTATTTCCTTATCAAATGAAGACGATATCAACACAATAATCAAGGAATACCATGATGGACCTTTAGGAGCTCATCAAGGAATATACCGAACATTTAAAAGATTACGCAATTTCTATTATTTTCCAAGAATGTTCGCAAAAATAGAAAATTATATCCGAAATTGTGCATTTTGTCAAAAGAACAAAAGTTTGGTAAATAAAAATATCCCTATGAAAATTACAACTACGTCTTCAAGAGCCTTCGAAAAAATTTTTCTAGACATTGTTGGACCACTTTCAACATCACATAAAAGCAACAAATATATTCTCACAATGCAATGTGACTTAACAAAGTTTAGTTTTGCCATTCCCTTGCCTGATCAAGAGGCTGAAACAGTTGCTAAAGCTTTCGTCCAAAATTTTATTTGTACCTTTGGATCTCCTTTTTCAATTTTAACAGATCAAGGTTCAAATTTTATGGGGAAACTGTTCAAACACATATGCAAACTTTTGAAGATTCAAAAATTTAATAGTAGTGCCTATCATCCACAAACAAATGGGGCACTTGAACGAAGTCATAAAACTCTGATTGCATACTTACGGAATTACGTTGAAAATGATCCCCTAGATTGGGACTCTTGGTTGCAGTTTGCTATGTTTTCTTACAACACCACCCCACATACAGCCACAGATTACATGCCATATGAATTTGTTTTTGGTTATAAACCCAATATTCCAGATTCCATTTCTAAAAATGTAGATCTTCTATACAATTACGACGATTATTTTTATGATCTAAAATTTAAACTTCAGAATTCTTTCAAAATAGCTCATGATAAACTTGTAAAATGTAAAGAAAAGTCAAAACAATACTATGATCAAAATACGTCATACAAACTATTTGAAACCGGCGATAAAGTATTTTTAAAAAATGAAGGTAGAAATTCCAAACTCGATTCACTTTGGCTTGGTCCATATTCAGTTGTAGAAATAATTTCACCAGAAAATACTAAAATTCTTATTGGTCGTCGTGAAAAGATAGTTCATAACAACCGTTTAAAGAGATGTGATATAAATCCTTATTTTTGAATTAAATTAATTTTATAAAATAAACAATAAACATTCTATTTATATTTTGATTTTTTTTAAAAATTAAGAATAATTTTAAAAATTTTTTTTTCCAAAATTTTGGATCAATGGAATTAAGAAAAAAATTGAAGTTTGTGTAAACTTAAGATTTCATATTATAATTATTATTATTATCAATTCTTATTAAAAAATTATAATCATTTAATTTTACTTATAATTATTTTATATTTCAAATAAAGGAAAAATAAAATCTAGCATAATGAAAAAAAAAAAAACAACAATAATTTTTGAAGATTGTACATATTTTTACGATTATTATATTATAAATATTAGTATTAATAATTATGTATTTTTATATAATATCAGTCCAAAACAACTAGGCATATACACATATCTCAAAAGACAACCATAGGTCGTCTTTTGTTAAAAGGAGGGAGGATTGTTGTGATGTACCACTCATCTTTGTTGTCCCCTATAATTTACCTATCATAGATATGTATGTATGTGTTGGTGTTGAAGAGCAATAATTACGGGTACTATATTTAAAATAAAATTAAAAATAATTCTATTGGGATTCGCTCTTGGACGTGATAACATGGTAATTATTCTAATATTAAACCTTTCCTAAATTTTATAATACAATTCCTAACTTTTACAAAACCTTAATTAAATTTCCTATTTCTAATTCCAACTTGTGAAATTCAAATTATATATTTGATACTTATAACTAAAATTGATTGTAATAAGAAGTGAATAAAACTCAATAATAATTATATTGCAATTACATAAGTTAGTACATTCGTGTGTTTAAATATTTCAATCCACCATTTCGCAACACACCGCAGGTATATCAGGACTCTTAGAATGTGCTGATGAAGATATTTCCAAAGAAGAATTGTTAATGCTAGTAGAAGAAACCACTGATGTGCGACAGACGGAGAACTCTACTCAGCATGAAAACTCACATATTTTGACAACAAATAAAATGTCAAAAGCCTTTTCTCTTATTGAAGAAGCCATGGAAATTTTTTCTGAGAATGATCCGCCTACAGAAAGGAGCCTTAAAATATCGAGACAAATTGAAAATTCCCTTCTGTGCTACAAAGAATTGTACCGAGAGTCTACAGCAAAACAAACCTCTCTAGACTGTTATTTTTCCAAAATAACTGAAACATCTTCTGTTGATGAATGTCCTAATGGAAATTATAGCGACAGCTCCGGTAAACTATCGACCAGCTCAGAAGACCTCTGAATTACATTTAATAATTTAAGAGTTATAAAATTAAAACTGAATTAATGATTTGTATGAATTTATGTTATATTTTATTTATTGAAAATGTATAAAAGGTTTGTGTTTTATTGAAATTTATTCATTACTTTTGTGTTTTTACGGTTTCCTTACTTTATAAAATTAGGTTACGTATAACGCATTTTGGAAATCCTGTATCTTCCCATTATTAGTGTGAATCTATAGTAAAATTGGTTTCTTTTACGGGTATTTTCACTAGCTGGAACGCATCTATCACTTTCCAATAGGATCTCATAGTAATAGCGGTTTCGTTTAGCGGATTTTCGATTTACGGACAGTTTATGAGGGACGCATCCTGTCCGTAAAGCGGGGGATTACTGTATATAAAAGAGAAAAAATGGAAAATAATATAAATTAATACTGTTTCAAAATACAGTGGAATTCAGTTAACACGAAATATCGGATAACAAGAATTTTTTTTTTTGGTACTTAGCTTTTTCATATACATAATTTTAGTATGAAATTTTTCGCTTAAGACAAAACTTTTAACACGAATTTTCGTTTAACGCGAACAAATTTTTCACTTCCTGTCTATAAAATTAGTACAGAAATATTCGCTTAACTCGAATTAAATTTTGTTTTGTTGGAGAAAAATGGTTTTAGTTTGCTTTGTGTTTGGTCGTAGTGAGTACATAATTCTCGTTAAACGTAAAATTGTTTCTGTTTGAAATCGTAAAATTTAACTTATTGGTGTCGTTCGCGGGGTTAGTTTTGGTGTTTCTTTTGGTTACCGGGTTAGTTTTGGTGAGTGAGATATAAAATTATTCTTGTTGTCTAAATTGTGTTCTCTAGAATTCTTTAAAATTGTTGTTGCTTCTTCAGTGATTAATAAGGAAAAGCATGGCTAGCGGAAATAAAAAATTAAACGCTTTAACGGTAAAAAAAATTGATATTCTGGAAAATGTTGATCGAGGCGATCGATAAAAAGGAGGAATTTGTAAAAAATTTGGGATTCCAATCTCTACTTTATCAACGATTATAACAAATCGAAAAGTGTGATTTTGAAGGAAGCTGGAAACGTTTGCGTTTACCAAAATATGAAGATTTAGATTCGTGATTGCTGCTTTAGTTTAAACAAGCGCGATCTCAAAATGGTCCTATTTCTGGCCCCCTATTAATGCAAAAGGCAGATAAAATCGCCATCGAAATGAGAATTACCATTAAATCTAATCCTGGATGGCTGGAACGTTTCTAAACAAAACACGGAATTGTCTTTAAGTGTATTAGTCGAGAGGCGATACAAGTGTCAGCTGATATGACTTCCGATTGGATATCTTCAACTTTACCTACAATTCTAAAAGATTACGATAGAAAATTGACATTTTTAAAGCGGACGAATTCGGTTTATTTTTTTCGTTACATGCCGAAAAATGCTTTAACATTTAAAGAAGAAACTTGTTCAGGCGGTAAAAAAAATCTAAGGGACGTCTTGCAATACTTGTTGGATGTAATTCCGATGGAACAGAGAAACTTCCTCTTATTGTTATCGGAACGTCTCAAAATCCGAGATGTTTTAAAAAGGTTAAAAATCTACCCCTTCAATACACCACAAATAAAAAAGCCTGGATGACAGCAGACTTATTTTCAAGTAGGTAGAAAACGTTAGATAAAAATTTTTTAAAAGAAAAGAGAACGGCATTTTTAGTTATAGATAATTGCCCAGCACATCTGAAGATCCAGTTAGAAAGTGTTAAATTAATTTTTCTGTCTCCAAATACTGCCAGTGTATTACAGCCTTGTGACCAAGAAATCATAAGGAATTTAAAAGTGTTTACAAAAAAATGCTTCTTCCAAAATATTTGGCAAGTATTCTAAGAAGATATGAAACAGGTATCAGTCTTAAATGCGTTGTACACGTTACGCCACGCATGCAAAATTGTTACGCCTGTAACTAACAAATTGCTTTCGCCATTCTGGTTTTACAATTCCAAAATCTTCCGACGATGATCAGCCAGAAATAATATGTGAGACTATACTGTAAACGATGACGTGAATAATATTTTTGATCCTATTTCTTTGGTTACAAATTTACCTCAAAATATCACGGTCAAAGATTACTTGAGTTTGGATAATATAATTGATTCTACGCCGCTTTTAAGTGATCGTGAAATTTGTAACATTATAAAATCCACAACCGCCCAAGGAAATGAGGATAGCAACAAAGAATATGAAGTTGATGTTCCAGTTCCGGTACCTTCAGTTGAAACCGTTCGTAAGTGCTTACTGTATTTGCGTCGATTTACCGAAAGCAAAAGTAACACTGGTGACCATCAGCTCAACCAGGTAGACAAAACAAAGATAAAATGTGAATGCAGTTCATGGGGTATCTCTCGATACATTAAGTCACTGCCGACCAGGCGCAACATAGGGGTTTTACCCCTTGGCTCGTCATCGATTGAATTTGCCAGAAGACGTTTCTCAAAAACGAAGTTCGAAATTAATCTTGTTTTGTTAAGGCGCCCCAACAATCTGGTGATGAGAGGTAAAGGAGTTGCATCTTTCACAGTAGCCTGATTAACTTTTCGTGCATCAGGACACAATCTTACCTTACCATTTGGTCTGAGCACCACGGAAATCGGTGAACACCATGCACTGACACTCGTCGTTTTCGGTGAATTAACTTTTTCCTTTGATTATGGTCTTCGGTGAAACGTGGCTTCGGAGAATTCTTGATTTCGGTGGATTGTTGTTTTCGATGAATTGTCGTTTTCAGTTAATCTCTGCTTCGTTGATTTGTTTTTAGATTAATGCCGTTTTTATCAAAATTCATTTGACATATTTTCGGTGAATTGTCGTTTCCTCATGAACTATCCTTTTCGGTGAATTGTCGAGTTCGGTAAATTCTTGTTTTCGGTGAATTGTTGATTTCGGTAAATTGCAAATTTCAGTTTTTTTCTGACGGTAATTTGGTTTGTCGAAATTACTTATTTAAGAAAACATAAAAATCTACGTTATCTTGTTACGCCAGTTTTTTATTTATTTTTCAATGTGAGAGGACGAGGCCATCAGAGGTGAACACGTGTCCTTTGTGATAATTGTTCATACTATGATATTCTGCAATTTACTGTATGATGATTATGTGTTCATAAGATTTAAGGTGTATCGTACAATGATATGACAAAACAGCATTAAATAAGCCAGCGATTTTCGTCATCGGATGGTTATCCGTAATTTTGGAATCATAGTAAACACCTCGTGTAGAGAACTGTGAAAATGAAGTTAAACAGCAAATTCACTATTTCATCAAACACTGTAAATATCGACAATTTCTCACTTTTCCTACAACGTAAGAATATTGTTAGGCATCCCTCATTCTTTAGATTCTAAATGAATTTTCACACAGGTATATCATGTCAAATGCGTAGGTGAATTGCTTAACAATTCATTTACCGATATGTGTACACAGTTCATCGTTCCTTTGTGTATTAAGATTAAATAAAACACGGGAAGAATTAATTCTTAACACAATCGCGTTGAACCACGATAAAAAAATTCAATAGAATTCAAACAGAATAAAATATCATAAAACGGATTTTCTATTCTAAGATATTTTTCTTACATACACCTGATTATTTTTTTTGTTGTACTTCTAATTGTTATAAACATTTATAACGCAACGGATTATTTACACAAACCATCCAAAACTACGGGATTGTTCATTGGGAAATTGAGAAGCGATCTACTTTCAATAACCATAGTACTCAGATTTCTCAGACAACAATAATCATAAAAATACTAAATGAAAATATATATTGACAGTTAGATTATATATTGTTAACTAGCTAGTGTAAGTACGGAAAATTTGAAATGAAAAATTATTTGTTCTCTGTGGAATAAAGCAAACAATCAAATAAAACATCATGAAATTGTTTGAAAGCGCGATCAATGCAACGACCTGGTTTTCATGAATGCTTTAAATTGGTTATTTATTTGTATAGAATGAATTTTCACAGTTCATCAGGTAACACGAACGGTTTTCTATAATTTATTATTATTGGAAGTCTATATCAAATCATACAGATTTGGTCATTTTTTGATTTGAAATGAAGTTTTTACACAAAAATCTCAGACTTGATTGGAATACACGCTGTGTTTAGGGGTCAACCAAATAAATATTATCTTTAATACCATGCAAGACATGGAAGAAATCGGATGACTGTCGCAATTTAATTTAGAGCCAGTTTACGCCGATCATTACTGATCCAAGGAACCATTAGCCTAAACTAATCAAAATGATTTGATACGACGATGGTCGTTAGGGTTAACAGCGATTAGGAATCGTTAGAATACTAAATTCACTATCAACGATGGAAAATCGTTCAACCTCATGTTTAATGATGAAATTATTGAAATTCGGACAAAAAATTGCTTAGTTCCAAAACTAATTTTCCCGACGTTGAGTCCTATGCGTTGAGTGCTGATGATATCACAAAAATGGCTGTGTGGTTTTTTTTGTCACCAATTTACTACTAGCGGCTAAGCCGCCCGTCAAAATTAAAGTACTCTTGGAAAAAAGTAATAATAGTGAATAGTGGAGAGTAGATAGTTTTAAGTTAGTGGTAGGTGGTTGTGGTTAGGTGGGTGGGTGCAGGGTAGGTGGGTGGTAGATTAGTGATAAGTAAGTGTAAATTCATAAAGTCATAAATCCTTCGCACCAATTTAAAACTCGCAATAGAAAACGTTCAGCAAGAATAGTACACAGCAAGACAATGAATGACGCTGGGTCTATCAAATACAAAAAGTTAAATAACTACTAGTCGACTAAATTTAAAATCAATTTTTATTGCTTACATTTTTACATTTGGAAGACTTCGCGGAAAATGATGTTTCAGCCACTTCTCTTGTTGAGTATTTTTCATTATGCGAACTTTCATTTGTACAAGATTTCTGCAGCGTGACAATGCAACGTACAGCTGTCCAAGCGAGAAAACTGCTGTCTGTAGATCAATTCCGATGATCAAAAGTTTGACCTTGCGATTTGTTGATTGTGATGGCGTATGCAGGAGTGATCGGAAATTGTTGTCGCTTCAGTATGAATTGCAATGTATTGTCTGTTGGAACCAAATCTATTCGCTGAATAAAGACAATATCTACACCATTGCACTTTGATAAAATTTCAGCTGTTATAAAGTTTCGATGCAGCTTCTTAACAATCATTCGAGTGCCAGTGCATATTCGTTTTTTTGTGGTTTCCATTTCTCAGCAGCATTATAATTACTCCAGGCTTCACAAGTAAAATATGAGGTGGCCTTCCTGATGGCGTTTGATCATGGAGAAACTCTACTAGATAACTTACAGAATCAGCACTGTAATAAATTTCAGCTTGTCCTGGCATCATGTCGATGATCTTACGATTCATCCTAAGAGTCTGTTGATTTTTCGGTGCAACAATGACGCGTTTTGCCAACTCTTGCACAGATATTTCAGAAATATTTGTGCCACAAATATTTTTAACCAGATCTCTATTTTCGATCATTTGCTGAGGAATTTGAACTGTGCAGTCATTGTTGATATCTTTGATAAGAGGATGATGCGACAATTGAAGAAAGTTTCTCCACAGATTGCTCGATTTTATATAGCCCTCGATGATGCAAGCTTGCGTTCCTCTCACAACAACAGGAAGTGTATGTCGAAAGTCTCCACCAACAACGAAAACCTTTCCGCCGTAAGGCAATTCGCAACCCATTATTTCACGCAACAGCTTGTCAATGCAGCGGAGACCGTGCTTTGTCAGTATTCTAATCTCATCGACAATAATAAATGAAGCTTCTCGCAAAATGTTTGCTTCGGCTGATGTCAATCGCATCGCAGAGACAGAAGTATCAATCAGCGGTACTCGTAATTTAAATCCGCTGTGAACTGTTTTTACCACTCCTCAGCAAAGTAGCGGCGATTTCCGTTGTCGCAAATGGAAGCTCAATTTTTCCTTTTCCCCCGTATGAAGGCCATCAGTGTTGAGACATTTTTATTATGAACTGCAGCAGTTATTTTATGAAATGCATCCAACTGCTTTTCGTTTAGCAGTTGATTTCGTAATTCAGCTTCTTCGGCTTCTCGAACTGGATCGAAGACTTGCACTTCTAATGGACTTCCCGATGGAGTTGGTAAGCCGATGATAGCGCAAGAAAGTTCTAGCTGTGTAAGAATTATGTTGATATCGTGGAGAGGGTGTCGGCTATAATCGAGAGTCAAGTCATCTGCATACTTTATCCCGAGGCCAAGAGGTTTTGAAGGTTGACAAAATCAACAAATATAAGCGAAAGTCTTTCGAAGCTGTCTTGGCATTTGAAAGACTGCCGCTCCTGTTAAGCAGTGATCCCATTCATCATAGTTTACTAGAAGGCGACGTGCAGCTGCAGCTTTCTTGAAGGATTTGTAAATAACACCATCGTACAAATTCAGAGGTGGTGGCACCTCGAATATGTAGCAAAAGTAGTCACAGGAAGAAACGCTCCTCATCTCTCAAGCTTATACTGTATACATTCGTGCAACAACCTTCTTTCCACCTCTTTGACGAAGTTGCCATTTACCGCCATTTTGATCATTGAAATTGAGGTGAAACCATGACTCAAGCTTCGTTCGGCCTGCTCCACATAGCTTCTAGAGCTTTGACATATCGAGCATCGCTGAAGATGCTGATCTCATTATATCGAAGCTCCTGCGGACCTTCAAAAGTAATTAATTAATTGTACTTAACCAGAAGATAAGGATTATACGGTACAACATATGATTGTTCATAGAAGATCCTCTGACTTCAGCTTGAATTCCACTGCGACGACGGTACAGCGGATATCCATTGGCCTTTGGTAAAGTATGTAAAATGAACGGTTTTGGAATTTTTTTTGGAACAGTGGTCATCTACTATACATCAAGCGTTAGGCTAATTAATGCCGCTTTCTGCTATGTCAGGAATCTCAGCACAAACAAACTGATCGATTCGTTCAGGTGTTGTAAATTTTTCTTCAGCTCGCAGTGCAACCAGAATGTGCGCGATTGTGGCAAACCGCGCGTTTGAAGCTTTACATTGATCGGAGATACCATGCACTGTAAGATCATCCATCAGCACTTTTAGCTTCAGTTTAAAGACGTAAACTACCAAATCAGGACGATCGATTGTTTGCTCGCCTGGCCGCAAGTTATTTATGATTTCAGACCAGTTTGGATTAGCCGTGAATGTAACAAACAGATCAGGAGCACCCCACTTTGCAAAAATTGACATTGTGTCATTGCACCGTTCTCGCATGGTCCGCGGAGATCCTTCAAAACTTGATGGTAGAACGACAGAAACTCCTGCAGCGATGTTTGCGTTGTTTGCAAAGTTTGCTGCATGATCTGCAAGTCCTTGATAGGTTTCAGCACTAAGTACTTGCTGGTGTGTAGAGATATAATTGAGCCTATTGTCTTCAACTTGTAGGTGTAAGAGTCAACCAACCACTGCTGCGTGAGTTTTCCTGTGCTTATAATGGGATTGAAATTGCTGTTTGTGCCACTTTGTATTGTAGCATAGTGACTTTATTGCGAATACTGTTTTGTTACGCTCCCTCGTACGTTTCACATGTCCAATTTGGCTGCCATCCGGGCTCGCCATACGGGAAAAGAATGGCATATGTCATAGGATCCTAGTTCGGATTCAAAATGTTTATGTTCACGAACTGCTTTGTGCGATCTTCGGGATTTCGTGAGTATACCCGAATGTCAAGTTCAAATGGGGGCATACCATCTTCGTTGATAAACACCATGGCAACCTCGTTGGATGTTAGAGCGTTGTAACGACGCTTATATGATTGACGCATCATTTGATAACATTTGGCGATTCTGTTATTTTGCCGGAAGAAGCGATCAATTTGATCGAGAATACGTTAAAACACTGCTTATTAGCTGGATGACGTGCTCGAGCATCAGAAGCCTACTTGGTGTAAATCACATATAGTTGAGCATATTATGGTGCTTGTTGAGTCAGTTGCTGAACATGTGAATTGCGATGATATGTATGGCCATGCACTTTGAAAACAAATGGGCCGTGACCTGAAACCTCGACAATTTGTGCACCCAGGGATGCAAACAACACTCCATTGTTGTAGGAACGAATGTTCTCCCGAAAATTAGTGCGACTGGGAGCATTAAGATCTGACAGCAATGCTGGCAGAAATTCAGGATAAGGTAGTTCAACGCCGTTCAAACTTTCCAACTCCTGGACGCTCTTTGAAAAAAATATTCGAGCCGCAGAACTGTTTTTTTTTTTTTTTTTTATGTTTTATTCTATGCAATCTGTTCTGGGGCCGAAGCACTCCCAACTCTTTCGCAGTTCACTTTTACCGTCCTACTTTACGCATAGCTTGCCAAATCGAGGACGTACGGCTATAGGTCCGATTTACGTAGAACCATCTGCACATTGCATTGCTCCATGCCAGCCTATAGTACTGACATGGAAGATGGGTCGGCCCATAAGTTATGCACTCCGACAGGGGGTCATAGTTGTGTTCATTTCCATCATCGATCGTAATGAAATGATGAAAAATCCCTTTTGCATCCTGCCCCTAGCGGGATTCGAACCCGGTACCTCCCGATCCAAACGCCAAAGCTTTAACCCCTGTGCCGTTTGGTCGGTAAACGCAGAACTGTTTGATTTTGAATTTTTGGTTTTCCAATAGTCTGATTACCTCGTGAGGTAAGAACTAAAATATATTTTTTTTTAAACTTTATAGGCAAATATATCGGATATACCGCGACTTAATCGAAATACATTATAAAACTGATGGCCACTAGTTTCACACTGATTGTGAATGACCAGGATATCGTTATCTGTTTTAATATACATATCAATGTTTTTCTGTATTTATTTAACTGTGCCATACAAGTTTCGAACTCAATACCGCAGTAAAGGAGCTTAACAAAAAACTAAATAAATTTGAACTAAGATGTTGATCTGAATTAAATAGCCTGGTAGGTAATACACACTTTGCGCCTAATTGTTATGAAAATTGGACAGTAGTCTTACTCTGCCTAAATGAACTCTTGATGTCGGAAACAGACAGAAGAGAGGCAAAGTTCTCTCTCTTGTTTTTGTTTACCTTAAAAATTCTAATTCGTTCATATGCTGATTTTATTTCCTTCAGAGAGAATGCTTGCCACGACCAACCTATATTCTACGTATATAGGAATATGAGCTGAAGTAATTTCTCTATTTTTGAAGTTGTTGGAAGTAACGAAATCTACTTCTGCGACTTTCATTGATTTGAAACTTGTTTTTTTTTTTGTAATCTCCGCTGATTGTTTGGAGGAGTTTACGTAGTCCTTATTCTGGAAGGGCTTTTATTATTTACACTTATAGCCCACGTTCCATCTTCTTTTTAACTGGTGGAATTTGAAGTTTTGGTCGATGTATTCTTTTTGTCGCTTTCCTTTGGAGGATAGGATTTATCCTTCATTTATTTAATTAGCAACTTTACTTTTATATTCTGGCGCTTGATTTCTGTGTCAGGCCTTCCTTCTTCTTCGTTTTGTTGCAACCAGCTCCTTCAATTCCAAAGGATAAATAACATTTCGGCGCATTTTCCTTGAACTTCAGGTACTACTCCACGTCACTTCTTGTATGCTGTTGTTGAGTTCTTCTAGTTTTTCTAGCTGTACCGAAATGTTACACCCCTATTCCCCTAGTCGCATCACTTCAAGTGATGTGACTACTTATCTTCTTGGTTACTAGATCATTAAATCAAAATTTACAAAATAATTGTTCAATAAAGTCGTTCTGGCTGTTTTATAAATATTTCCTTTCGCCTACTATCACTTCAAATGACAATTTATGTCGCTTGAAATTTTGACGACAAATAAATAAAAAAAAAAATCAAACTAATGCAGCCACCTAAGATTTAAAAAAATTTCATTGAGAGTTTTCCACAAAATTATTTAGTAAATTTTGATTTTAAAATCTAGTAACCAGGAAGATCTATAGCTACGTAGCATGAAGTAATACGTCTAAGGGAATTGAGTATTTAATTGGCACCTGAAGATTAATATTATCCTCATCTAGTTTCGGGAATTACTCCCAGCAGTTTTGTTTTTTGTTAGTCAAAGTGGACTAGCTAAACTTAACTTCTTTTTCTTCGTTGTTCTGATTAACAAAATAATAACTGGTTTGTGATCCAACATAATTTCCTCGCTGCTTTCAAGTATATGTACCTTTCATCTTTATTTTGGTATTTTGTTTCTATCCGTAGGCCAATAAGTTGGTTGATCTCCAGAATGAAACTCGTAACTGAAAAGTAGCCCTGCTGCAAACAGCTCTCTTCCTTTTTAGAGGTCACTCTTGATCCCCATAAAATCCTCTTCTAGAGTCTGTTCTTTTATTCCGGTTTAAAACCCAATTTGTTTCTTTTCTTATTCTTCTTCGTCCATATAGAATGGATTAATGTCATGATCGATTGCAGGTTTAGGTAGTCCCAAGTGCTGCGCGCTTTTGAACTGCTTTTTTGAGTTCTTAACTTTTTCCTTAACTTTCTGGTTTTTCGGCGTGGACTTTACAAATCCCCAGAGAAAATAATCTAATGGCATCAAATCGCACGAAAGGGGTGGCCAGTTAACAGGTTCATTTTATGAAATTAATCGTTCGGCAAATGTTTCTTTGAGTAAATTAATTTTCGTTGAATTGTTTTTTCGGTGAGTTGTCGTTTTCCATTAATTGATGATTTCAGTGAATAGTTGCCATTTTCGCTAGATTATCACTGAAGCAAAATCTCTATTATAGTTACGATCACTTGAATTTTCACTCAAGCTCTAAATTTATATACAAAAATTCGTAATCAAGGTTTCTATTCTGGTGTGGAGGTTACATTAGAGCTGGTTTAATCAGCAATTTATGGCGATCAAACATTTTCACTCAAACTTAAAATGTATTTACATAAATTCGTATCAAATATATTATGTTGCTTAGGAGGTTACATTTGGGCTAGTTGGATCGGCTATGTAATAAACTATTTCTCGTGCTATGGGATCCTGAGTCATATAACATTTCCACTCAAACCCATCATTTATGATATGATATTTTACAACGTAAGGCCATCTGTTAAGCTGGTATCCTTTAACATACTACATGCCATTTAGTATGTCCAAGTCCATAGTTGATACATTCCTTTGATGACGCAGTAACTGAATGACTCGAGTACATGCACTACTACTACTGCATTCGATTATCACTTAATCGCCCAAGAATTGTATCAATCTGAGACTAGATTTGGTGACCGAACTGACTAAGTATCCTGATCCTACGAGGTTCTCTAATTATACAGGTTAAGGATATGTTATAGTTTCTGATAATAGAAGAACTACAAGACCAAACTGCCGTTATACAACGTACCCCAGTTCGATTTTTTCTTCTTCTATAATTAGCAATTACCAGTTTTCTAAACCCGTAAGCATTTTTACCATTCATGGTTTGTGGAAAAAGTCTTTAGTTTGTTAGTAAGGATAAGTGGCTTTCTTAAGAGAAGAAGACACAAGAAATTTTGTTGGTTTTTTGCATCCTTCCAGCCACCTTAAAGATAAGGAGGGTCAGCTTTTTATGTTTTATCTTTCTCCAGTCATAGCTTCTCTGTTTTGGCAACTCTACAGATCTAGTCCCGCTGATCGCGTACCACGAACGAGAGCAAACTTCTAGCAGGGTTTCCTGTACAACCATCGAATACAGATAAAATGATCCCCCTAACAAAACTAAATATTTCAAAATACAGAACACTAAAATGTTTCAACATACGACGAAACCTGAAACTCGCAGCCAAAATTATTGTCTTCGAGTTTCAACTCAGAAAACTAAAGTCATTACATGTTCGACTCAATCCTATTAAAATAATCGCCTCGTCGTGTGCAATACTCCAAAATTTCACACAGATACTCCATGCCACAATTCATCCGCATTCGCAACCCACAACCAACGTGACTATAGACACAGACTATCTGCCTCTACATATGCATATACATACATACATATACTCACATATGTACATACATCTATATACATACATGTACACACCTACACATACATACACATATATATACACACATACATACACATGCTGCAAAAAGAGCGTTGGAAATGAAAGTTATCCAAGGCAATCTTAACCACTGTGAGGCTGAGCAGGACCTGCTGCAGCAATCCATACAGGAACTGGAAGCGGACATTGTAATTGTGTGTGAGCAATATAGGAACCTTGATAGACGGGGTTGGACTCCAGATAGATCGATTCGAGCTGCTGTATGGGTTTGTTTTACCTATCCCTTACAGGAAATTGGTGTGAATACCGTACCAACCCGGTGCTCATAGCCGGGGATTTTAATGCATGGGCCGTAGAATGGGGAAGTAGAGAAACCAATAGCAGAGGTACCGCATTGTTAGAGGCCTTCGCATCATTACCGGTCGTATTAATGAATACAGGAAGTACACCTACTTTCTCTAGAGGAAATGCCACCACGATAGTTGACCTAACGTTTATAAGCCATTGCCTTGCCGATAGGGGAGTAGCATGGAGAGTGAGTGATCTATATACGCATAGTAATCACCAAGCTATTGTGTATGAACTGGCGGATATTGAACCCCAAAGGACCATGGTTAGACACAGGAAGAGAATAGGATGGAAGTCCGCAGCGTTCGAGGAGAATATCTTCCGTCTCATGATGGAGGCTATCTGGTACTGCAAATAACAAAGTCGTCCAGCTGATGAGACATGTTACAAGAGCCTGTGATGCAGCAATGCCAAGAAGAATGGTGGATAATCGTAGAAAACCGGTCTTCTGGTGGAACGACGAGATTACGGAATTGCGGAAAAGGTGCCTGAACGCAAGAAGACGAGACCAGCGTGCTAGACACGTCGAAAACTCTCTCCTTCGACAACAGTACTGTAAAGCTCGATCGGAACTCAAGCATGCCATTAAATTAAGTAAGCGAAAGTGCTTTCGCGAACTGTGCGAGGAGTTTGACCGCGATCCCTAGGGTAGATTGGTGATGAGAAAATTCAGAAGCAATTACGCCACTGCTCCCACATGCTCGGCAATGCTGTCTGACATAGTGAGTCACCTGTTCCCGCAGCAACCCGATAGTGTATTAGAAGTTTTAGGCAACGAGGAGGATGATGTACCACCAGTTACTGAGGAGGAGGTCCTGAAGGCATGTGGCATAGTGGGTAATAATAAAGCTCCTGGCCCGGATAACATTCCAAATATTGCGTTGAAGTCGGCGGTCAAAGCATACCCAAACTTATTCACAGAAGTATTTACTGCATGCTTAGTTGAGGGGGTGTTCTCTAGTAAATGCAAGGGATAGAGACTGGTATTGTTGCCAAAAGGCGACAAACCACCAGGTGGGCCGTCCTCCTGGCGTCCAGTCTGTCTATGGGATACGGCAGGCAAAACCCTAGAGAGAGTTGTATGTGACCGGTTACAAGAGGCTATAGTTAGAGCAGGAAAGCTAGCAGAGCATCAGTATGGCTTTCGAAAGGCGCGCTCAACAGTGGATGCGATTAAAGGATTTGTAGATACGGCGCATCAAGCGGTATCCGGTTCTTGATGGCTACGTGGTAAGAAAAAAATACTGTGCCATAGTTAAATTGGACGTGAAAAACGCATTCAATACGGCAAACTGGAGCTGCATATTTAACGCACTTACATGGATGAAGATACCTAAGTACCTGCTGAGACTAGTTTCCAGCTACTTTATTTACGATGATGTTAGGTCCTATGCTCTGGAATGTGATGTACGATGGTGCACTTTGACTGCCCATACCAAGTGATGCACGGGTGATTGGATTTGCGGACGATATCGCGATTGTAGTTGTCGCAAAACATAGAGAAGATGTTGTGGAGATCTGTAATAAGACAGTTAGACTTGTTCGACAGTGGTTAATATCAGCTGGGCTGCAACTAGCAGAACATAAAACAGAAGCTGTTCTTATTACTAGCAGAAAAGTAATGGAGAGCGTAACCTTAGAGATTGGAGCCCAACAAATTGCAAGTCAACCATCCATAACGTACCTAGGGGTAATGATCGATGCCAGATTGTCATATAAGACACATCTCATTACCTCCAGCGAGCGAGCAAGGAGAATTAACGCGGCACTAGCACGTATAATGCCTAATGCAAGAGGGGCGCGGATGAACAGCAGAGTTTGGCTCGCAAACGTCGTTACTTCTATAATGATGTATGGCGCACCAATTTGGGTCAACTCGTTGGAGAAGAATATTTATAGGCAAAGAGTAGCAACAGTTCAGAGGCTAAGCGCTCTGAGAATATTGTGCACATTTCGGACCGTGTCAGGAGACGCTGTCTGTGTTCTAGCTGGAATGCTCTCAATAGATCTACTGGCC
Organism: Nephrotoma appendiculata; assembly: GCA_947310385.1. NCBI lineage: Eukaryota > Metazoa > Arthropoda > Insecta > Diptera > Tipulidae > Nephrotoma > Nephrotoma appendiculata. Next base: position 52,963,679 of record OX371225.1, on the reverse strand, counting down.
AAGGAGCGCCAAACCACGTACCTGCGTCGTGGTCAAGGAACAAAAGCAGAGAACCACCGATTACCACGACGGGGTGAGACGATCACTGTATGGCAGAGAAGATTGAATGAGTCGACGAATAGTAGATGGACTCATCGCCTGATCCCCTACATCGAGGAGTGGCTAAACAAGCGACACGGAGAAGTGGATCATAATTTTACGCAGTTTGCCCTTTATGCATCGGAGTAACAGAGAATGTAGAGCACGTAGTATTCGAGTGTCCACGATTTACTGACGAGAGAAGCAGTATCTGTGCACGTGGGGTCCAACTGACACCGGAAAATATACTGGAGTTTATGCTGGCATCTGAAGATCGGTGAAACGCCATAAGCGGAAGTGTCTCACGTATAATGGGAGAGTTGAGACGCCTCGAAAGAAGCAGAAATTCAGTGAGGAGTTAATCCCAGCCGAGCAGCGAAAGCTGAGCCTGCCTCGCGAAGTAATACCTAACGGTAGTTCCACGGGGCCGAACGGCAAGGTTTATCGGGGGTGGTGGTTTAGTCGGTAAGAATCCGACACTATCACGTGTTTGATATATGGGTTCATACGTGAAGCCTATCTAAGGTTCCCCTCCTTAGCCCATAAAAAAAATTTAAAAAAAACATACATACACATATATATACAAACACTAACACATGCATACATACACATATAAATATATACACGTACATTCATACTACATATATACATACTCATATGATATAAATTATCATCTGTACTATCAACCTAAAATTTTTCTTTTTAACCCCTGCAATCTGTTTTGGGGCCGAAGCACTCCCATCTCCCTCGCTGTTCGCTTTTCCCGTTCCACCTTACACAGTTATGCCAAATCGAAGATGTGCGGCTATAGGTCTGATTTACGTTACCATCTGCGCATTGCACCGCTCCATGCCAGCCTATAGCACTGGACATTGAAGATAGGTCGGCCCAAGGAGTTTTGCACGCCAACAGGGTATCGCAGCAGATCGTAATCTGTCGATGAAAATTTCCTTTTAGATTCTGCTCTCATCGGGACTCGAACCCGGCACCTTCCGATCCAAACCCCAAAGCTTCAACCACTGTGCCATTTGGTCGGTAAAATAAAAATGACCACCCATGCACGCGAATTTACATCATGCAAATTAAAAATAAATAAATATGTCCATTTACTACAATTCTTAATCATGCCTAACCCCTGTTGGTTGGGTACAAAAGTAGTAGATCGACCAAATTGTCTACCCTTCCGTACGTATTTGTCAAGATGTCTTTCTGTGAAACGATTCCTACCTATTGTCGGAAAACAGGTAGATGTCGAAAACGAATCAAAATACTAGAAAAGAAACGGAGATAAATGTGTACAACAATTTATTTTCACTCAAACCCATCATTTATATTGAAAAATTCGTATCAATTGTGCTATCTTGATTAGGATGTTCTATTTTAGCGTCGTAAGTTGTTGAAAGCAAGTGTTGTTGCAACACGACATCCGACTGGATAATTTTAATTTATCATCGAGAGAATTGCTTTTCGAAAATTTTAACCTACAGTTTTACATTACGAATTGAAATACTATTACAGCTAAGAAACACTATACTTAGTTATGTAAAATCGAATTTATCAAAAATCTCTTTCCTGTGGTAATTGGTAACATGCTACCCAAACATAAGGTCATAAACAAATTTTTCAAAATGGAAATTTGACAAAAATTTATTAGACCAATCACTTTTCATTGTTGTTGCCTTTGTCGTGATACGTCATGTTATGATTGCGACAATCACTTCCCCACGATCACATAATACTTGATATACAAATATACGAGTACATAGATTTAGAAATATTAAATTTCGCGTTTATTGTTTTTATTTATAAATTAACGTTTTTTTAATTGTTTAAAACGAAAACCAAAATTTAACCTTCAACCGTATGAATTTTTAGTCTAAATAAGAGCATTTTGTAAAGCACTTTGTAAACACACGGCCATAAAAATGATTGTCGATGATAAATTCTTGTACGAGGAGGGTTTACGTAATCGGTTTATGTACATTACGTTTACTGTATCAACTTATATGTTGGTCATGGTTTATTTAAACACTTTGGTATTCAGCGATTTATAAATGGAGCACTAACGGTTTTACTTAAATTTTAGATGAATGGCTTTATGCATTTATAATACATAATTTTAATAATTTATTATTTTTTTGTTTCTTTACAGGTAAGATTTGGATCATGTATGTAATATTATGTGTAAGGTTTAATGCAAGATGACTAAACGATTTAATCGATATTGTTCATAATGCTGTGTTGCAGCAGAAAGTGGATTTGAATCATTAATTAAAAATTATATTAAGCCGAGTTAATGTATGTACTAAAAAAAAAACTAAACATCATCTTATACAAAAATAGTTTAGTAATTGTTAATTCGATAACAAGCATATCGTCAAAAGAATTCTGCGAGTAAATAGTACGGGAACACGAAAATTCTCAAATTTACAATTTATCCAAAAACAGTTTATCGAAATCGCAATTTACAGAAAATGACAAATTGGTGTCTCATCGAATTGGAAGAATTTGGTCATTTAACTATGAAAATTATTCACCATAAAAATTATATTGGGTTTGGGACCAGTTAAAATTGTATTTGTAAAATTTCAATTTGGAACTTAAATTTTTCTAGTGGACTCTAACCGGTTTATTAACGGAGGAACGCTGTTTTTATATTATTTATAATAGGTAGATCAGCTCAAATAATCAAGAAGTTGTTTACTTTGGGAGTATTAATCGGCTCCAACCTGAATGGATGATATAGCGACAAATTATTTAAACGTCAAATTGTCTCAGTTCGGGTTACATCTCTGCGATGCCTCTAAACGGATGGCAAGCCCAATCATATTTGTCAATTTTGTTTTTAAATACTATCAGCTTCATAATAATGGAGTTAAGTTACAGTTGCTGCAGTTATATTTGTTCAATTTTGAAATTCGTCAAAAATAACAAATTTTTTAGACTTTAGAATTTGAAAATTTTATAAAATTTACAGCCTTTTGTATTTTGAATTTTTTTTTGTATTTGGTTAGGTATAGAGATTTTGGGTTTTTTAATTTTTCCAAGTAGATGAAAATTTCTTTCTTTCATGCCACAGTAAAAAAGAAAAAAAAAATTAATCAATTTCTAATAATTGATTAATTTTTTTTTATTTCCCGAAAGGGTATATTGTAATGATCGAGTTTTGGAAGAAGTTCGACGTAGTATTATTTCCTTCAATAGTGAGTGTAGAGATTTTTTTGGTTTGATTTGGTATTCATCTTACTAGGGATAACAATATATGTACATAAAAAATTAACAATCCTATTTTTTTTTTTTTTTTTTTTAATTAAAAAAAGGCTAAAGGAAATTGTAATGTTCCTAGGACATACAATGCCAATCCAACTGATAAATTTAGAAGATGTAAAGAGAAATGTCGATATTTAACTTCAGTGTCGCTTGCTGTGCGCACTGCTCAAGGTCAGAAGTTCAATTCTAAATTCCTTCACTTGCTCCTTCGATTAGAACGATTGAATAATGTTTTGTCGGTGACGTCAGTACTAAACCCTAAAGTCGCTGAGATTATTGTTACTATTCCACCTTTTATCACTGCCAATATCATCGAATGTACCAAAGAAGATTCAATGCATCTCTTGTTAAGGAGGTCGATAATGAGTTTGTCCTTTTACATAAGAGATTGAAAGAATTAATTAATTAATTAATAATAATTTATTCAATAAAAATATATCGAATTTTGTGCTGAAAAAACGGCAGAAGCAAATTCGCGTAATACATACATAAAAATTTAACATAATCCTAATATTTTCAAAATTAAATGTTTAAAATGAGAATAAAATGTGATAAAAGCTTACCATAAAATGACTAAGATATTAATACATACTATTACTACCAGTACCAATACTACTACTTTGTCTACTAAATTTCAACTTCATAATATGTGACTAAATACAACAAGTTTTATGTAATAACCCTGAATAAAAAGGAGATATCAACAGTTTCAAATAGACATTGCATTGTTTAACTTTAGGTAAAAAGGACTTCAAATGAATATCCTTCCTAATATAAATTGGTAACGCATTAAAAAAGGTTGGTGCAGCGACCAGAATAGAACGACGGAAGTGGTCATTGAAGAATCTTGGGATGTTACAAAGAAATTGATGGTTACCGCGAAAATTGTAACGAAAATCGCTTCTCATTATTTGTTGGCCACTTCGATTAAAAAAAACTCTCAATACCTTATAAACATACAAATGTTTCAACGGCAAGATATTCGTCGTAAAGAATAAATTCCAAGATGGTTCAGTTCTTGGTTTCTTTAGATATATTCTCAAAATCATTTTCTGTAGAACATATAAAGGATACAAAGTAGCCGCATAATAACAACCCCAGCACGACAATCCATATTCCAATTTAGCCATAACTAGTGCGTGGTAAGCTATTTTTAGAACCGACGGAGGACAATAGTCACGAAGAAGGTAGAAAATTCTAGCAGTTGACAGATACTGTTTGACAGATACACCAAGATATTTAAACGAGTCAACTTGTTCGATATCAATGCACTCAGAGTGGCAACCAATAGACACACATTCATATACCTGCTGTGATTAGTCACCCGCGGCAAAATAGACATATTAAAGCTACCACACAATTTAAACAACATGAATTTAGTTTTCCGGCTTAAGGTCAGGCGATGCTTGTCGAACCATGAGAGTAAAACTTTTAGATCAGAATTGATCATCGAAATAACGTTACTGAGAGAATTCCCACAGTAAGCCAGAGCTATGTCATCAGCAAACCCGGTAGAATAACCATGATGAATCAATTTAAATACGGAGTTTGTATAAATGAGAAACAGCAGAGGGCCTAATACTGAACCCTGGGGAACACCAACGTCTATAAATTTCGGATCGCTTAACTCATCATTTATCTTAACTCTCATCGATCTACCATCTAAATACGATGATAACCACTTATTTACCCCTCTCCTAAACTCTATATCATACATAATAGAGCAGAAGCTTGTGATCAACCATATCAAAGGCTCTAGCTGTATCAATAAATAAAGCACCGCAACTATTACCTTTATTTAAACCAATGTTGATTGTATTTAGGAACTCTAACAAGACCGATTCAGTACTCATACCATGACGAAAACCATGTTGATGGATACTCAGCACACCCGTTTGATCTAAAAAACTGGAAACCCTATCTTTAACTACATTTTCAAGAACTTTTAGGATTACTGGCTGCAAGGCAATAGGTGTATAATTACCTTTATCAAAGCTATTACCATTCTTGAAAAGGGGAATTATAATTGTTGTTTTCAGTCGATCGGGTACAACTCCCAACTCAAAAGAGAGGTTAAAAATGTGTGCAAGAACGGTACTAATATGCCCAGCAATGGCTTTTAATATATAATTACTCAGACCAACGTTATCAATTGAGTATTTAGGTTCTAAAGCATAGGGTCATAAAAAACGTTGTCGGACCGAAATCAAAAGGCAAATCAAAACTAGATGACGTGTTGCTAGAGTCAAATTTAGCACCTAAATCTTTAGCAACACTAGAAAAATAACAATTAAACTCATTGGCAATTTCAAGATCACTCGTAAGAAGTTCTTCGTTCTGTGCTAAAATAGATTTAACTAGTGAAGTTTTAGGTTTACGAGTAAGAATCTCGTTCACTAAAATACAGTTTTTTTTTATATCACCGCGGTTAGCGGAAAAACGCTTAGAATAATAGGTTTCCTTTTCTTTTTTGATATCTACATTAATTATGGTGCACATTCTGTTATAGCTATCACGAAGTACTGCATTATCAAAACGCTTATTTAACTTGGACCGCAGTTTATTCCTTTTATTAATACGTCGCGCAAGGTCAAAGGAGATCCAAGACTGCAGGCGTTTAATTTTAGACGAGCAATATGTGTAGCAGCGTTCCAAGATAGTTAAATTTTATCCAAAATACCTCAAGAACTAGCGATGAATTGTCGATGTTAAAAATGAACCCCCAGTCCATATGATCCAACCTTTCATATAACAACAACAGATTGAGTTTCTTTCTACTTCTCGTGGAATTTTGGTTCAAATTAGACCTTGGTAACAGTATCTGAGAAGCCTTAAACCGTATCTCAATCAAGTGGTGGTCAGAAATTTTCAAGTCCACAGCCGATGTTGTTATACCTGAAAGATCATTAGACCTAAGTCTAGCAAAAAAGTGGTCAATGCACCTTGAAGAAGAAGCAGTAACCCGCGTGGGAGTACAAATCAATGACTCAAGCCCAAAACAGGACATAAGGTTTAGATAATCAATGCTGTTGCTTGGAAATCCAAGAATATTAATGTTAATGTCTCCAAAAACAAACAGGTTTTTTGACCTAATACTGCCCAAAACCTCGGCCACTTCCCGAACAAAGACACTCACAGCTGTAGATTGAAGCTGATAGATGCATAAAAAGACATATAAATCAGAAGAAAAGCTCCACTCAACCTTTATGACATCAGCTGATGGTAAGTTATGGGCACTAACTGAGCAATCGAAATTTGAATCAAAAAAGACGGCAACACCACCTGCTCTATACGAATCATTGCACGCACCGTACAACGTATAACCATTTAAATTATATGAAGACAATTCATTAGTATGAATCCAAATTTCACTCAAAAATATAAACGAGGGCCTTGTGTTATATGCATTAATATTGGCAACCAGTACATCAAAATTCCTTCGAAGACTACGAACATTTTGATGCACAATTAAAAAATCCGCAAAATCACAATTATCCATAAAAACTAAAAAGATTATTGAACCGCGAGAAATGTACTGAGAATACAAATTACAAATACAATCAATACGTCTAAATAAGCAGATAATTGTAACAAATAAAAATCTGATAGCCAATTAATTTGCAATGTTAACGTTATATTCATCTGTTGATATATCGAATTCAAAGCTATTACATCACACGAAGGTATAATGCAGACATTCCAAAATGAATACACAGAAGTATCATACAAAAAGAACAGTCTGAATTAACAAATAGAATATTAGATGCGCCTAAAAGTTCTAAAACTTAGAAAGTCCTAAAAGAAGCTCTGAATCTTGCTCATACATCAATCCGTAGATAACAGTGAAGTTGACGGTAGTAATAAACAACCAACACAAAAGATCGGAAAATCGCACTTTTGGTTTATACAGTTAGAACAATTTAGACGTATGGAAGATTTAGGATCTGCCAACACCGATAGCGATGCAAATAGTACTCCAGTTGCTGAGAGGTCTTTAAGAATTCCTCAAGGTCGTTCAACTTCATTTAATAATTTTAAGGATAATAAATATCGCAAACATTCACTCCCCATTCACAAATGGAATGTTACCTTCCGCGGAGATGGAGATAGTTTGAATGATTTTTTGTCAATTGTGAGCTTCAAATGTCGACTTATTCAAATCCGAATTTCATTTATTTGAAGGTTTGGCGAAAATTTGGTATCCTGTTTTCTATCCAAAAATTAGATCTTGGGGAGAATTAGTTAATGCCCTTCGCGAGCAATTTCTGCCTCACGATCATGATCATTGGTTGTCTAAAAAAATTGATAATTTTATGCAAGGTCTTCAATTTTTTCAAAATCCTTTCAAGACTTTTTGAAAGTAAGTGGAGTAGATCATCGCGATTGGGACCGCGAATACATAAAACTCCGTACGCTTTACGTACAGCGCAGCACGAGTCAACCGATATACACCGTACTTTTAAAATTTTGGTCGTGAGATAAGTCATTTTGCTTATTCAAAGTCGATGGCTAATACCAACGAAAGTTCTGATGTATCATCTATTCAATCAAGAGCAAGATATTTAAGGGAGGAATTTAGTAAAATTCAAGAAGTGGTGAAAGCAAATTTGCGTAAGTCTTATGATAATATTCCCACCACTATAATTTAAGATTCAAATTCATTCAGTTTAATGAGGGTGACATTTTATGGAAGAGGAATTTCCAATTTTCTGATGCTCCACGTCAATTCATCGCAAAGTTGACACCTAAATGGAAAGTTAATTTTCTTTAAGAATTAATTTTGTTATTTATAAGTTTTGTTTGTTATAGCTATGGATATCTTCTTAAGATATCACAAAAACCAAAACAAAAAGTCTTAAAGGAAAAGAAAAAAAAATACAGTGTTAACCCGATTTACCGAAAGGCACATAAAATTTTACTTTCGTTAGATCGGATATTTTTTAAAAAGGGTTTTTAAATCATAAATTTCTAGGAAATTACTAAGAAATATCTATCATTAATTACGAATTTATTAAAATAAAACTAAAAATTTACAAGTACATAATTAGAAATTATATTTTTCAGCAAATTTATTTTATATTAAAAAATGGATAACGAATTTAAACTTGGAAATATTGTCCATTGTTTTAAGGCCTTACGGCATCTCTCAGGTAACATACAAATGTCATCGCGAAAGAAACTTGCAGGCTTAGACGGGATAAAATCATCGACGAATTTACGCATACCATCCAGCGTTTTGAACTGTATATGCCGCATGTGGGAGAACTTCCCATTCCAAGTTGAAAGAGTCTTCTGAGTCACTCGAGCTACATAAGGTCAAGCGTTATCATGCAGCAGTATGACTTACCTGCTTCCTTATTCCATTCCAGGGGCCGTATTTTTGAAATCGGCGGAAATTTCCTCAATCGAAATACAATTTGCTTGGAAATTTTCTATATTATTCGAATTTTTCGCCGGCTACTTTAATCATTTTTTCAAATTTGTTTTCACGTTTACTAATATTTGTCTCCATACTAAGCAAATAATTTCGAATTGATTTATCCAGTCGAAATTTTTCGATTAGTAGGCGGAAAAAATTATGTTTCTTATTTTAAAAAATGAAAAAAAAATTAAAAAGTGATTAAAGTAGCCGGCGAAAAATTCGAATAATATAGAAAATTTCAAAGCAAATTGTATATCCCAATCGGGGAAATTTCCACCGATTTCGAGAATACGGCCCCAGGAGTTTGTAATAAAGCACACCCTTTATGTCCCACCAGATATATAGGAGAACCTTCTTTACGTGGATGTTCTATTTCGGCATTGATGTACTGGGTTTCTCGGGATCTATCCATGACTTTTCTTTTAGGGTTCTCGTAAAAAATATACTTTTCATCAGCAGTCACAATTTTCCACAAGAAGTCCTTTTTTATTGCAGAGCAAACAGTGAAAGGCACCTGTTCATACGTTGATCTAGGTTGTGCTCGGTCAACACATGTAGTACCCATCTTCCAAGTTTCTCAATTTTTCCCATTTGGTGCAAACGCTTGGAAATAGCTGTTTGGGTGACTCCTAGCTGAAATGCAAGCTCGTGTTGTGTTTGCGTTGAGTCTCTATCCAGTAGAGCTTGCAATTCCGTATCTTCAACCTTTCAGGGTTGTCCAGGGCGCGGTTGGTCACTAAGATCGAAATAACCACTTCTAAAACGTTTGTAAAAATAATTACTATGGCCAATTTTTAATACAGTAAACCACTAGAATCTAAAAAATTGCATAACGAGATGTGGTGTTTGCACCTCAATAACAATCGGGAATTTGTCGTATTTTTTTAAAATTGCCAATTTTATTTGAGAGAACACTTCTTGAGCTAACTTTTGATATGTGTGACGACCTGGGAAAAACTCTGTGATCTGTTATTTTTGAAAAAATATTATTAAGTTTCAACATGTTATAATCAGAATATTTATTATGTATGGTATTAATTAATGTATACTGAGAATTTGAAGCCTATTTTAATTGGTATGACAGGATTAAATGTTTCTCGCTAAATGTATTTGCTTTAAATTGTGTGTTTTAATTTATTACACAAACATTGTAATATATCGATGTATTAACAATTAAAAATTGTTGGCCGACTGTGCACTCAACTTACTAATACATACATAAATTTTGTTATTTGTTACAAACTTCACAGTCGTCAAAAATAAATGCAAATTTTTTGCTCTAAAATTTGAAAATTTTACAAAATTTACAGCCTACTCTAGGAAATAAAATACAAAATTAGATCGCAGTTCCCTAAATTCGTTGCATAGTTACTCCCAAAATATTGCGGTCATATGCACTTTTTGAATTTTCACCTTCGTCTTCTTGGTATGAAAGTAAACCAGTAAAAAGAACACGAATAAAACCACAAAATTTTTTACAATTTATAATTTAGTCGTCATCTTCATACATATTCGCTGACAGCTCCAACAATGATTACCTATAGTAAATCATACAGTAAATGATCATACAGTCACACAAGTCAACAGGGGACTAGGATATAAAACTTCTAAGTAATAAAATTTAGTTTAAATACCAGTGGCGTAACCAAAAATGTTTGCCCCCCCCCCCCCCCCCCCCCGCAAAACTTAATGTAGGCCCCTAGACTATCCTCCCTCCACCTTGCATATCTTTCTCTTCAGAGTAATAAATTTGTTGCTCATCGAAAATATAGCTATTTTATTTAATATATTCATTTTTTAAGAATCATAAAAAAAATAATAAAAATACAAATATAAATATGTACTAACGGGTGGGGCAAAATTCCCGCTACCATTTTGATTGCCTATAACTTTGTTCAAAGAAAAGATAAGTAAGTTTGGTTTTCATACAAAGTTTATTTGGTCTTTACATTTTTTTTCAACATGTCCTCTAGTCCTTGCTGTTCTATTTCAGGCACAAGAAAATTTCGAATCATGTCTTGGTACCGTTCAGCAGTAACAGTAACTTCAACACCTCGGTCATTTTCAAAAAAATAGGGACCAATAATGTTTCCAGCATGAATACCACACCATACAGTTGTTTTAGTGGATGCAATAATGTTTCATGAATCAATTGAGAATTGTGTCCCCCCCAAAACCGACTGTTCTGTTTATTGACGTGGCCACTGAGAAGAAAATGGGCTTCATCGCTCATTATCAATTTAGACGAAAAATCTTCAATTTCACCAGACAGCCTTAGGATTGCATTACTGTACTCAACTCGTTGATTATGATCTCTCGGTAGCAATTTATGGACTAATTGAATTTTGTACGGGAACATTTTCAAATCAGTTTTCATAATTCGCCTTAAACTGCATGCAGAATTGTGTAACTGGGAACCACGTCTCCGAATTGATGTTTTTGGAGACTCTGCAACACTATCGGTCACACATTTTCAGCGTTACGAGACGTCCTTTGTCTTCCAGAACGAGGTCTGTCTGCTGTCGTACCGTACTGTCGAAAATTCGCATGTAAACGATAAATTGTGGTTTTGTGAGGCACTGGACGATTAGGATATTTTTGACGAAATTTCCACTGAGTGGCAATAATGGAACGATTATTTTCAATAAATATTGTCACTATTTCTGCTCGTTCTTGTGGCGTATATTTATCCATTATAAAGTTTCGGCGTCTACAGAACACAATGGTTAAAGCGAAACTGAGCTAAACGTCACATAACCAAGATGGCGCGCAATCAAAATGGTAGCGGAACTTTTGCCCCACCCGATAGAATGTTAGATTTTTTGCTATTGACTTGATATTGGCAAAATCCCTAATTAAAATATATGTTTCCATTTCGCCAACCGCTTTTGCTTCAATAGAAAGAATGGCTAAATCACTTAAACAATCTGCACCGATGGAGTTGCGCAAATAATTTTTTATTATTTTCAATTTAGATCGTTCCACTGTTGCGACCGTAACAGGCAACGTAAGAAACAATAATAAACATGTTATTACTTGCGAAACACTGGAAGCTATTGTTGGAAATTTTATTACTAGAACTTCAGCTAATTCTCATATTGTTGATATTTCCAAAATATCCTCCTTAAGCATTGACTTTACCATCAGTATTTGTAGCGGAAACTCTTCCGATAGGTCTTCTTTATATTTTTTTTGTATCGCTCCTACAGACTTCATTCACAATTCTCATGACAAGAATAAAGACCACAGGACCCGCGTTGCGGCGAGCCCCTCATCGTTGCGGGCCCCTTCGCAGCGCGGGGTTTGCGCCCTTGTAGTTACGCCGCTGTTAAATACATACTGAGTCTGGTGTCAACCACTTTTCCAGCTCGTAGATTTTCGAATTCCAGAGACTTTGAACTACCTTCTGGTACCTTCACCTGACACCCATTATTCGCAAGTTCCGCTTTGCAAGATTCCAGAATGTCTAGTCTAATTATAAAACACATCAATACTTATAATTGACCTACTGCAAGAATTTCGATAATTCCACCAAATAAGGTGTTAATTAAAGCAATTAGCGATCACATCAATATTGAGTTAGTTTTGTTAGTAAATTTAGGTAAAAGGCTGCGTCACATATCGACCGATTGATGTTTCTAGATCAAACTAATTCAATTCTTATCATTCCTTATCTTTACTATTTATAGAAGAATAACAGAGTTTGTCTGTTCATATCTCTAGTAGTCACAAGTGGCTGTATCTAATCTAATTATGACAAGATTAGAGCAGAAAAAAAATTTAAATTTTTCGTCGAGATCGCAATCACTTGAAATTGGAATATCAATCCACGTTATGTGTTCAAAATATGTAAGTAATTTGAATGGCACTTACTTAAATTAAATTTGGGTGGAGTTTGAATGAAGCGTAAATGAAAGCATGATGATCGTATGTAAAAATTAAACAATGGCGTTCTTTTAGCGTATATAGAAAAGTAGTCTTTGTGTAAATGTTACAGTCTAAAATTGTAATAGAAAACATAATTTTGGTTAGAAATTTTAAAACCCCGACCAAGAAACGAAAACCTATCTTACGAGATGGATACATCAGTTAAACGAGATTTACACGAGATTTTAACAAGGAGACACCAAAATTAGACAACTAGTGCTGCGTACATGACATCGGAAATAAAAAGCATCATATTTGCTCCTGAACTCAAAACCAATCAAATTTCGTGAAATGCTTTATGCCCCGCCTACTAGTTTCACACTCCAGTTAAAATATTTTTAACTTTGTTGTTGTTTTAATAAATTTTGTACAATACCATGGTATATACGCAGAATTTACAAATACAGGAGAACCAAACTGAATGAGGGCCCAAGTATTTGAAGGGGAAGAAAAAAATCTTACATGTTTAACCGGGCATCGTTCAAAGGACAACCACTTTAGAAGAACACACGACAAGTAAGACATCAACAACCGCAACTGTCATTCGATTACCTCGGATTTAAATCCCAATATTATCGGCGGACCAAAAATACACCGAACTTTGGGATACGTTTATAAGAACAGTCAGATGAATAACACCGATAAAATAAACTACCTCAAGGATTAAAAAAACGTGTTACTCCAAAACTTTTTTGATAATGGCAATCCCCAAATTACGTTTTTCGGCCATTGTAGTTTTCCTGATTTTTTCCGAGCTGGCGAAAATTTTAACTTTTAGTTTGGAAATATTAGTTGGACCAACGAGGATTTGAATGGTTTATTTATGATTTCGAAAAAAAAAATAATTCTAAGATCAAATGGGTTAAATCACTCGAAAAGTATCTGGGGCGCCCTATATTCTCGGGTAGCTCCTCATTGCAAGAAAATCATACCGTTTTTATCATCGTTAGGTAATCGTTTGGTCAGGTTTTTATTGGGCAAAAACAAAATCAAAATTGTATTAATTCAATAAAATCAGGTCCGTCGCTTATTTGGGAATTTCATTTTACAAAATTAATAAAAAATCCAATTGGAATATACCATTTAGACGTCTTCGATTCATGTCAAGCGTCTGAGCATTGTTGGAGCAACGATAACTCTATTTGAGAGCTCATCTGTTGACATTTGCTCAATATTATTAAAAATGACACTGATTAGATCTTGACTTGTGATCATTTCGGTTGGAATTTGAATTGTGTCCTCCTCATAAATGCCTGGTGTTGCAGGCAAAGTTGACCTTCGCTGCGCATGTTGGTGGTCAAAGAAAGTTTTTCAAACTGGTTCCATAGGGCGCTTGATTTAATGCAGCATTCGATGATTTCAGTGCGCGTTCCTCTTTGAACTACTGGTAGCGTCTGACGAAAATCACCGCCAAGGACCAAAACTTGAGCTCCGACGCTAATATCATTTCCCATCACCTCTCGCAAGAGCTTATCAATGCAGCGGAGACCATTCTTAGGAAGCATTGTAATTTCATCGATAACAATAAGAACAGCCTCACGCAAAACTGCAGCTTCTGGTGATGTCATTCGCATTGATGAGTTTGAATTATCAAGACGTGGTACTGGAAGTTTAAATCCACTATGAATCGTGCGTTCTCCCTTAAGCGAAGTGGCTGCTGTTCCGGTTGTTGCAAATGGCAGCACAATTTTTCCTTCACCTCGAAAGTTTGCCTTTAAAGTGGTGTATAAGATGGTCTTGCCTATGCAACCGCGATCATCGATAAAAAAAGCGCTTACATTGTGCGTTATTATTTTCAACTGCAATCATAATTTTGATGTTTGCCGCAAGCTGGGCTACATTCAGCTTTCCAATTTGCGCTTGACATTCCGTGCTGTTTGAGAACAAAATTGATATCATGCAGAGTCGAGTTGATCGATATAGATCGTCGCATGTAGTCTGTGTCGTCGCATGTAGTCGAGTATAAAATCTCCTAGATGATCCTGATCCATAATTTGAGGGGTTGAGCAGGTTGGCAAAAAATACAAATGTACGCGATCATCTCTCGCAATTGCTTAGGTCATCAAATATGTTCCACCGTCTGTCAAGCATCGCTCCCATTCTTCATCCGACTCAAGTAGTCCTCTTGCTATCGCTGCCGCTTTAAATTAAATGTTTCGCATAAATTTTCATCTACCGTACGCAAAATAGAAGCGTTCTTCATCCTTAATGCTCACCACGTACCTACGTAGAATGTAAATATATTTTACGAATCGCAGAGAAGTGGAGCATTCCACATTGATGTGAGCGTTATATTTCCAAGTTAGAAACAGATTATACGGCACCACATTACGACTATCCGTTAAAACTCCTCGCACGCTTACTTGGTCACTACTTCTTCTTCGATACAATGGATATCCATTTACGTTGAGTTGAGTTTGCTCATTAAAATCCTTAGGAAGTTGTTTTGAACATTTTCCGTCCTTCATGCACTGTGCATTTGAGTGTCCACTGCCGCAAGAACCATGAAGCATACATTTAAGTACAGTTTCGCGTAGTGTTGAACGTTCTATCGGATTTCGGCGCAGATAAGTTGATCAATTCTTTGAGCAGTTGTAAATATATCTTGGCATGTCATTAATATGCGTGGGTGCAACTGATTTTCCAAGAATTCCAACTCTGACTAAATCATTAATGAGATCATCTAACTTGATCTTGTAAACTCGAGCCATTAAATCGGGACGATCGGAAGCATTTTCTCCTGGTCTCAAATTTGCTATGATTTCCTTCCAACTCGGAGGATTTACTTGCAGTAAATGTAATGAAAAGGTCAGGTGGTTCAAACTTTTTGCGAAAATGCTCATTGCATCACAGCATGCTGCGAGGTGAACTTTCAAAAGTTGATGGCATAATTACGGAAACGCCGGCTGTAATGTGTTCATTTTGCGCTAAATTTTCGACGTAATCAGCGAGACCTTGATACTGTTCAGCCCGAAGTTGTTTCTGATTTTGACGAATGTAGTACAAAGTATTTCCTTCTACCTGTAGATGTGAATCAACCAGCCATTGCTGTATTAGTTTCCCTGCGTTCATGATTGGATTGAAGTCACCTCGTATTGCTGGCAATGCACCAATATATTGGAGCTTAGTAATATTCTTACGAATTGGATTTAATTTTGCACTATACTGTAACTGCCGCACTGCCAATTGGGATGCTAGCCTGGCTCTCCATATGGAAAAAGTATTGCATAAGTCATCGGATCCAAGTTTGGACTGAGAATATTGATGTTAATGAACTGCTGATTGGGATCTTCCGAAGTAATCGGGTAAATATGGATATCACGATTAAATGGCGGCTCACCATTAGCATTTACTAATATCATCGCAATTTCATTGGATGTTGGCAAGTTTTTCTGCTTGCCTCATTTTTAGAATTTTTACTTTTGATATCAATTTAGAAACACGTCTTGTCGAACTCACATATTGTAAGATACAGGGTTATCCAATTCGAGGTTGATAAAGTAGAAATCTGTATACCGACATCTGTCAAAGATAAACGTCAAGTACGCTGTCACTTATTTAGTTGACATTCTGCCATTTAAGAATATGGAGCATTTAACAATCGACCAACGCGTTAAAATTATTAAATCTGCTGATGCTGATTTTTCGAACAAAATTTTCTTCAGTGATGAAGCTCATTTTTCGCTTGGTGGATACGTTAATAAGCAAAACTGTAGAATTTGGGGCTCAGAAAATCCACAATTGATTGTAGAGAAGCCATTACACCCGGAAAAAGTCACTGTTTGGTGTGCATTGTGGTCTGGTGGTGTGATTGGGCCGTATTTTTTTGAGAACAACCATGGACGAACCGTTACCGTCAATTCTGAGCGCTATGGCCGCATGTTAACCGATTATTTTTTTACGAAAATCGAAGATTATGATCTTGACGATATGTGGTTCCAGCAGGATGGAGCAACCAGTCACGTAACACGAGCAAATCGAGATCTTTTGCAAGAGAAATTTCCTGGACGTTTGATTTCGCGATTGGCTGATGTCAATTGGCCTCCAAGATCCTGTGATTTAACGCCTTTGGATTTCCTTTTGTGGGGCTACGCGAAAGATCGTGTTTACGCAAACAGTCCTCAAACTCTTGACGAATTGAAAACTAATATTCGTAAGGTAATGGCCGAGATACCGCCCGAAATGTGCCGAAAAGTCATTGAAAATTACCTCAAAAGAATCAAGGCCTGTAAGAAGTCCCGTGGAAGACATTTGAATGATATCTTGTTTAACTAAAAATGGCAAGGATCAATCTGTAAAATGAAATAAAAATTACAATACATTCCGAATATTTTGTGTGTTTTTTTTAAGTTTACTTTATCAAGCTTGAATTGGATAACCCTGTATTAATGACATTTTTCTACTTCGAAAATAACACATACTCTTTCAATTTTACGATTGCATTGTTGTTGCATTTTGTGTATTTCGTTAAAAAAATTTGAAAAAAAAAATCACACGGACGATTTTTTTTGGTTACCCTGTGCGTTCTCTAGTGAGTCAGTCAGTGACATAGACGTTTATAATATATATTTACCGTTTAATCGTAAGTGACCAAACGATAAAAACTAATGACCAATTCTGACCAAACGAATTCAACTTTTTTCAAAACCTTTAGATGAGGTGTTAAAAAGGCGGAGCCACACTTATCCTTAACATTTTCACTTTTACATACAACTACATAGAAATGTATAAGAATCCAATTGGAATTATCAAAATTCCAATTGGATTTGAATACCTAAGATTTCAAATCACCGTAAAAATACCTATGGACCTTTGTAACTACTCTTATCCTTAAAATGTCTACTTTGATTGTAAATTCTAAAATCAAAAATTATTACAGTGTATAGAAGTATATAAGAATCCAATTGGGATTAGCAAAATTCCAAATGGATTTGAATTCGTATCATTGCAAATCACTGGCAAAATATCTGGCGAACCCTGACTACAAAAGATTAATACAATCAAATTCTCTTTCCTAAAAAATAGTAAAATAAATCATTACTAAGACTTGACTAAGTTTCTCTGAAATGAAATTCAGATTGATTAAGTTATAATATTTAAACATCTTCCTTAAATTGATTAAAATTTTAGTGTAACTTGAATTAACCCTAGAAAGGTATCGCTATTTTTTTTTACCTAATCTGGTAACGCGGGGTGAAAAAACACCCCAATTTTCAAGGGCCCGTCTTTCGGGCCCAGTATGACTTTGAGGAAGCCCACGGGTGTTCATTTTTTTGTCTTTTAATATAGAATCGCGTGAACTAAGTAGTTTTGGCTAAACGTTTGAAGGGTCCTAGAAAATTGACCAAGAAGGGTAAAAACGTGAAAAACTAACAAGATGTCTCAGTGAGTTTTTGAGCGAATCGAGTATTTCTAAAGGGGAGATACTATGCTTTAAAGGTATTATAGTGGTTTTAGCCAATTCTCTAAAAAAAGGATTTGTTTTGAGAATTCAAGTGCGCAAATTTTTAAGAATTTGAAAAATTGATTTTTGCCGCACAGGTCTTATAATCATTAAGAATTTCGTTCAAATTGGTTAAAAAATGTCTTTATTTGGAATGATAACCTACAATTATTGAAAAAGAATATTAAATTTATCATTAAACATTTTTTATCTTGATTTTTATCTCTCATTCTTGCTCACCACACGCCTGACAGATAACAGCTCTATGGTCTTGGCACACGAAGGCCTGACACTTGGAGCATTTGACTCCGTATTTTTGATCGATGGTTCGGGGACAATGAACACATCTTCCCTGTCTTCCTGTTCCACCTATGTCCCGTCGTATTGGCCTTTCATCCAATATCACTTGAATACAAAATACTGTTTGGTGTGGCAGATTTTTCAACTCTTTCCTCCTCCGGATATGAGGAATTGTGAGATCTTCGACTAAACTTTTCAAAAAATCTCTCCTGTTAGTGATGGATTTGCAGCATTGAAATTGTATATAAACGAGGCGTTGATTCCCGATTGATCCAGCATCCCCATGCTGGACCACTTTTTGTCTTGTTGTAAAAATTGACTATCTCTGGTTTATTTGTAGTCTCACATATTTCTTGCAATCGATGGAACGTTGATAAAACAAGGACCACTTTATTCTTCTTAGGAGTGTAGGAAACCAGAGTTTTCGTTCGGTCGAAAGCGAATTTTGGACTTTCTCGCTCACCAGCAGTCTTGATAGACAAAGGTATTTGCGGTTTTTTATTTTTAGTGTTCCAACCATTGTGAGGTTATTTTCCAATATTGTATCGAAAATGTCTGTTGAGGAAAACCAGTTGTCACAGGTTATATTTCTGGAACTAATAATAGGATGGCACTTTTTCTGTTTTGTCCTCCAAAACCACTTTACCGACATATGGAATTTCGTTGACTAAATAGAATGTTTGAGAGTCATTCAAAATGATACCTTTCATGACCATATTTATCTGGTTTTTGACCGTTATAAACGTTAAAAGGACCGACCAAATGACAGAGTGGTTAAAGCTTTGGCGTTTGGATCGGGAGGTACCGGGTTCGAATCCCGATAGGGGCACGATGCAAAGGGAATTTTCATCTACAGATTACGATCTGTGATGAAATGGAACACATCTATGACCCCCTGTCGGAGTGCAAAACTCATGGGCCGACCCATCTTCCATGCCAGTATAGGCTGGCATGGAGCTTGCAATGTGCGGATGGTTATAAAAATTGGACCTATACCCGTACGTCTTCGATTTGGCAAATGATGCGTAAAGTAAGACGGAAAAATAAACCGCGAAAGAGCAGGGAGTGCTTCGGCCCCAGAACAGATGGCATGGACTAAAAACAAAAAAAAAAAAAAAAAAAAAACCTTAAAAGGGCAACGCCCACGAAAAGATAACACTTGTTCGTCAATGGTACAGTGCTTTACGGGGCTGTATAGAGTCGTGCATTTTTCAATGAATGAGTCCCAAATTTGTCTTATGGGGGCGAATTTATCCTCAACACGACGAATTGCTCGAGCGTTCTTATCATCAAATCTCAGGGATTGTAGAAGGGTTTGAAATTTTTTTAGGGACATGACGGCACGGTATCTTAAGCAACCGACTTTTAGATAGATCGTGAATATTGGTCATATTTGTTTTTTGAAGACCAGAAAAATACAATAAACCAACGAAAGCCTTCAATCCAATTACGTCGACATGTTTATATGTATTATCCAACTGCCTGTTTATTTCTCGATCCTCGGTATAACGGTCGATTTCTTCATTAGTATGCCGGACAATTTTCGACAGCTTGGCTTCGTCAAAATATAAACCCCAACTTTCATAAGATTTGGCCTCTTTTGCAGGTCCAAGTGGAGTGGCAAGATTTGTGACTATGTGGCCTCTATTTGATAGTCTTTCACACGGAGTTGAGTACCACGTATGCCCATCTTTACCCAGAACAATACTCTTCCGTCGTCCACGATTACTACCACTGCTACTTCTTCCCCCTCCGATTCCCCTACTTTCTCTCCTCTCTGTATTACGCAGTTTCTTGAATGCTGGAGCTGTACCCGAGCCATCATCATCTGACTCCTCCGACTAAAAATTACAATAAATAGCTAAGAAATACATTTTCTCGCACCGAAATTTACCGAAAAATATGATTTACATACCTCAATTTCACTCTTGGGCTCAACTTGTTCGTTGTCTGATTCTGCACTTTGCTCCGATTCTGAGCCGCTCTCCTCTTCCGTTAGATTTTCCTCATCATTTAGATTTTCCACAGGTTCAATGTGATCTTCCTCCTGATTAATCAACTGAACTACAGCCTTCAAAGGTCTTAAATTGTACCGCCTAGCCATGTTTCGAATCTCGAAACTGTGAAAACTAAAGTGAGGTTACGGTATACACACTCGAGTATAATATATGTACTTAAATATATATAGTGGGCCACTATACATTCATTACAGCCTTTCATTACTTTAAGATGACGAAAAATATACACAAACGGAAACGCGGAGTGAAAAAATACCCCAGACGCACTTCAAATGTTTACTGGTCCAGCTTCCACGTGCTACTGATGCTGCGAGTGTGCTCCCTCTACTCTCAGATGATGAAACTGAATTATGGTTACGGTCCCGGGTCGTAAACGTAAGCCGTTTGTGTTTGCCGCGAGATTTAAACTGGTCTGGGGTTTTTTTCACCCCGCGTTTCCTTTCTAGGGTTAAGCATCCAAATAACGACGAGTAGACACGAGATAAAGAACTCAGTGTTGTTATAGACACCACTACCTAGGAAGATTATTTTTGCGGCTTTCAATACTATAGCAAAAATAAATGAAAGGCTCACCTTTTCCCACAAATATCTAATATCTCAAAACTCAAGTCAAATAATCTCGCCGCGATGCGGTAACAGTTGATGAAAAGCGAAATTAAAGCAAAACGTATACATATATAGAAAGTGATTTGTGCGAAGTTTTAAATTTCAAAATTAAGAATTAATTTACAGAAAAAAAAACGTTAAAATCAATTAATTACGATCACCATATGAATTACGCGCCGTATCGATTTCCGATCACATCCATTCCACACCAATCAAATACAAACCAATTAACGCTATAAATCCGTAACCATATCGCGCTGAAGATATCGCGTCTTTTACTTTTTGTTGTTTTTTCGAATCGATATTGCGGCAACATGTAATTTAGTACACAATGGTTACCATTTCAAAATTCTAACAAAATAACACTATCAAGGCCATGTACATTATGAACATTGCTATGTACCAATATAAAAAATATGTCCATTGAAGTGTTAAGCATCACGATGCAATTCATATTGGATTTCATTCATTATATTTCAGTACACAAGACGTTGTTATATCAAATAACATTTTTTTTTTTTAGAAAACTTACATTCAACATAAAATAAAAGTATTCGTTACAATTATAGTTATTACGTTTGTACATTTTATTACAAATATTTTCCACGGTCTCGTCTAATTTCTATTGTGTACTACTTGCGTACAAGTAATCTAGTTTTTATGTATATCCGATGATGAATCATGCAGTATGTGCAGCACCGCCAGGTTAGAGCGGGCAACACATAAACTCGTACTATTTTTGGCGTATGCGGGTGGTTTATTTACAAAATACTTTATGTCGTATTTAAAGAATGAGATAAGAACGACAAGGTGTATATCTTAGATAAATATTAGTAATTTTCTTAATTACCAATTTTTATCTTGCCTTATCGCTCAATAAATACATAACTCGTTTTGTAATTACGCGTTGTCTTTATTCCATCGCGATATTCTTAAAATTTTTTTGTTAACACTCGTTACTTATAAAAATAAATTTCCCCGTTGCCTAAAGGGTTACACGAACTTTTCGGAATAACTTCAAAAAAAAAATAAAAATGAAAGTAACAGTTTTATGTTCGGTATTTACTTTATACATTTTACAAAATAATATATTTCAATTTTCAATAAATCAACAATTGCACAATTTTGAAGGAAGAATTTGCTTACACATATTTTACTCGTATATAGGAACTATGCGCCATTTACGCGAAAAAGGCCATTAAACCCGCATGCATATTTCGATATGATAAGTAGCTTTTCAACTTTAATTTTTTACCATGTATCGTGCAAATGAGATGTCATGGACATTAAAAATATATTTTTTCTACATATGTGTATATATGTATATTGATATGTGTAACATATACACCGAATAAAACGAACGACAACCTAATGTTGAAGTACAACTTTATTGGTTTGGTTCGGTTCGGTTGGAAGAAGAAAAAAATTCACTCTCAATTTTCAATTAAAGAATAAATCAGTTACCTTTCACTTTATCATAATCACGTTTTTTTTTATATAGTTAACATGTTCGCTGAATGGTACACATAAATCAGTACTAATAAATGCTTGCTGCCCTGGAAACTTAATTTACAACTGAAAATCGTTTTTACTAAATTCTACGGTGCAAACCTAATACTCAGATCGATTTCACACGAAATCTTCATATGATTTTACCAAAGCAAAATCAGAAATGAAAAATTCCACTTTTAATTTCCATTTTTCATTTTGCAGTATACTCAGCTGATCAGCTTCACAATAAACTAAAATTGTTAATTGGCTCCACTTTTTCATTGCAATGTGAATTTTTGTATACGTCAGAAATGAATATTCTCCATGTCTATTTCACGCGAAAATAGATTTTTGCAGACCGCGGAAACATTCTTGAAGCAATTGTCCGAACTATCGAAATTTCATTTTGCATTGCATTGATGAACTGAATGGGCATATAGTTGGGCATCCTGTTAAAGTTAGCCTTAAACCCCAACCCATAAATTTTTTTTTTTGAAATAAATGTTCGTCATGCTGAAGGTAAGGGTAATCAACTTGTACTGTGATACCTATTTTAGCATAAGACCTAATGTCAAAAGTCTAATGTTCTTTATTAGGACCAATTTTGGCCGAACACTATCGTATAAAACGCTGCCTACTTAGTCATGACCAAACAATAACAAGTGCCAAATTGTCCAAAGTGAAACCAGAGTTATAATTCCAATACCAACCGACCAAATGGCACAGTGATTAAAGCTTTGGCGTTTGGATCGGTAAGTAGCGGGCTTAAATCCTGATATGAGCATGTGATGAAAAGGAACATAACTATGACCCCCTGTCGGAATGCAGAACTCATGAGCCGACTCCCATCGTCTATGGCAATACTATAATAGGCTGGCATGGAGCTATGCAATATATAGATGGTTCTACGAGAATCGGACCTATAGCCGTACGTTCTCGAAATGGCTGGCCGCGGCGTAAAAGTAGGAAAAGTGAACCGCGAAAGAGGTGGAGGAGTTTCAGCCCCAGAACACAGGAATGACGTATTTAAAGAAGTTTCCCAAGAAAATAATTTGGAGTTCGAAACACGTGGTTTAATTAAAATTTTTAAAAATAAACAATATATCCATATTTTGTGATTTACTAACACAATTGCGCGGGTAGGGCAAAAGTACCATGTCAAAAATTTAGTTTTGTATGTTTTTTGAACCAACTTACACATTTTCTGAATTCCTTTTTAACTTATTTTCGTCCGTAAAAAAGCACTATATCTATACACACAATTGTGTTGGTTTTACTTCAAATCAAGCGAAATTTTTTATCAACAACGCCATTACATACGATGGTTTTTTACTCACACATTTGTGTAGGTTGGACTAAAATTGAGCCGATTTTTTGTTTTTCTTGGTTGAAAAAGGGATATTGTTATGTTTTTGCCTTGTCACTAAAGGTTCGAATCACTGGATTGTGAATAAATAGGGATCGGCTCAAAATCCCGAATCACAAAATACCGAATCAGCAAAATCCCGACAAAAAAAAAATCCCGATTTTCAAAATCCTGAATTTATCAATCCCGACTTTCAAAATCCCGACTTTAAAAATCCCGACTTTCAAAATCCCGATTTTCAAAATCCCGACTTTGCTGAAATTTTAAAAATCCCGAAAAAATTCGGGATTTTTTTAAAAATATTAAATATTAAATTTTGTTTTTTTATCTTCATTTCGGGATAGTTCTAAAAACTCGCCAACAGAAATATCGAATGAACAAAATGCCGAAAGAAAAAATTTACTCGAATTTAAGAATATCGAATTTCAAAATAATTTATTTGGAAAATCTCGCATGCGAAAATCTCGAAAATTAAAAAGATGTTCTAAATAAGAGAATGGTAAAAATGCACTTAATATCTTTTATGCTATTTAATAGTGTTCAATTCAAATTTTATTAACAAATAAAATATTTATATACATATGTTGTGAACCTTTTTAAAAAATCTAACTTTTTTTTCAAAATTGTTTTAATTTTTGATATCTCATCAAATTTTTTCTATTTAATGGCTTCATTTCACCTATTTTCATTCGTTCTATATTATTTTTAAATATTATTAATTCTTTTGAAAGATCGGTAATTATTTTGTAAACACCAGCATTTTTCGTTCCTACTACTGTTTTAAGCACCGATGCAATGCCCCAATTGAATTTTGAGTACTCGGGAAATTGTTAGCAACAGCATCGGCAACGAACCAGAATTAAGGCTCATAGTGACCCTATTAAAGTTAGCCGATAGTTTCCAGCCGAAAGATAATGCAGATAGTGTCTTGACTATTTTTAAACTCTCTTTATACTCTCGCTCCTATCGATTTTTAAATTCCTATAAACTGAAATAATTTCTCCTTCACCCGAATGATGTAACCCGATTCTAAATTTTCCTAAATTCGAGTTCATGACTGGTTTTTGCTGTATTCAAGACACTATCTGCATTATCTTTCGGCTAACTTTAACAGTATCTCATAGTGTGGTTTAGGTAATTTGTATTCTCGAATATCAAATAATAAAAATAATTTTGTAAATATTATTTGCGGCGCCGCAAATAATATTTACAAAATTATTTTTATTATTCGAGATATATTTTCGAGGTTTTGAATTTTATATTTTGAAATTTCGATATTTTGAAATTCGCTATTTTATTAATTCGAGATTTCGATTTCGAGATTTTGATTTCGAGACAACGATCGTCGAGGTTTCATGACCAACCCCCTCATTTCTATTAAGAATTGGATTTGTATAAATATGTTCTTTTAATAAAATAAATTTTTGGTCGTTCTAAAAAGAACGTTTGGATTTTTGATGAAATATTTAATTATAAAATAAATCAAATTAAGCGTTATTATTGTAACTTAATAGAATTTTTCCACATTTTTTTTTTTTTAGTGGGTTGCGTTCACCAGCTTTCCTTTTTTCAATGCGTGTTTTGCATATTATCATCTTCCTTGCCAATTCTTCGATTAACTTATAGACCCCAACATGAGGTCTTCCGATTACTATTTTTAGTCGGTTGTGCCAAGCCTCAACTGAATTTTGTGTTCTAGGAAAATTACCATCATGGTTCTGGGAAACAGTCCAGAACTATGGACTGTTTGGGGTCTTCCTTGGTATCCATGAACACACCTTATATAATTTCGCATCAAAATACTCGGAAACTTCTTCAGGAGGTACGAAGGCTAAGCTTTTTAACATTAGAATTTGCGTGTTAAAAGATTTATTGTTTCCATATTTAATCTGAAGGTGTTCAGATTGTACTTTTCTCCATAATATTTGTCCGAAATGGAAAAGGCATCCTTTGTATTCAGCCAACGGAAAATATATTTTAGCTGCAGCTACGCTTGCCTTTTCAAAATCTGACACAATTCTCTTTGGATTTAACGAGATGTTCCAATCACAAGAAATTTTACAAATCTCATAGAACATCTCCGAGTAAGCTTCTGTTGATTTTGAGCTCATTATACAAAATAATAATGGTATGATCTGGTCATCAATTTTAGCATGGATTGAGAATAACTGTCTCATTATGGATGGTACAACTTCGAATGTACCGTCCATAGGCCAGCATTCAGCCTCTGCTAGCAACTTCAAAGATGTTTTTGTTCCTAATAAAATATTTTTATTTCCTCCAAAATCTTTCTCCGACAACACAAAGAGCTTTTCGTCAATAAACTTTAATGTTTCCGGAATGGAAATTTCATTTAAACTTTCCGGCTCTTTCAGTGTTGTGGTCCTCACTCGAGCAATTTTTAGTTTTTGTGCTCTGTTTGAAGGTAAATTTAATCTGCAATCGGGGTCGCATTCAACAATACTTTCTCTTATTATTTATGAAGGTTGCAACCCTGGTACTTCTGCCAACTTTTTTACTGTTTCATTTGCCTTAAAAACATCTTTTTCTGAAGCCTCCGGAACGTGATTATGATCTGATGGTTCCTTTTTTAGTTCATGTTTTCCTTCTTTTAGTGTTGCGGTGGCTCTTCCTTTACACAATAGGTTTTTCCGTTGATTGCAACACCATCGATAAATTTGATTCTCATCCTTCTTTTCGAGATGTGGATGTGGTATGCGTAACCATCAATAATCAGTTTGTCTTTATTTTGGTTCGTTTTGACCAATGAGATATTCATTTTGCTCCTTTCATTATTTGTTTTTATTTTTTTTGTTTTATTTTTATTTGTTATAGACCTCTTATTTAATATTTTTTTATAATTTTAAAAATTAAAATATTTCTCACTAAGTTTTTTACTAAACAACACTTATGTTCACTGATTTAATAAAATTTATTTTATCAAAATTGGAACTCCACAGACTGTATCGATAATACGGTTTACAAAATACTAATGTCAGAAAACTAAAATCACTCCATATTTATAAAAAAAAAGAACTTAAATCTGCTAGTTTCAGGTAGATTTTTGTGAGTTATCATGTCATTTTGGCTACACATGTTATCAACCCCAAAACACAAATGACGCATTAGTAACCACAATGGTACAGATTCTTATTTTTATTTTTTATTGCTTATTATAATTTCCCAACATATTTAACAATTTTTATGATTTAGTTAGTCGTAAAAAATATTTAAATTTAAAATTGCTTGAAAACGCTATTCCTACTATTACGTCATCTGTTACGGTTATACTAAAACATCTGGTGCATTTAAATCTTTTTTAATTTTTTAGAAAATATTACTTACATAATATTATGGTGCAATTATTTTTCTTTTTAGAAGGTGTCATTAATAGATTCTATATAATCCGCTCCTACATGCGGCACGCAGTGCGACATGTTTGCTGATCCCGGCTCTTACGTCCCCCGAAGTTAATTTCTAAAGCCCCTCGGAGTTACCAATGCCGTTAGCCTCTACAATTATGGCATTTCAAAATGTTGTATTAACAAAATATTACTTTTTTTATTAATTTAATAGAGAAATTATTGTTGATTGTGGGACTACAATTGTAGATTATTTTGCCTTTACATTGCACTCATCACAAAATGACTTTAAAAGCCCGTTTTTTTTTTGTAAAATATGAATTAGGGCGCCCGCGGGTCGGCCGACCTGCCCACGGGCGCGACTTCATATTTTTTTTTTAAATTCGGGCTTTTGAAAATCGGGATTTTGAAAATCGGGATTTTAAAAATCAGGATTTTGAAAATCGGGATTATGAAAATCGGGATTTTGAAAGTCGGGATTTTGAAAGTCGGGATTTTGATTTCGGGATTTTGAAATTCGGGATTTTGAGCATCGGGATTTTGAAAGTCGGAATTTTGATTTCGGGATTTTGAAATTCGGGAAATCGAGCCCAGCCCCTCTCCAAGAATCGAGCAAATATGTTAATATTGTTACGGTGACACCTAGAATAGAATAGAATAAGTTAATTTCATTAATTGTTCAATTACATTTATAATTTATAAACAACATTTAGGCGTCATTTCTATACTAACATATTTGCTGCGCATTTAGGATTATTCTAGAAACAAATATTTTGGTATATAAAGGCGCGCGTTGACGTGGAATGCTGAGTATTATTTTAAACGTGATACAGTGAAGGTTAAATAGAAAGGTTATTAAAGTGATTATTAAAGCGATTATTAAAGTGATAATTAAAAAGTGTGTTATAATTATAATAATTAATTGTGAATTTTGTGTTGTATAATAAATTATGTTGTGTAAATAAATTGTGTGAGTTCAAATTTGAAGCAGTGTATTTATTCACAATCCAGTGATTCGAACCTTGATTGACAAGGCAAAATCGTAACAATATACAAATGACGCCTAAATGTTGAACCAAATCACAAATACAATTGATCAATTATTGAATAACTTATTCTATTCTAATCTAGGTGGCACCGTTACAATATTGAGAAACACAGTACTGTTACGGTGTCACCTAGATTAGAATAGAATAAGTTATTCAATAATTGTTCAATTGGATTTGTGATTTGGTTCAACATTTAGGCGTCATTTGTATACTAACATATTGTTACAGGCTGGCTACTGCCAACCTGCAGATATTCACTAAGCACCTGCAGAGGCCTCCACGTTGATTTTTGCCGGCTACGTTCTCAGGGAGAAGTGCTAAGGTCGTGGGGTTTGAGGCTTGCAGGGCTCCTGGCTTACACCGTGATGATTACAGAAAGTTGGGGGAAAACGCAAATAATAATAATACCGAGTTCCGCCGAAATTCGTCGGCCGGAACCTGAGGAACGAACACAACAAAATTATAAACCGGTAGAGGTGCCTTGGTGCGCGCATCCATTCGAATTCAAACAGGGCAAAGCCCCGGTTACGAAATTGGATGCGGGCACCAAGGGACCGCAAACACTAAACCGACACAGAGGGAGTCTCCGCTCCCATCATACACAACCGAAAAATTAATAATTCATTTTACAAAGAATATCAACTACAGAAATAGAAATAATTCAACAAAAATAATTGCCGAAAGAAAACAATTGAAGAAGAGAAACGCGAGACGAAACGAGACGCGAGAAGCGAGAACACTGCGCATCGAGCGTGCACCCGCTGTGCGGCGCTCGATTACAACACAAAATTTAATTTTACCAAAATTTAGAAATATATATATAAAATTAAAAAAAAAGAAAATCAAATAAAAAGAATAAAAATCGTACCTTAATATAATATACTTTATATAATAAATAAATCCACCGTTGCGGCCTTGGTGCCGTTTCTCCGCGTGTTCCACCGGTGCGGCCCAACCGCCGGTAAGCTGATACCAAATAATACGGCAGGCCTCGACTAGCCGCCGGATCCGTCACAAAAGAATAGCCTCAACTGGCCACCCGTAAAAATGAAATTTATATAAAAATAAATTCACCGTTGCGGCCTTGGTGCCGTTTCTCCGCGTGTTCCATCGGTGCGGCCCAACCGCCGGTAAGCTGATACCAAATAATACGGCAGGCCTCGACTAGCCGCCGGATCCGTCACCAAAAGAGTAGCCTCAACTGGCCACCCGTAAAAATGAAATTTATAAATGTGCGTAAAGCTCCCGTACAAAATACGGTACCAAAAACACATATGGCAGCATCACCTTGTCAGCACCACGATAACTACACGGAAGTACCGTTTGATTTATACGGCACCCGTGAAATATTTGATTTGTGCGTTGTCCAGCCGCAAAAATATTAGGCGTTGCCTCGCCTCATCTGTACCCTCACGAAATAACCTCACCCGGCAACCCGTTGGTTATCAATTGCAGGACGTAAATAATGTGGATGGCGAGGTAGCGCCGTTTTAAAAAAAACACGAAAAAAACCTGAAGGTCCGTGTTCTCGTTGAACTCGTCAGCCCACGTTAAATTTGTTACCTCGTTGACCAAGTTGGCGAACCGATGTTTCATATAAATTCCGGACCGTTGTTGCGTATATTCGATATATTTGCCCGGTTAGAATTTTTAAATTTCCACACCTTTTGTTTGGTTTAACAAAACAAAATTAAACTGAGCCGATGTATACAAAATGGCAGTCGGTTTTATCACTCAAACCCAAATCTTTTTTTCAAAATTAAAAATTTCTTTTTTTTATAAGAACCAAAACCAAATTTCTACTTTCTTTATTTCTTTTATTTATTTTTTTTAATATCGGTCAGTAGTCACATAATTTCTCTACATTAACGAAACACCTCGAATGTTCACCACTCGGTTCTTTCAAAAATTAAAAACAATTTTTTTTTTTTCTTAACTTGAAAATTTAAACTTGACTTTTTATAAAACTCGACAGACTTTTTTTTTGTTTAACAATATAACTAAAAAAAAAAAAAGAAAAATCCAAACCAAATAGAACTCGAGCGTTCTTTATCAAAATCAAAAACTCGAATGTCATCATAAAAAAAAATTCGAGCCCCGCACAACTCATAAAACGTTTTAGAAGAAATGAATCTCTCTTCTCTGTCTCTCCTTTATACCAAATTTTCGTTGGTACAAAAGAGAGACATACAAGAAAAAAACATTTTTTTCAAAACGTTTTACTTTGCACACACTCGATGCGCATTGCTCTCTCTTTCTTTCCCATTTTCGTTCCGTTGCCAACATAACAGAAGAAAACACACAAGAATCCATCCACCAAGACACCACGTTCACACAGCGAAAACCCGGACGCAAGAAACCACGTTTAGACAACAAAAAACCCGGACGCAAGAAACCGTGGAGAATAGAAACAAATTTACAAAAAAATGTCTTGTTAAGACAACACAGTCGTAACAATATTTGCTCGATTCTTGGAGAGCATTCAGAATTATTCTAGAAACAAAAATTTGGTATATAAAGGCGTACATTGACGTGGAATGCTGAGTCTTATTTTAAACGTGATATAGTGAAGGTTAAATAGAATGATTATTAAAGTAATAATTAAATAGTGTGTTATAATTGGAATAATTAATTATTAATTTTGTGTTGTGTAATGATTGTGTTGTGTAAATAAATTTGTGTGAGTTCAAATTTGAAGCAGTTGTATTTATTCACAATTCAGTGATTCGAACCTTGAGTGACAAGGCAAAAACGTAAATGCTAATAGGTTGATTGCTAATAGGTTGATAGCCCAATCATTGAAGTACCCATTGGATAAAAACCTAACAGTATTTCAGTATTTTATGCGGCTCGGATCGTTAACTTTCTTCACACGCATTGTATATGATCAAACAGTGTTATTTACTTCCCATCAGATAGTGTAGGTCCTGCCTATGAGAGCTTACTTGTTAATTTGTTTTAATGCAGCCGGCCTAATTATTGACATGGAATTAATCGAGCAACACGATGAAGCCGTAGAAACTAGCACTACATATGTCGGAACACTTTATTCACGAAGTTAAAATTCCCAAGAAAGTGATTAACGTATAGAATGTGGTTAAGAGCACAGCATGGTTTTGATAGAATCTGGACGAGTAAATGCGTGTGGATGGGGTTCGGTTGAACAAACTGGGGTTTCGAATTCCTAAACGACAAATACAGCCAAACTTATCGAAGGCAATATTCTAAATCTGCGAATAGCTAGATTTGTATGCCAAAATTGAAAATTGAGGAGACCGCTGAAACATGACATATAGGCAGAATTGTAACCTCCTGATGACGTCTTAGAAATTACTCATTGTAATAAATTTTGTCTTACGACGATTTTTTTAGTATTTTTTTGGCATAAAATTGCTGTTATGTTATTTTATTTCCCCGCTTCCTATTGGAATTTGTACTTAAAAAACAAAAATAACATAAAAATAAATTTTAGATCCCGGAATCGACCCCAATATTAAATTTATATAAAATTCCAATTTGAAAAATATCGAAAACGGATAATTGTTTAGAACGAGATAGCACTTTTCATCTCTTTCTGATTTTATATATCTGTCTCATTAAAAATATGTTTTAACAGTGTAACACTAATACACAAAAGAAGTTGAATAATCCAATTGGAATCATATACGTATACTTGCTAATTTTTTGTTAGAAACTTCAGTGCCGTAATTAAACTGTGTTTACATGGCAATTTGCTAGCACTTAAGTACTTGTTCATCGCTGTTCGAGATTATTCCATTTATTGTATCTGACGTAAATTGTCTCTAAATTCCATTATTTGCAAGATGAATATCGCTGCCGTTTACAATTGATTTTGTTATTTACATATTCCCCGCTACAATACAAATTTAATATTCAATTACCGATCAGTGTCGCATCGATACATGCTAAGAATAATAATCGCCCACCGACCTCTGAGTCGATAAAACTTGGTGGTGTACAGCTTAACCACTCAACCACCTAGTGTTATTTTACCGTAGAATCTAATTCATAACTTGAGCGCTAAAATAATGCAAATTGCATAACCTGTCATGGGGTCAAGCATAATATCATTATTGAAAAGCTGGCTAAAGTTTGCATACTCACTTATCAGGAAAACTGGTAATATAGATCCACTTTCGTTTAAATCTTATAGACCTTTCATGTTGCTAACAGTAATGCGAAAGCTCTTAGAAAGGTTGTTCGCCATTCGCATTAAATTCGCATACCCCCTACACACGATTTGATTTGTCGGTCCGACCCAATCAGGGGGGCTATTTGGGAATTCGATTCGAAAACGAGAGTACAAGATTCATATTTGATTTGAATGTGATTCGAACGATTCTTATTTAAAATCAAATATGAATCTAGTACTCTCGTTATCGAATCGAATTCCCAAATAGCCCCCCAGGTATTGCATCCACATGATCCAACAAACTACCTGATACTCATTTATACTTTTGCTTGCGTTGAGTACAAATGATAAAATCTTGACGTTTGTGATTTTTATGTTTTAATTTCTGGACGTGAAAACTTGAAATAATAAAAAATTGCTATCGCGCTTGTGGCATGTTTCAATAAAACAAAAAGGTGACAAAAAATGTAAAATATGGTCTAAAAATGGTTGTTAGATCGTAAAAAATTAAGTCATGTTCCTAAGTCATTTATTATTGAGTCATTTATTTGGGATGTCATATATTTATGGAATTCAAATTTTTAACAAAAATTCCAATATATACATATATAATAGTTAAATAAAAATAGTTAAATAAAAATTTACTAAATATGTATTATATCGCTAAAATTTAAACTATCCAACAACGCTACACACGACCTGATTTGGTCAGGCGGTTGGATGGTTGAATGACGGTCGGATGGATTTTCCACCCGACATCACCCGACAGCAAATTTGTGATACGACAAACCTACACACGACCTGATTTTACATCTGATCTGATCAAACAGCTCGACCGCCTGACCAAATCAGATCGTGTGTAGGCGGTATAACTACTGTAATCCATCTGAAACAATAAGAAACGTTTACGACTTTGTAACTAAACATATCACCATATTATGGTTTTGATGCAATTAGATATTTTTTTTATAATTGTCCAAAATCGGTGAAATCAGTTGGCAACATTTTTGATTTAAAACTATTAAAAATGGCCGAGATAATCATATCAATTAAATGGCCTTGTAACCATACGATTTCTACTCAATTTGCACTTACTACAGATTGGGCCCCAAACTTAAATTAGGTACCTTTCTAAATTGTCGGGGATAGATTTTGGACTAACCTTGCGAACCTTTTATTTGCAATGAGAAATTGGAACCGATCGCATATTATTATATTTCGGTAATCTTTAATAATTATTCCCACACATAATTTCCCACTGATAATTCTCACTTTCCATTCACCGATCATTCACCTGTCCAAACCCAGCACTCCATCACTGTGCACACAACCTACGCACACTACATAAGTAAGATATTCCGAATAATAAAAAAATTATGATGCTCAATTGTTTTCCAAGTTTCAAACAATTTTATTATCAAAAATTGTATTCACACATGCACTAAACATAATCGTGTCGGAATGAGACGACTATATACACTATAATTTACACACACTACTAGCACTATTTGTGTACGTGCATTTTTTCATTCGTTTATTTTGAGTCTCAGTGTATACGATCGCACAGTTTTTTTTATATCAAGAACCGAACTTGAATGAATTGTTTTTATTTTATTTTTTTTTTATGTATTTTTCATTCTCTTCAGTTCAATCACAACCGTCTTATTGAATTAAAGTGTACTCAGTGTTATTAGAGTGGTGTTTTTACGCGATATTTATTTAACGGATACGCGATTTTTTACTATACCAAAAAAAAAAAGTTATTTACATTTATAAAACTAAAGTGAAACTAATTAATAACAAGTATAATTTTTTGGGTGTTTACACAAGATCAAGTAGTTGTTAATTAAGAGTGGTGAAGATCATAATATTTTACGATATATGATCATATTATGTTTGGTGTCGTTTACTAAAAAATTATTTGTGAATTAGTTGTGTGTGATATAATACGATATGATATGATTTAGTTTTGCAAATAAACTATTTTGTGTGTTACGTTCTAATTAGGGAGCCACGATCACGATCGTAAATTTAGAATTACAACTACAATATTTTTTTTTTTTATTTATGTGAATGAGTTAGATTTTAAGAAAAGTGTTCTTATAAAGGTTGTGTGCTTAGAAATTGGAAGAAAATTTTCTGCGGTTTGAAATTCTCGCGGCATTGAAATCTTTTGAATTCAAATTACATACAAATTATTTATTTCTTATAACATTCCCATATAAATAAGACGAAAGAAGCGATTAAATTGCAATACAATTTATCGGTTTGTGGATTGCATGTATACGAACTATATAATTTATAACGCCATTTTACATTATTATTGTATATATTTAAATTAGATAAAATTTAAAAAAAAAATCTAGCAACTTATTTATTCTTACGTTGCAAAAAAATGTACGTACAAGTATAATGAAATAGTTTCCCAAGTAACTCTAGCTAGGTAAATATAGTTTATTCTTGATTTCGATTAAAATTCAAATCTCATTTTGTTATCGCGAATAAATCATGAAATATTTTTTTGTAATTTTGTTATAATGGGAGATAAATTTGTAATTCTGTATAAAAAATATATTACAATTCTGTTATGCAGTGTTGGAGGTAGTGGTATGTAGATATACGAACGATGTAATTGGTTGTTTTGCATAATAATTTAATATCATGAAATTTTATGCAGATTATGTGACGTATGTGAAGTTATCCTACGATTATATCCCAGAAAATAAAATAAAAATCATCAGGCAACACTAATCAATCAACATTTAAATTTCATTTTTATTATTCAAATACGAGTTGTATGAAAATATCTGCGGGCCCAATATCGCAAAGTTGCAACGGAACGATTTTTTCTACTTATAAAAGTAAGGCAGGAGTGTACAAATCCACATAGCCTTAATCCGACAAATTTATACTTTAACGTGTGAAATTTAAATGTAATTTTTGTTCGAATACGAGTGGTATGAAAATATCTGGCTCAGGGTCCAGTTTCGCAAAGTTGCCACAGAACGATTTTTTTCTACTTTTCTAAAAATAAGGCAGGAGTGTGACGATCTCAAAACCACGTAACCTTAATCTTCACACAGCAAATGAGGTTTTTTATTGATTAGTGTTGTCTGATGAGTTTAGTTTTATTTTCTGGGTTAGAATCGTGGATTAACTTCACATACGTGATTATGGGCGGTTTTTCATCTTCTTAACGAAAATTTCCTTTATTATAGTGTAAAATTATTCTGAGCCCCCATGTTGATAATTTTTAACGCTTTTCGCCTCGATGATGTCGCTAATGCGTCTAAAACATTTTGCTAAACGATTAGGTTAATAAATTGTAGATAAATTATATTAAAATTTTAAATAAAACCTGTACTTGTTCTTACCAGATGAACATTTTGTGGGGAGTCATCTATTACCAACAATTTGGTAGATTATTTTGGCCATCGGGCAAGATTTGCAAAAGAATTTCTCAGTACAGAAGCTTCCAAGCAAGGAGCATGGCCTATGCCACTCAGGAGTTGAGTTTTGATAAATGTGACAAGCATTGCTGCGAGTAACAAGTATAATGCAAGATAATTATGATAGTCGTGCATGGTTACATCAACTATCGATAGCTCCAGCTCTTCTTTATGTTGTTGAATGGTCGATTCAAAGGCCTTAATTTCGGAAAAAGTTGTTTCTGAGGTTGTGTTCGCTTAGGTTGAATTGTGGTAGAAATTGAATTTACTGCTAGATGATCTGTGACCTGATACTGTGAACCTATTTGGCATTATTCGTATATTAGATTGCAGTTGGTCCTGGGTTTTGTAACGAAGGTCCATGCATTATATCTGCGTAATGGAATCCATATGGTTGTAATGTCCGTCTTGCTTATTTGATGACAGCTTGCTGGTAACCTCTCAATTTGCTTAAACGCGTTCAATATCTTATTCTGTTTCTTTATATCGAGGTAAGTTGCTTTTATTTGGGAAATTATGGATATAGTATACTTAGTGTGACATTTGACCATAACTTGTCTATTTATCTATCTTGTGAAACGAGAGGATTTTCCACTCCCCGTTGCTTAAACTTCCTTGACCGATTTTATCAAAATAAATGCCAGGATGGGCATTAAACCTTGTTATGTTAAGATTTGACGTGGATGGTGCTAGTCCGAGCATATACAGAATATTGAGAGCGGCGTGAAGTAGTAATTTGACTCGTACGTGTCCATCTGTTCCCGGGTGAGTTCAAAAATTCTACCACGCACCCATTTCGAGAGATAAGTTTTCTTGTATGAAAAGAACAAGATCTGCAATTTATATTTGTGGTTTTATCTGTAACCACTTTGGGCGTTGTTGTCCAATCTTCGAAGATATGCGTTACTCCATCTATTTCAGAAGGCTTATTTAATTTTTTCTAATAGCTACCATTGGAAGTCTCTGAATATTTATATCCAAGTTCGAAATGTCCTGGGCTGAGAACTTCCAGATTGGTTATATCATCGGAAATTGGGCATTAGTAGAGGCATCGAGTTCAGCACGGCTTCTATTTGGCTTAAAACTGTTGTTAATTCTTGCCTGCTGCCCATAGACCACCAAAATGAGTTGATGCTGGTGGCTAAAAATGTCATGTTATTCGATCTACAGCGAGTTGTGTGGCCACTGTGTCATTGAACTCAGTTCACGCCGCCTTTTGCATCACATTGTCGCTGTATATGTCACTACAAAGTCCACGCCCTTGACTGCTTTGAAAATTTTCTTTCAGAAAAGTTTGTTTTTATCACCGTTCGTTTTTATTTAAATATGACACACAAAAATATTGATTTAACAAGGATTATTCCTTAGATTATGCCTAAAATGTAGCTATTACGGATTCAAATTACCTTCGGCTTCGTTTTTGGTTTTAAGTAGCGAAAGATCAATATAGTGTCTTTGGCTCTGGTTTGCAAATTAAATTAAAAGTTGTATCCACCTTCCAAGCCATCACAAAAATGAGTGAAATTTGAGCGAGCACCAAATATCAAAATTAAATAATTCAGTAATATTGTAATTTTGTCCACCCATTAAAGGTTTTGCCCGTCCCATAAACCGCTGAAAATTGAGCGAAATTTGAACCAAAGTTTAGGTTAAATAATTGGGGATAAAGTTTGTTTTGTCCGGTATCTTAAAAGGTCCATAGAAACTTTTGAGTTAAATAACAAGAATGTTTGTAAATAACATTAAATGTTAACCCAGATGGATTGAAATTATTCAGTGCAAATATAAATTTTTATAGTTAACGTGCAATGTCGCTTTAAGCTCTGATCATTGAAAAATTTTAAGTTTAGGTGTCCAGCCCCAATGTTTATTTTATTTTTTATTTTTGCTGTAAGTTTCATCCATGTACCTTGCCTCCACAAACTACCGAGGAAATGTTTACTAGGTCTTGTCTTTCGGTTTTTTTCCTTTGGCCGAATACTTTTTACCACCCAGAATCCTTTAAATGATATTTAAAAATAAACATGTGTCAATTAAACTTTAAATTTCACTTTTCCAAAAAAATTTCGGTATTTCAATTTTGTGGAAATATTTGTCCTCAAAATTGTATATACCTAGGAATATACCAAGACTTCAAAGTGTTTTTTTAAGATTTTAAAAATATCTTGACCTCGATTATACGTCGAATTACACACCTAATGATGAGATTTTTACTGGTATATTACGGTCAGGTTAACTAATTCAGATTGGGTACACTTTTAATTGCATTACTTGAGTCTTTAAGACAAATGGATTAAAAAACTTTACTCAAAAGAAAGCGATAAGAACAAATCAGATTTAGAATCCCCATAAATAAATTTAAATATTAAAATATGTAACGTGTCACAGTGGAATTTGAACAAGATGCCATTTACACAAATCAAACAATAATTTCGAAATCCGGTAGAATGTCAAAAGCCGACGATTTTAAAGGGATATCATATTTCTTTCACTTTAGCATAGCGTCAATTTCACTCAATTCAAACAATGGCATAAACATAAAATTTACTGCTCTGGTGCCGAATATAAAATTCTGAAAATAAGAAATTCTTTGCAGTCCCATCATGGATTTCACTAAAAATATTCTGCCGTTATTTTTAGGTTGTTTCCGTAGCACCAACTATCTTCTATTTTGATAAGGCATAGTAGCCGTCGGATGTCACAAACATTAAATTCTTAATGTGTAGATACTTCTTAACTCTCTGTTTTTCTTAAAACCACATAAATTGCGTTCAAAATTTTTAAACGATCGAATTTTTTTAAAAATAACTTCGTAAATTAATGTTTCAGATTGCCATCTATATTACAATAGCGAAAGTTTTTAAATTTCTAAATAGAGCATTAGATGGAGGACACTTTGACAAACAAAACTCGTCAAAACAGATTTTACAATTCGAAATGATTTAAAAGTTAAGCTTAAAGATGTAGTTTTGATTCTCGTGAAGTTTGTCCTAACGTGTCCTAAACCCAACAACAGTTTTAAGACAAGTTTAGGAAAAAATTCACTCGACTATATAGTAACGTGAATATTTTCCTAGACGTTCCTAATTTTAACAGTGTAAAATAATAACATATTTGTTAAATAAACACTATTGGCAATTTAAAATATTTCAATTAATTATCAATTTATAATATTATATTTTAATAAATGAATTCTCTAGAATAATATAATTAATTGAAAAAGTATCAATTTATTAATAAACTTGCGTTTAGAATTCAAAAGATTTAGAAGAATATCTGAAAGTAAAAACCCTTTGTCCGAAGATACTTCTAAGTGGTTACAACTCTTAGGGTAGGTGTTTTCACTTTGTACTAGAACCAATCCAAGTAGACAACACGAGTTTTCCGGAAAAATTAGGGGAACACTTGGTTAGGACAGAGAGTACTTACTTCGATTTTAACCTATACAACTTTGAATACTTAACCCAGTGTTCCCCAAATTTTTCCGGAAACTCATGATTTCTAGTTGGATTGGGTCTAGCAGAAAATGAAAACATCTACCCCAAATGTTGTAACCTCTTAGAAGTATCTTAGGACAAAGGGTTTTGACTTCGATTTTTACCTATACAACTTTGAATGCTTAACCCAGTGTTCCTCTAATTTTTCCGGAATTCCGGAAAACTCGTGATTTCTAGTTGGATTGGGTCTAGTACAAAGTGAAAACATCTAACCCAAAAGTTGTAACCTCTTAGAAGTATCTTAGGACAGAGGGTTTTGACTTCGATTTTGACTTATACAACTTTGAATACTAAACCCAGTGTTCCCCTAATTTTTCCGGAAAACTCATGTTTTCTAGTTGGATTGGGTCTAGTACAAAGTGAAAACATTTACTCTAAGAGTTGTAACCTCCTAGAAGTATCTTAGGACAGAGGGTTTTGACTTCGATTTTTACCTATACAACTTTGAATACTTAACCCAGTGTACCCCTAATTTTTCCAGAAAACTCATGATTTCTAGTTGGTTTGGGTCTAGTACAAAGTGAAAACATCTAACCCAAAAGTTGTAACCTCTTAGAAGTATCTTAGGACAAAGGGTTTTGACTTCGATTTTTACCTATACAACTTTGAATACTAAACCCAGTGTTCCCCTAATTTTTCCAGAAAACTCATGTTTTCTAATTGGATTGGGTCTAGTACAAAATGAAAACATCACCCTCAAAAGTTGTAACCTCTTAGAAGTATCTTAGGACAGAGGGTTTTGACTTCAATTTTTACCTATACAACTTTGAATACTTTGAATATCCCCTAATTTTTCCAGAAAACTCATGATTTCTAGTTGGATTGGGTCTAGTACAAAGTGAAAACATTTACTCTAAGAGTTGTAACCTCCTAGAAGTATCTTAGGACAAAGGGTTTTGACTTCGATTTTTACCTATACAACTTTGAATACTAAACCCAGTGTTCCCCTAATTTTTCCAGAAAACTCATGTTTTCTAATTGGATTGGGTCTAGTACAAAATGAAAACATCACCCTCAAAAGTTGTAACCTCTTAGAAGTATCTTAGGACAGAGGGTTTTGACTTCAATTTTTACCTATACAACTTTGAATACTAAACCCAGTATTCCCCTAATTTTTCGGAAAACTCATGATTTCTAATTGGATTTTGTCTAGTACAAAGTGAAAACATCTACCCCAAAAGTTGCAATCTCCTAGAAGTATCTTAGGACAGAGGGTTTTGACTTCGATTTTTACCTATACAACTTTGAATACTTTGAATATCCCCTAATTTTTCCAGAAAACTCATGATTTCTAGTTGGATTGGGTCTAGTACAAAGTGAAAACATTTACTCTAAGAGTTGTAACCTCCTAGAAGTATCTTAGGACAAAGGGTTTTTATTATTCCCGAAATAATATATTTTACACTTTTAAATTTTATTATTAATTGGAAACGTTGTTGGATTGGGTTTAGGACAAGTTAGGAAAAACTTCAAGTACGTGTAGTTTTGTGATTGCAAGCTCGGCTTAAATTTGGACCAATTACTGTTGGAAATATTATAAATAAAATATCAACAACTTTTCTTTTGTAGTAAACTACTTTGCGTAGGGTTAGAGTATCAACCGAATAGACCTCTAACCAAACAATATTTCCTTAAATAATGTTGTATTTAAGTTTAGTTTTGAATGCCTCCCGTCCTTCAAAGCTCATTCTCATTATTATGTCAATAAAAATTCCAAAAAGATATTCCAAATTTAGTACTTTAGGCCTACTAGAATCTATTAAACGTTAAACTGGAGAAAAAAATTAAGTTTATAGTAAATTTCACTCAAAAAGTAATTTCACTCAAAAAATCTTACTCATTATTTCATATTTCGGTGAAACTGATTAAAATTTTAATTAATTTTAATTTAAATTTTAATTTAATTAAAATTTTAATTTGAGTAAAATTTTAATTTCGAATGAAATTAAGTGTCAAGTTTTTATATTTCCCAATTATGCATCCCCATACTTATTGTGTTTCTGATAGTTTCCCAAAATCGCCAAAATTAATTTCAAAATTAAGA
Source organism: Nephrotoma appendiculata (assembly GCA_947310385.1). Lineage (NCBI taxonomy): Eukaryota > Metazoa > Arthropoda > Insecta > Diptera > Tipulidae > Nephrotoma > Nephrotoma appendiculata. The sequence continues at coordinate 52,922,204 of OX371225.1, read as the reverse complement.
ACCTTTGGCCAACCAGAATCTGTTGAAAATAAAGTTCTGAAAAAAATTAGATAATCTCAAAATTTTATTTCACTCGAAATTTAAATTTCACTCAAAATTTAATTTCACTCAAAATTAAATTTCACTCAAATTTAAATTTCGGATGAAATTAAGGTATGAGTTTAAATTTAATTTCAGCCTTCAACAAATTCAGCTGACCTAAAGTAAAAGTTTTCAGTTAAGGAATACAGTAGAATTTCTATTGCCGAAAAAGAAAAATGTTATTGAGCTTTCTTACATGTTAGTTTCTTTAGAAAATCTATTTTCTAGATAAAATGTACTGCAAATTACTCAACTGTAAATAATATCAAGTTTCTAACGTTTAATTACCATCCAAACCCTGTACTATCGCTTGTCGCATACATTGGACAAACAAAAATTTCTCATTTATTTATAAAATTTGAACGAATCAGACCTGAAAAGTTTAATGACCACACATGCAATTTAAATGTTCTTCCACCATGTGTATTCATGTATGTTGTGTACAAGCCGCGTATGAATTCTATTCACATGTACAAGGAAGCATCGTTTATAAAGTAGAAATATAATAACGAAAGCCGGACATGTACAATTCTATATTAAATATATAAACAATGGAGCTTCTTTATTTGTGTGTTAATTTTATTTATTTAATTAATTAATTAATTTTTTTATGTTGTCGTTGCACGTCGAGATTTTAATATTTTATACGTAGGTGAATACACTCCGTATTTAAGAGGCGGTCAAATTCAAATGATCCGATTTTATTAAATGTGGACAAGTTATGATACTTTGATATGTAAAACACAATAAATGATATAACTGTATACATTTATTTACATAAATTAGTTCTTATCGCCCAATTTTGATGATTTCGTTGAGATTTATACCAAATTTGAGACAATTATAAAGCCTATCTTGGGTAATCATATATATAAAACGACTTGTTATGGAGCTGGACGAGTGAACATCAACAATTGATTTACGTGTTTGTAAGATTCACTTTTAACGTGTTTTAATTAGGTGTCAAGTGGGTTTTGTAAACATATGCATAAGACAAGGATTTTTAGTATTTCCAAACCAAATCATAATATACACATAATTATTTTGAGAAAGTTACTCGCGCTTAAGTGTCATAATAAATATAATATGAGCTTTCATTTCAAATGAATTTTCTGTTCTTGTACTGATTTATGTATAAGTGCATATATACGAAAGAAATTTTCATTTGAACTTAACCTAACCGCAGATTGACTTTGAAATTATGTAACTCTCATTTCATCGCAATCATCACGATGATAATCAATTTGGTTGTTCAATGTACAATTTTTTTTTTTTATATTAATAAGATAAACTTCCTGTTTCAATCGTTATAGAGACATTCTACACACTCTCTAAGATCATCTGTATACGATCTATAATTTTTTTCTTCCATTTCATTTTATGTTCAGAAGCAATCATAATTCTTTAAATGTATATATATATATATACTGTGTGATCCAATCGTTAGATAATTATAGGTATATGCGCTGTAAAGAGCTGACTGCGGGAATTGTGTATAGATCGCGAAATAGCTAAACAACAACAAAAAACATTTTACCAAAGAATACAAAAAATTCCTTTCTACTTGATCAAACAAACAGACAGTTAGGCGGATTGCTCTTAAGACTATAACGGTTTTAAAAAATAAATAGTTTTTATATTTCATTTTTAATCACACTGATTGTAAATGCCCTTCAATCTTATGCTGTACAAGTACTCGATGGCACATTACTTATTACTTATATTTTAATTATTGGTGTTAAATCGTAATCTACTCTATCGTTGATTTTTAATGTGCGCTTCATAATACGAGGGTAATTTAAAAAATTTGATATAAAAACTTGGTTTTTGGTACTTTTATTCTTCACGAATATTCATTAAATATTTTTGGTACCAAAAACTAGAGAAAATAAGAAATGACCATTTAATTTTTCTATATTCTCATATTGAGAAATAATTTCTTATATTTAACATATTTTCTTAATTTGAGAAAAAATTCTTTGATGAAGAAAAATAATTCTCAAAATACAACCTTTTGTTAATAAATTGATTTATCCGTAGGCTGACATTTTTTTTATCAAATAGCCCAATTAAAATAGCATTAATGTTGCTAAAATCTAATAGATCATGTAGGTAATTTAATCTAGTGAGAATATGTAATAATAAACCGCCTAAAACACAAACAAACGACTGTATGCATAAAAGAAAATGCATATTATTCTGTAATGTCTTAAGAAGCGAACGCTAAATAAAAGAACTAGGTTAATTTGTATGAATCATGATTTTATATATTTACACAAATTATAAACGATCTGAATATAAATATGTGTTACATATTATTTAATGTAATTATGAATAACAGTTTAATTTTTTTTGTTGTTATCAGATAATCGCGAATTGTGTTATATTTGTGCTTGTTATCAGAATACAAAGACAAATATATAGGTCTAGTGGTACACCCACAATCGTGTGTAATTATGATTACAATGTAATTATGTATGATTTTCCGGTTAGAAGGTATAAGGGCGAGACCATTCCTGTAAAATTATTGGTACGATTACTAAGCAAACTTTGAAAATGCCTATTTGGAGTGATTAATATATGTTGAAATGATAAAACCCTAATCTGTTCATAAAGTAAAGCCCGGCTCGATTGGACTCATGCGTGCCGGATGTTAAATATTTTGGGAAATTGCGAGCCGGTTGTGCATGTCGTAATAAGGAGGTCGTACCGAAAGAGACCTTTGCAAATGAATCGTACGATAGTACGCGGGAATAGAGTCGATTTAGAAAATGGCTGACTAAAGAAATTTGCGAACAGCTTAGTAATAATTTTAGAATCATTATTATATGGGATGTGGTCTCCGTGGAATTAGAAAGCCTCTACTAATATTTTCTTGGTTTAGGAATTACTCTCAGTGGATAATGATCTTAGTATACTAGTTATGGTAGGATTGCTGACAATATCGTGTAAGAATCTCATCTGATCGCGTGGACTTGTTCGAGTTTTGATAGATCGGATTGAACTCTAGTCTGTTGACTAGAACGAAGAATGATTGAAGAGTATAGTGCCAAGGAAGTTTATCGAAACATTGTTTAGTGACGGCAAATCGGATCATTTTACCCATCAATTCCGGTATTACCGACCGGGTAATCCTAGTTACCAGACCTGGTTTTATCCTCCGCACGGAAATTCGGGAAATTGGATGCGCTGAGTTGAAGTCGATTATTTTTTAAACGATTCTTGTCAAGTAGTTTGTGTATAGGGACAGGATTGGGATTACGGGTATAACATGAATTTTAGATGATGTTAGGATTTCAACATGCGAACAAAGCTCTAAACAAATTATGGTGATATTCTGATTTTAGGGTGTACTTGGAACTTGAAATTATATATGAACGAAATTTTAAAACTGGCCTTGCAGATTGGAACTTGGTCATTTCTTAACCACGATTATGGTCAATTTCACTTTTTATGATGGGATAGGATTCTAACATAAATTTTAGATGAAGGGAAACGGAACTAGGCGGATCATTTTAAAATTTGGTATATATAATAAAACTTGATTCCTAAAAATAATTTGAATAACGGTTTTGAAATCTGTCCTTACTCAACCAAAATTAGTAACTTTTGGAGTCAAAAGTATTTACAAATTTGTGGGATATTAAACTATTTTAGGTAATTAATTGTGTTATGATTTAACCCGAATATACATTTAAAATTATATCTCGATTTACAAAAAACAATACCGCATAATCATTAGTGAAAACCCAATTAAAAGCCAATATATGGGCCCTGGTCGTTGTCTTTGCAGGAAAATTAACATCACATTGTATCACTATGATAGCCCCGCTTCACTTGCCATTTCCGGGTGCAGTTGTCCAATACGTCCGAGTGACGAGGATCCAGACTAACTGAATGTTGAAATACTCATTCACCTCGTTACTAAAGTCCATTCTTAGCATCCTTGCTACCATTGTTTTATATATAACTTTGTTCAGAGCTATCTCCCACATACTCACTTCATACATAAGTGCTGGGGCGAGATCATGAAGTACTACCGGAAAATTTAGACGGATTCAAAAATATTTTCAAACATACTCGATAAAAAGAGTCGACCAACTGTATTTTGTCAACATTCTATCTTAGACATACGGTTAAAGTGTATAGCTCGAAGCCAACTTGCACCTACAAGATCCGTTTGCTATTACCAGTACCTCCATCCAGTACTCAAAAAGCTTCTTTTAAAGTGAGTTTCGATGAAAGCTTCACCCGACTTGAAGCTGTTCATGTTCGGTTTAATCAAGTGAAAGTAGTTAGATTAGTAGAGTGAATCTTTTGAAAACAAGAAATTTAAAAAACTATTTATTTAACGGCAACAAAAAATTGTACAAATGGAAAGAAAAACAAATTCATTCCCTCCGACATACTAGTTAGTATTCCTCATCCAGCAGTTGGCTGTCCAGCAGCCCTGAGACCTAACTGGGATTCAATGAACAAAATAACCTTACCTTACTTCCAAAAAAGGGCGATAAGTGTCATTTAAAATGGCATCTGGCGTAGCGCCAGATAAATAAATATAATAAATATATTTTATCACAGAAAAACTCCAACTTTTTCCGGCGTTTGTGATAGTAATCTCGCTTGATCCTACCATGTTTGAAAATTGTCAATTTTCAAAACATTTGACTTGTTTTGTCTAAAATACCGATATTCTATCGGAATGGAAAATGTGACAGTTACCACATGTCGGGCACAGGTATAGTCGAAACAAATTTTTCTCGAGAAATCGATTTTCTAAGAAATCATTTAGTTCAATTCATGAATTGACTATTTTCACCACATAAACCGAGTTCTACCGCCAATTAAACTCAAAACAGAACATGAGCTAAGGCGACGAGCGAAATCACCGGTCATATTACAAAACATCGACGCTGGCGACTACGATTTTTTCGTTTAAATAAATTTAGAGTATCTCTATTTTTGTCTCTATTTTCTACTCTGCACACTGCGTTTTTACTTTTGAACTGTGTTTACACCGCGCATACTCGGTTCTTTAAATTTTACTCTGAACAGAATGTCAGTGTACGAAGAGTATACAAAGTAAAAACAAATTATTACTCTATGCACACTGAATCAATTGGCACTGCACAACCTGTGTTTGGTGTACAAAACCCAGAGCAAGCTTGCTTGCTCGGGTTGAATTAAAAAATAGACCCATTAAACATTTTTTTTTTCAATTTAGTAGCCTAACGCCTCAACGTCATGTGCCAAAAACACAGAAGCTTATGCCGTTTGTGGTTGTATTTTTATCGCTATACGCTGACGCTTTTGGTCTATTACCTATTTTTTTAATTCGTCGACGCTCGTCGTTGTCGCTCTTGTTCTGTTTTGAGGAGCTTTAAGCTTCCCATCTGGCTAGTTCCATTTATACTATAGACACATCACTAGTTTCGTAAGTTTTATGATTTGACGTCAAAAGGCTTCTTTATATAAGGCATTTTGGTGTGTTGTAATAATTGTGACTGTTTGTTGTTGTTTCGCTCGTACAGATTGGGACACAAGCCGTAATGATTCTTTTCACCGAAATTTTGTAAAAATTAGTATGTACCACAAGCCGTATTCGTAATGGTTACATATACTGAGGTTACATGTTGAACCGAAATGTTGACTGCTGAAAACTTCATTGAGTCGATTTTATTTTACAGTATTACATGTTAACTGTAACTGATTGCATTGAAATAAGTGTAATCGTATTTGGGGTGGAATAATCCATTGGGAATTTAAAGTTAAGCAATGAAAAATAAATTTTATTGATAGACGGCGGTCCAATTCGTGACGTACTTTGTCTAGACTGACTTATTTGAAAGTCTACAATAAGCCTCCTGTCGCCTAGACTTATTGTAGACTTGTTTGACTTTTATGCAAGACTTGCGCTCAAACTGGTAACTCATCGAACTAATTCTAGCAAGTTTCCAATAAATCTTTTCGACAATAGGCTTATTGTAGACTTTCAAATAAGTCAGTCTCCACAACATAAGTCACGAATTGGACCGCAGTCTCAGTCATTCATTTTTCGGTTCAACATGTAATCTTAGTAATTATCATTCTCATGATTTTCTAAATGAGAACTCAAGACGCACTACAATTATTGTTTTTTCATTTGGTTTTTATATAGCAACGCAGTAGGCTTTCATAAAAATGCCAATATTAGGATTTAATTGATTTTTAAATTTTCAAAGATGATGTGACAAACAGAAAATTCGAAGAAAATTAGATGCTTTTGGTTTACTATTAGTGTGGGGATTAACTATTTAGTGTTTTCCGAGTTGTTAATACTAAAATGACTCAGGATGAGAAAAAGTATCTCATTTCGAAACTAAGTTTAAACCGAGTTGTAAATTATCGTTAGGCATAACCTATTTCAACCAAATTATGGTTAACTCGACACTATAGTTGTGAAACCTGTAGTCTGTCTATAGTATTATACCATAGACACATATCTGGCTTCATAAGTAGGATTATGAATCTATGGTTTGCGAGATGAGAACTCAAGGCATACTACAATTTCTTTTGTCTTCTCGTTTGGTTTTAAATAGTACTATGGAGTAAGTAGGCATTGACAAAAATTTCAAGATTGACATTTAATTGACTTTTAAATTGTCAGAAGGGTTATTTCATTTGCAAATTTAAAACAACATGCTATGTATTCTCAATACCAATTTAGAATTCGTTGAATTCCTACAGAGTTGATGGTAGTATTGAAATTCCAATTCGATTTCGAGTTAATCATAATTACGAAACTAACAGTGTGTCTATGACATTAGGCATGACACATTATAATGAAATCATGGTTAACTCGAAGCTATGTATAGTTATGAAACCAGTTGTGAATGAAACCAGTCTGTCTATGGCGTTACTTTGGTGCAAGCTATTCCCATTCTGAATATAGGAATAAATATTGTGCACAAAGTAACAACCAAAAACTATTTTTGATTTATTTTTATAAGTTGGTAACAATTACAATTTGAATTTCAAAATAACGTGAAAATAAAACTAAATATATTCAATTCGGTATTCGTTTACAAATCGTAACTAATTTCCCGACTTGTTTATAAAAACTCGATGTCAAAATAACAAAAATCACTTTTATATATTTGTATTGCCAACATTTAAACATAAAAGTATTCAATACAAATGTCCTGGTGGTGAGCATTAAAACTACAGGTAGAATAGAATTATTCTGTACCAGCAAAAAAGTTAGTTGAATACTATTGCAATTTGGAATATAATATATATAGGATTGTTGTTGTATTTTTACCAAAGTTATATCATATATCATAGACACACTGTTAGTTTCCTAATTACGATTAACTCGAAATCATGATTTCGTATTAGTATGCCATGTTTAACCATAGTTTCAAACTAAATTTGAACTCAGTTTCGAAATGAGATATTTTTTCTCATTTCAATGCATTTTAGTGCTCACAACGCCGAATGCATCAAAAATGGAAATTTCGGACACTAATAATAAATCTAGTTTGGTTTGATTTTTCTATTTATCATTCAGATATTTAGTAGGCGGGAACAAATTTTTTGCTGTTCTCATTGATCCGGATCAGTTCAAATTTTATATGGTAACATGATCCAAATTTTGTTTTAGATCGCAAACTTTAAATCTAGCAAGCATCTTTGTGTTGTTTCATAAAACATGAACTGAACTGCATCGGATCAAGCGTCAAGAAACACAGCTAATATAAAAGTTATTGCTTTCTTAATTAAATGTCAATCTTGACATTTTTGTCTAAGCCTACTCCAGACTATTTAAAACCAAACGAAAAGACGAAAAAATTGTTGTGTGTCTTGAGTTCTCATTTAGGAAATCATGATCTCGAAATTATAATTACGAAACCAGTAGTCGGTCTATGGCGTTAGACGATAAATATCTCATTTCGAAACTTAGTTTAAACCGAGTTGTAAATCATCGTTAGACATCACATTTCAACGAAATCATGGTTAACTCGACACTATAGTTGTGAAATCAGTAGTCTGTCTATATTATTAGATTGACTATCTTCCAGCACCAATTAATTCTTCAACTTAAAAATTTTCTTTAGTTCGAGTTCCATTAAAATTGGTCAATCTCCATAACGACAATCGGAATACGTCCCTTAAGCTAACAGAACCCATACAGCAAAACATTATAAGATAGTATGGATAATTATAAGCTAATTATAAAAACGCGGGTTCTGCTAGCTTTAGAAAAAGTTAGCAAAACCCATATCAAAAACTGATTTAAAAACAATTGGAAAATAAAAAGTTAATTTTAGGCTAATTAAATACCCTATTTATTTTTTTTTATTCTGCTCGATCTAGAAAATGCAAAAGGCTTTATCATTTCAAAGCTAACAGAACCCAAATCGAAAATCGGACCAAAATCGAAATTAGAACGCAAAACAAGATCTATTGATAAACAAATAATTTTAGGTTCACTATGGGCTAATCAAATGCCCCATTAAAAAATTTTGGGCTCCACCCGTTTTTGACCAGTTTTCGGGTTATTTAATCTAAAGCCAGCAGAACCCAAATTGAAATTTGAACCAAAACTGAATTTAGAACGCAAAATAAGATCTATCGATAAACAAATAATTTTAGGCTTACTATGAGCTAATTAAATGCCCCATTAAACAGTTTTGGGCTCCGTTTTTGACCAGACTTCAGATCATTTAATCTAAAGCTAGCAGAACATACATCGAAAATAGGATCAACACCGAAATTAGAACACAATTCAAGATCTATTGACAATCAAATAGTTTTAGGCTTATTATGAGCTAATCAAATGCCCCATTAAAAAATCTTTGGCTTCCACCCGATTTTGACCAGACTTCAGGTCATTTAATCTAAAGCCAGCAGAACTCAAATCGAAAATAGGACCAAAACCGAAATTAGAACGTAAGTCAAGATCTATTGATAAACGAATAATTTTAGGCTCAATATGGGCTAATCAAATGCTCCATTCAAAAATTTTGGGCTCCACCCGTTTTTGATCAGACTTCAGGTCATTTGATTAGTGGAGCATTTGATTATCCCATAATGAGCCTAAAATTATTTGATTGTCAATAGATATTGATTTGCGTTCTAATTTCGATATTGGTCCGATTTTCGATTTGGGTTCTGCTAGCTTTGAAATGATAAAGCCTTTTGCATCTTCTAGATCGAGCAGAATAAAAAAATTTAAATAGGGCATTTAATTAGCCTAAAATTAACCTTTAATTTTCCAATTGTTTTTAAATCAATTTTTGATATGGGTTTTGCTAACTTTTTCTAAAGCTAGCAGAACCCGCGTTTTAGTTGGAAGGGATGGAACCCAAAATTTTTTAATGCGGCATTTAATTAGCCTATAATTAGGCTATAATTATCCATACTATCTTATAATGTTCTGCTGTATGGGTTCTGCTAGCTTAAGGGACGTCTCGGAATTCAAATTCAAGTTTTCAATATACAAATCTGAATTGAGTTTCTTCCAAATTCTCCAGAACAACATTATCCAGACAAACGTACAAGTCTTGAAATAATGCACTCGTAAAAAGGCCGAACAGACGATTTTTGGATCACATTTGGAAATTTTATTAGGATCTTAAATGTATCATAGAATCAGAGTTTCATCCTAATCAGTTGAGAATTGGATTGGTTCAATTTAAATTGGCCATTTTGCAGAAGCTATATGCTTTATTCCACTCATATTGGCTATTTCCAATATACAAACCGTGTTCATCGCGGAACTCATACTCGAAGTCCATTTTCATTGTAAAAACTCATTTCATTGTAAATCATTCCACTATAAATTAATATAATGATTTCGTCAGAAGATTTTGTCCTGATGCGAGAGGATATTTCCGTTTTCGGAAGCATTACTTGTTTTAGCTTTGGTATTGGGTACATAACATTTCAGCAAATTGTAAGATAATGTCCGTTCTTTTTTAAATAGAATTATTGTGTCCCGATGTCGTGAAAATTGTCCCTCGATGCATGTTTCCAAATTTAGACATCCCGGTCCGAAGCAATAACATCGTTTTTTTATTTTTCTGAATTTTTTAAAAATTATGACGAAATTGGTTCTTATTTGGTGGTTCATTCGTTTATTTTTAAGAAAGGTGGCGTTAATATTTAAAACTCATATCTGGTACAAATGCGTCTAATACCTTTTCCACGGGTAATTTGGATCTTAGTTATGTTGGCTACCTAAAAGACGCCATGGACCAAAGAAAATCCAATAGATGTAAATTACACTATCTTGAAGGTGAATTAACAGATCCAAATCAAACTTTTACATCAAAAAACCGATAACGCCAGTTTTCAATCAGTTAGCTACTCCGGTTTTTCTTATTTATATAAATGAGTGCGTTTTGTGAGTGACCTGTCTTCAGAGAAATCTGTTTTTTATTTATATATTGCTAACCAAAGCGGAATTAATTCTGTTTGCTGCAAGACGGACACATCCAAAATATTTAATTTTTCAGTAGAGCTTTTTGAAAATATCACTCAAATTGATGTAAACTGCGGCGTTTTTTAAAAGTAAAAATAAAAACTGATTAGTAAAATATTTTTTTTAATTCTTAGATCCTTAATCTGATCCTAATTTTTAGAATTCTTTGATATTTTGCAAATTTTCTTAGGGTAGTTTTCAATATCTTAAAATGTCAATTTTTTCGCAAATTGAGTGATTTTTTATATGGAATTTTGCCTAATTTGTTAGAAATAACTACATAAGAGGGAATTGTTTGATTCGAATATTTTAGAAATGAGTGAAATTTGAGTTGTGTCAAACGAAACAAATCGTGTTAACAATCAATTCATTGGAACTCGTGAGCTACCGAGCTATACGAGATTTGTTTATGTGTAAAATAGCAGACGGTTTAAATTGTATAACAATTTTGTATTTATGTAGAGATGAGTGCGTTTTGTGCCGCCGGTGGCAAAGTGGTCAGCATGCTTGCTCCAGCGACCGGTGGTCTCGGGTTCGATTCCCGGTGGTGACAAGGAAAAAATTTCACGGCTGGTTTAGGATCAGTGAATTAATCACTCATTATCCGAAATGAAAATACGATTATGAAACCTCATTTGAGGCGGCCAAATCCCTGTATGGGATATATAGTGCCAGAGAGAGAGAGAGAGTGCGTTTTGTGATTGACCTGTCTTCAGCGGAAAGTTGGTTAATATAATTTTTCTAGTAAGCGTAACGTTTTGTAGTCTTACTAATTTTCTCAGATATTTTCGGCAGAAATTGAAAAGTGGAAGAGGAAGATCATACATATCAAACATTTTAATTCAAGGATATCAACGAATAAGAGCAGTGTACGAGTGTGAAGCAATCAGTAGTGCACGTAAAATGCAAAATTTATTCTAATTTTGTGATTAGTTATACAAGCAGTATATTCACTATTCAAAATTACATAAAACTGTAAGTCTGCTGTACTGAGATTTACTAGATATACTCGTAGAAAGTAAACCATATTACACCAGAGTTCATTACGCTTGCAAGACTATGCTCTTGCAAAAGAACTGTCAACTGTCTGCATAAATTGCAATCACTATATATGCATAAATTAAAGCGCTTAAAACAATTATAAGTTTTGCATAATTGAAAACGCATTCCCACCAAAGTCGCCACCATATTTCAATTTAATGTTGCTACCATGACTTGGGTTATTGCAAAAACCATAAACACTCGACACCGTATGTCGATGTATATGGTTTTTTTTTCGTAATTATTTTTAATAATAATTTTATTTTACTATTAAAAGCACGTACATTCGACATTTTTTAAAAATTTGAACTTCCTTTAAGCCACATACGACGACAACAAATTTAAATATTGTATACATATAATATAACTTTTTATGTAAGAAGTCCATTTATATATTCGGACGAGCTAAAGACGTTCATATATATAGATACTGAAATTTTTTGGGCAGGCACATAATGACTGTAAATCATTTGGTGTCAAAAAATTATCCAAAATGTATTTTGGATTTTGACCAATACATCAATTATTATACAGTGCGCGACCAATAAGCCGCCGACACGAAATTAAATCATGGTTCGTTGTTATATGCCGGAAATATGTGATTAAATTTCGCACCGTCTTATTATATTTAAATTGGAATTGTAACACAAGAATAGGCGCGACATAGCATGATATGTACAACATAACACTTTGTTTTATACCTACCAAGGTTCTTATTTCGTAAGAAATATGAGTAATCGGTACAAATTTTAATTACTTTAGTACCGGTGCGCCGATTAGGATACTAGATAAAGCAGTACGTTTAATCGTCTTGAATGTCAGAATACAGTGTTTTAAACGAAATGATCGATCGATTAGCATTTCTAAATTTATAAGTACACTCGACACAAGACACCTACGCGGTATTCAATGACATTTTCAATCACACATTTTTTTTAAGCGATAAAAAACAAACTTTAATTCACGTTCTAAGACTTATGGCTTGGCATTTGTCATCTTATTTATATACACCTCAAGATTACGAGACTTAGATAATTTTTTTAACGTATCTCGGCATGATAAATTAAACGTAATAAAATCATTGGTGTTAATCGCGCCAAATACTCGATCTTATTTAATTTTATTATGGTATTCACTCGACGATGACGTAATCGAAATAGATTTGATCGGAAATTGAAAAACGCGATAATTAAATTTTTGTGTACGTCAAGATAATTTAAATTTAATGCTATGAAAGGTTTAATAAACTTTTTCTTGTGATGCAATGATCTAATCTCTATATGCTAAGCCGAAGAAAGCTGGGGCTTAATTATTCTGGGGTCTTATCATGAAAATGCATACAAAACAAAAATAAATTATAACCGAAATATTTATTTATAGTATGCGATTGGTGGTGGCAACGTTGTTTTAAATGGGGAAGCACCATTGCTTGAATTGTCCGAATTCGGATGCTAGAAAATCAACTCGTAAACACCATTTTCGCAACAATTCTTAAACGGTTTGTCGGTACTCGTTAATATAATCAGGGAAGGGAAGTCATTGCTTTCTCATTCAGGGATGTCGGTTTGGAGCCTGGAGTCATAAGCGGAGGAGTTTTCGACTTTTCTCTCTAAATATTTATTTATCTTTATTTTTGTTCAACACATTGTCTTAATATGTGCCACCCCTGCACGATAAAAATTTAGTCAAGCTCTGCAAAATAATGTAAGGTTGCTGGTTTCTCGAATTGTGAAGCGGAGAATTTAAAATTTTAGTTTTTTTTAAACAAAACGTTAAATTTTCTAGTTAGGAGGATGATAATCCGACTCTGTACTAGATGCGAACAGTTAGCATGGACTGATTTAAGCTCTTGATAAAATACTGTTAATATTTTAAGATAATCGTTGCAACAATTAACGAAGAAGTTGACGCCGACATAGGGGGCCTTAGTATTGAGTATCTATGTCCAGAACCTATGTCAAGGTACTAAATACTAAAATCGAAATAATCAGAGTTTCGGGCTAAAGAAATCAAGAGAAGTGCTTTTACATTGCGAATTTCCTCTCAGAAATTCGTTGCAAAACAACGAAGGTCCCAATTTTGAAGTTGTATAATTTTTGTACATGACTAGCTGACCTAGCCAACTCCGTTCCGACTAGCTGACCTGGCCAACCTCCAAATTACTTCGTCCGAGCAAATACTTTTGCCCTTCATGAACATTGATTTTGATGTGAGAGAAAAAATCAAACAACTCAACTCAATTCTCAATAGACGATTGAGTTGAGTGGACTGGACATTCACTTTTTCTTCGAATTCGAAATTTCAGACTTATTTCGCACAATTCCAACGAATGAAGCCACGCGTTCTGTTACACAATCTCGGATGGTTCAGATTGCGCAGCATGATTATCACAGATCCGACCTTGAGCATCAAGTTATGCGGTGGTTTTTCCGACAAATCAACCGTATTAAAAAACTTGGTTGGGTAGTTAGTTGTTTCGTCTTGATTGGTCACACAGTGCATGGACAATGCATTTCCCCAGCGATTTTGTTTTAAATCAAGTAAATCAGACTGTCTACATCCTTCTTGTTCGCTGCCAAAATCGCTTATATTTCGTGATAAGCTCATCCTTCGACCTCGTGAACATGCAAAAATTCGCGGGAAACGAAATCAATCCGGTCGAAACATCAACAGGAATTTGACCATTGTCAAGCGCCAACAGTTTGACGAAAATCGCCGGTCAGAAGAATTATTGTTCCACCAAAACCTCTTGAGACTTTTTAAATCCTTCATCGTTCGATTGAGCGCTTCCAATGATCGTTTATGTGTCATTGTGCAATCGTCCCACATTATGATTTAGCATTCTTGCAATACCTTGCCCATCGCCGAGTTCTTGGCAATTGAGCACACTGGCTTGTCATTCGTGTGGATAATCATCGGCAACTTCAATGCAGAATTTTCTCGAGCGAATTGTGGCCAAAAACTATGAAATCAGAAAGGTTTTGCCTGTTCTACCGGGAGCATCGCAGAAGAATATTCCGCCGTTTCCATCGTCAACTGCCTTCGTTAATGTGTCGTACACATTCTTTCGCTGTGCATTCAAAAGCTGGACATTCGTTTGTACTATTTGGCTCATTGCATGCTCAAATGCATCGTGCATCGAACGAATTGATGCTGGCATGCCCAATTTTGACAAATAGCTGCCGCACATAAGCATACATATGCCTTCGATCATGATCAAAGAATCGTCGTTCGGGTGTACTACGAAATCTCGGTTTTCGAAATCCCGGTTTTCAAAATCCCTGTTTTCAAAATCCCGGTTTTTTTTTTCTTCTAGTTCTAATTGCACAAAATATTTAATAAAGTTTTTTAATTGCAAGATTTGATACTTGCAACATTTTATTAATGCAACATTTTGAAATGCAATAATTGCAGAGGCTGGCGGATTCGATAACTCTCACGGGCACTTAGCCCTCCATCCAAATTCCATCCCTATTAGCCATTTTCTAGAACTTAATCACAAACTCATTTTTGAATTTTGTCAAAAAATTATTTATGTCCTATTTTCTCGCATGCCAAATTTTAAAAATTCAAACCTGGATTTCCTAAAAATCGGGTTTTTTTTCATACAAAACCAAGATTTTGACAAACCGAGATTTCGTTACACCCTCCCGTCGTTCATTTCAAGCTCATAATTCGATGTTGCTATGCGAACTCGATGCAAAATGTCGTCAGCCGTCGTGTCCCTGTATACTTGTTCCACAGTTCCAATCCGTTCGATGGATGTCGCTATAATGATCGCGAACAATGTACGAATTTGATTTGCCGGTAAGAACCATATCCTGGTAATTGTGAATTCAACAATAAAAAATTGAGCCAAATCTGTTTAGCCGTTCTCAACTGAAAACGAAAAAAGAACTAATCCTTATTAGAACAATATATTAATGCAGACTCCCCTCTTCATCCATGTAGTATCATACACTTGTCCTTCCCACAATTCTGGAAAATATTTGGTTCTGTCGTAAAAAGGCTTAACTTTTTCTTAAGGATTCTGAGTGTGGGGTCAATCCAGTATAATATTCTTGTAGCATTCCTAGACTTATGACAGGGGTCATTGTTCTGTTGGAATATAATTTCCTCTTTTATCGCTCAAAACCTCGCCAAACTGTTCGAAAATTTTGTTTGTAAAATGTTTTCATTCTGGTTTTTGGTTTTCACTCTGGTTCCTAATCCGTCCTTGCGCAGGCTATTACGGACTCTTACGATATTTCGACAAAATTGTGGTTTAACAGAACTAGTTTTCTTATTCGTCGGTTTTGTTCAGGTGAAGGCGCTTTCACAGTTGCATTCGTTCCGACAATTTGTCGTGACAAGATCATTCCGCGTTTAATCAATTTTGTCTTTATGATTTCATAGTTGACGACAATTTGTCGGAACGATTTTGCTACCATCTCGTCCGTAATTATTGAATTATTTGACAGTTGCGAATTATTGTTTGTTTAAAAAACCTTCTATTAATTATAATAAAATTCAATAATATATTATATTTTATTTTATATTAATTCAAATACAAATTTCCGGTCCGTATGCACAATGACATGTAAAAATTTTGTTTCATTTTTCAAATTTCAAACAAATAGAAAAAAACAATTTCTTGAACGATTACTACTAGCTCTTTTTAACTGATATTGTGCCGTCTCTTTCTCATATTGTTCATTCAGACAAAAAGATAAAGTTAATTCATTCAACTTGATAGAAAAAACTCCGAACAAAAAATAACGTCATTTTGACGATTATGGATTGGTTTAAAATATATTTGGCACGGCGAATTGTCGGAACGAATGCACCGTGAAAGCGCCTTGAAATAAGAGCTTTACGACCTGATTTAATGTTTTCTTTATCAGGTAAATACGACCTTAGTACTCGATTAACACGTGAACGGAGAAGGATATGTCCTTGAGGCCTCAATAAATAATAGTTTTTGTTATTTGTTAAAAACAACCGTTTCTTGGTAAGATTTTAACAATAAAGTGTCTCATTTGCTGCAATTAACGAATAAAATAAGGAACAAAATAATAAAAACCTAACGGCATCACTTTCTCTCTCTTTCTCCTTTGTGTACTACGATTTTTCTCTTCATTAAAAAAATGAGAAATTTATTAAGTATCTTGAGGTAAGAAAACTAAATAAAAATAATAATTCTGTGTGTTCATAATATTGATACAATTGTTTCAGTCACTGTATATTGGTTTTGTAAATACACTTGGGTGCAAAAAATTCGCAGATTGATCAATAAAAGTTCAAAAATATCATAAAATCAATGTGTGTTTAATTTTTTTGAATGCAGATTCAAAGTCTATTTCAACACCTATCCAGTAGTACGTTTTTTGTACTTATACCGTGCCAAAAAAGTGATTTTTGGCGTCAACATCTAAAATACACGTTTTTTGTGACTTTTTCATCATGAAAATGATTTATTGTCAGTTTATCGTGAACAATTTATCGTGAGCAATTTATCGTAGAACAATTTATCGTAGAACAGTTTATCGTGGACGCAATTTATCATAGAACAGTTTTGTTTCTTAACGGATTATGATGGGATTGGGTATATTGGATGGAATTTTTGTTTTATGGAAGAATTTAGTTTTAGTTTTTATAGTACAGCGACACCACCAGTGAATAACAGGTGCAGTATCAGTAGAAATTTCCCATTCGGCGCCGGATGGCGCTCGAGTAATAAAACACGGCTATTTTCAATCATAATTGTTCAAGTATTGAAACAACGGCGACTAATCTCAAGCAACATTTGTCTTAATTATTGGCCCAATCTGATACTGGGTCCTAGTTACCCAACGTTTTAGTTTTTCGCAACAATGTCATGCAGTGCACTTCGCCATATGATGGAGCAGCCATCTTGTTATTGACATCAACTTGAAGAAATAACGTCCGTTCATCAGTCACATGTCTGTTAAAAAGTGTTGAAAAATTATTTCGCCATATTTCGAGGCCGAACGAAATCGTCCTGGATTTATATGACAGGTTGTAATACATATATTCCGGATTTTACGGGTCCTTACGCGTCCTCGAAATATAGCGAAATTATTATTCAATACTTTTTGTCGTATCATAATAAAGCTATGTAGATATTTAATGTTCACATTTTCGAAGTGAAGTGCTTGTTAATTGTGTCATTTTCACTTTTTCCGCCTGCACAATCGGATAGAAAATTTCCTCGCGGTCATGCAGTCTTGGTGAAGGTATTTTGTATTTTGAGATATATTGTACTGACGTGCGCGATTTTTATTCCAAAACGCTGTGGTTGATTCTTCATCCATCCAGTTATTTTTTGTTTGTGGTTTTAAATGTTGTAATAATTTTTCACTGATCCTCGATGAACTCAAGAAATACCTGTATTAATATTATCGAAATGTTTGCAGTTGAAACAATTATTAACAATAGTACTTTGACGTCGTCTCTTAGTATTTTGCTCAAGACCATAATTATCTGGTTATAAAATCTACCTAAAGGCCCGGATAAAATTATCGTTTTAATAATAAGAACGACCTTAGAAAATGTACACGGGAATATGGAACATACTAAGCGTTTCAAGACTAGACATCTCGAACCAAGCGTTAATTTGCACTCTGGACGTAGTTATACTACAAGAGCTTGATGGTCTGGAAGTTGGATACGAAACTTCACCGATGGTTACACATTTTACTAGAAAATTTTTAGAAAAAACAAACAAAAATTGGCTTTTTCGTCCAAAAGCGAGTACAGCAATTTATCATTGACTATCGTCCAATCAAGATGCGACCACACAATAGCCGAGATCCTTTCCAGGTGGCCACTTTTCTTCCAAAAATCATTAAAGAATCCCATTTCTATCCAACATACCCAATCCCATCATAATCGGTTAATAAACTACCGAGCTCCGTCCCAGGTGGTCATAATCCAGAACTTCTTCCAAAAATCGTCACCCCATGAAAATTAGTGATAAAATTGAAATGAAACATCAAAATTTTTGTTAATAAAGATTCCCTCCCTTAGCCCGAATGACAGTTTCCATTCGATGTTTCTGTGATTTCACCAAAGTTTTCACCAAATTTTGAGGTATCACCTCCCATTCCTCTGCGATCGCTTTTTGCAGCTCCTGGAGACTCGTTGTAGTAATATCTCTGGCTTGAACTCTTTTGAGCTGGCCACTCCATAACAAGCAAATTAACGGTACTGGTACATATACCAGCCATATGCGGTCTCGCATTGTTCGCATGAACAGGAAGTTTTCACCAATAAACCCGCCAAAATGTACCATTGAGAAGGCAATCCTCTTGATCGATAGCCAGTATTAGCTTCGGAGATGAATACAAGATCTGTCTTCACCGCCAGTGACATGCCTATACCCAAAACAAGAACGATCCTCCGCCATACGAGAGACGTTCTTCAATGTAACATTGAGGAAATCGCTCTTCTGATCTTTTGTTCACCCTTGCTCGTCCATCGTTGCCATCTAAACACATCCTGCACTCGCCAGAGAACTGGACTGTTCTCTATAGTTTTTCTGTCCAATCCAAATGCTCCCGAGCGAACTGAAGGCAGGTTCGTAGGTGAACTGGGATCAATTTCGGCCGCGCCGCATGTATTAGTGCAACCACTTCAGCGTCTATCTCAGGTGTGGTATTCATGTCCTTGTTCCGGATGAAGGCGTAATCGATAGAAGACCGTTTGGACTAAGCGTTGATATGCTGATGATGACAATTTCCTTAAAACGTATCCTTTTATACATGCCACATGCTATGCAACCGGTGCTACCTGGAACGAGCGTTTTTCGATTGTTATGTTCTATTGTTGGTATTGTGCTGGTTAATTTTTAACAGAAAATACACGCACGTGGTATCATTGGATAGGTGTTTAACTTGACATACTTTGTATCAAAAAAATAGTTCAATTCGCGTGAAAATTAAAAAAAAAAAAAATAATGCAACTTTGCGAATTTTTTACGCCCAAGTGTATGTATTTGTTTCCGTTATCGGGAAAAAGAGACAAGTTTTAACTTTTTGCCATAATACATAATGGGACGCATATTTAAAAGTGTTCTGATTTTGAAAAATATTCCAAGAATATTTCTTTTTTGCACTTACCACCAAAATTCAAGAAACTGAGAAAACTGATCATCTTTTCAAAGAGGGGAGTAAACTCTATTTTTCCGTCCTGTGAATGCGACTTACATATTCCACGATCCAGTTTGTGAGGTACATCTAAGGAATTTCTCAAGCCACTATTTTTCCGCCAAACTCATAAAATTTTAAATTGGTGAGTTGCACAAGTTTAACTGTCACTTGTGCAACGGATAGTTTAACTTGTCAAAGCGCTATTAAATTGCTGTTTCACTGTAATACCGCCTGTACTGAGGATTTGACTCCCTGCACTGTAAATTTCATTTAGTTTTTAAAAATTTGTAATTTGCCGCGATTTTACACAATTCCATGGAAATTTCCAGGTTGGTGTAATAATTACCCCTCCCTGGGTGGTTCCGAATGAATGATACACCGACGTGATTAAAGAAACTGAACTATGGGAGTTAGGACTGCAAAGCGGATAAATTTTCGTTGAACTGCCTCAATTCTTTTTATGTGGACTTCGTAATATGTGGAGGCCAAACTTGGCTGGCGTACTCCAGCAGTGGATGAACAAATGTCATATAAAGAGCCTTAGTAATAAATTGGCCAAAACACTCTTTTGACCAACGTTTAACAAAACCAAGGCCATTAATGATATTAACGATATTGTCTCTCAAATTTAATTTAGACTCATAAATGACTCCCAGTTCTCAAACAGAGATAGCTCTAGCGATAAAATCGTTGGTTATAAAATAGTCTCGACTGGAACGCGAGCGTTTACGGGAGTAAGTTATTGGCTTACATTTGCTTCTTGATGGTGGTCGACTTGCCTCTGAGACAACCATATCCAGATTCGGATACTATGGTTTAACGATTTAGGATTACATGATAGTTTAGCAATTGGTATACAATTACAGATATCTGATTTATTACCTTTTTAGAATGGAGCCTATAAAAATTCCTGCCCCATATATTTAACCCAATTAATTGAGAATAAATGTTTATACGTAACATTATTTTAATTGGCTTTGATAAAAATATTCAATTCTTATCAAAAATAGATTAAGCATTGCTCATTTATCTATTTAAACGGTACTTACTTGATTTGCACTATCATGTACTCGTATGTTGAAAATTTCCACATTCCGACTTGTTAAATCATCTGCTTCTCTGCAGTTACTGATTCCATATTAAATCTGAATGACATCAATCGGGCAACGGTCAAAACCTTAATTAGTTAATGAGTTTGAGTAGCCTAAATTATTATCGTTGTATTATTATCAAAATATTTTTAAACGACTTTGCTGATTAGACGTATTGATCAGAACTCAATTCATACAATTTATAATATCTTGCAATTAGTAAATCATTCGTGAACGATAAGCAAATATAAAGGTTGATTTGTGTTTTAAGATTCGCGAACAGTTAGCAACGTGTTGAATAAAAACAGCATATTACAATCTGAATGCATTTGCAATACATGACAAAATAAATGGGAACACTGATAAGTTAATTGTGATTTATGTCATCATGAAATTTCTATGACACATTTTGGGCATTATTTTAAATTATTAAATTAGCACTTAAAAATTGAACTCGTTTGAACTCGAACGAAGCACTTAAAAATTGAACTCGAACAGTACTTATTCTTTCTACATTGATTTGTCATGAAACCACGCGTTTTTGTATTTCGGGCGAATATACTTGTCTTAAGTCATTTCATTAAAATTAGTTTAGAAATGGTCTACTTTCACATTGAAACCTGGATAGGGGCCTTATTCCTTTCCGCTTCTGAAAAAATGCTTAAAAACATGTCGAATTTGATCTTAGTCGGCTAAAAAATGGTAGTCCTACCAACGTTTATATTCTAATCAGCCATATGGTCTGTTGCTTGAAGTTAAATGGACTCCTCATTTTGTTTTTTACATTATCTCATATATTTTTTAATGGTTTAAAACAGCATTTGAAATAGTTTTCAAGTTTTACTTTCTAAGAACGTAGGTTCCCTTATTTTCTAGTTACTCGAATTTTATATTAATTGCCTATGTGAGAAAAGACTGTTTCCGAAAAATATTCGTTTTCACTCAAAAACAGAAAATCATAAATTTAGTAATTTCATAAAAACACAGATAGCCGAAATTGTTGAAGCTCTGCAAAACCAGGGTTACTCCATAAATAAATAAAAATTACTTTTTTTTAAAGAAAATTTGTTAAATTTTGTTTCATTGAAACGGAACTTTTCATTAAGTGATAGTTAATACCGATTAGTCGATCTCGCCGAGGAGTTTGGTAATAATAAAGCAATAAAAGTAATCATTAAAAAAACTAAAATTCTAAAAAAAAATTCTAATAAAATCTTTTTTTTATTTATGGATTAACCTTTGTTTTGTAGAGCTTTAAAAATTCCGGTTATTAAGGTTATTGTCAATGTGCTTCACTTGAAAATAGTTTCCATTTATTTATTTGTTTCGAGAGTTACCAAACTTGCTAAAAAATATCTAAAACTTTCATAAAAACTGAAGAGGTATAGGGGCAGAATCCGGCGGGTTTCATATGAAATCTACTCATATAGAAGATTTTTTTTTTTTTTTTTGTTACCGAAGCTTAAACCATTGTGAACTCTTCCAGCGCATCTCCTATTTGAAACATAATTCGGAAACAAGCTCCCACATTCATTCGTATCATATGCAAACTGCTTGTTATCCTCATCATTTCTTATAGCTTGATAGTAATGTATTTCCAACCGCCATCTTCGCAACTTTATGGTCCTTTTTCCTTTCTTAACGTGTCGCCAACCGATTGCTATTTTCTGCGACGTGTTTCGATAGAAATTGGCTGCTATTTTGTGCAGATTTGTGTTGATAATTGGCCAGAAATTTGTCATAACCCATTAATGAAGACTCATCAAGACTCGCTGCTATACAGGTGAACTTTCTTAGACTTGAACCCCTCTTGACAATACTCCCTCTCCGCCATTACCGCTTCTAGACCATTTCTCCAACCTCCACCCAGGTTACGACTCCTCATCATTACCCCTTGGTCATTACATCGCCGGACATTACCCCTCGGTCCCAAAGAGATTTCCGAAGTAGATTTTTAAGCGGATTATTATCGTGAGGTTCATAATTTATTTGAAATAATTTCAATTACACTTTTATAATTCGAACATTCCGGGAACTTAGGGATCAAGTGGTTGGTCCCAAGTACCAAATTATATAAAAATATCAAGGGATCGTCTGATACCTTTCCTTCGAGAAAAATTATTAAATAAATTTATTTTCGTGATTTAGACTGGAGTAAAATTTTAATTTTTTATTGTGCCGCAAAGAATTGAAAACATATATTAAATCTTTATAAATTCAAATTATATGTCATGTGCTTGTTCGATCGCCCATTTCCGCTTGTTTGCTCTCGTCAAGTGATGCTCCAATTTTGAATAATACTCTTGAACAATATATTTTCCCATACAAATGACCATTTTCTGAAAATACTACAATCGTTATGAAAGGCTATATTCGGGCTATTCGGCTTGAAACTAGCTTGTGTTGAGTGTGATACCGTCAACAAATTGAACAGATACGTTCACATGGTGGATCAGATTGATCGAATGAATTCTACCTCGTCGTTGTCGTGGGACTGAAAGATTGGCTCTAACGATAAAGTTGTTCTTGCACTGTGGTTAGAATGCCTACGTCCGATTGTGCTAGTTCTATTTGAAGCTATTTCCTTGTTTGCTTTGTCCCAAATATCTTCGATAATTCATGGTTGATTTTCCCTGATGATTCGTATATTCAATATCGTTTCAGCATTATGTTTGCACGCATTTAGGATGCTAACGCAAATATCTTTGCTAAAGTTGTTATTAGCGAGGTTTTTCAGCAAGTAAATTTATAGCGTTATCGCTGCGTAAGTGTTAGCCACGAATAGTTTAAACATCCAACAAGAATTCCAAAAAAAATTTTGCGGATCAAATAGTGTTCAATTTTGTTATGGATAAATCCATTCGACGATTCCCATGTCCATATGTGGAAGTTTTTAAGCTAAAAATTTTGTGCCTTGAATGTAAAGTTTGATGTAAAGTTGAGACATTCCATGATTTTGCCAAACCTTAATAGATTAGAGTATGGAGTTCTTACATCCTATATTGACATTAAAATCCTATCTTGGTATTAAATATTTAAATAAATAATTTTACTAATTTGCAAATTTAATTAAAAATCTTTCAGTACCTAATCGTTTTTATCATAAATGACATAACTTTCAAAATATTTACAAAAAATTCGTATGGATAGAAACTGCCACTACCGGTAAACCGATTTCTGCCAAAATTCATTGTGATCTCCCAATTTATGAGAAATGCTTAGGAATGAAGTTTCATTCCGATCAAAGTCAATCCGTCTCGGCTGTAGAAAAGCTACAGGCATTTAACCGGCACTACAATGAGCTACACTTGTAGAAAAACCTATTTGTATGAAAATCGGATTTTGGGGCCGCAATAGACTTTTTTAAAGCCAATACACGTATGATTAGAGCTTATAATTACGGTAGAAAAACTTGTATGTGATAAAATATCTGATTTTGGGTTATTCTGGGTAAAAACCAGCTATTACTTTACTCTAAAATAGAAATATTGCTCACAAATATTAAGCCGACTGCACGAGTGCGTTAGAGAAGACTTGAAAATATTACTCCTTAATTTTTTCCATATAAAAATTCCCCTGCGAGTTAAAATATTTTTATCTTTGCGCTACTTGGTCCGCAAACGACCAACCTACAGATATAAAATATTTTGCTTATAAAGTAAAGGCTGCAGCACAACTGTGAGATTTTACCCACACTCACAGTCTGTAGTTATTAACTAATAGTTTTTCCTCAATAAAATTCGTCTAGGTTATTTGACGTTTCTTTCATTAGATTGAAATTGTTGTCATTGTGAGTTGAAATTACCATCGAAATTACCCTGTATTACTAATATCACGATGCCAAAGCAGATCCGTATGCGTATAAAAATTTTCGAACACAACCCAAACACAAAAATCCCGTTTAAGCCTAAGGCTAAAAATTTTAACATCGAAGATGGGGCTTGAAATTTTGTTAATGTCTAAATAAAAAAGCTTAAGCCTACTGATTTGTTTCAAAAATTGATTTTCGGCACACCAGCGTGTTTTGGTTCCCTCGTATTTTTTTTTATTTCGTTGCATATTCCTGGGACAAAATTCCGTTGCATTTTTCAATATAATGCGACGCCAAAAACATCTTCGATGTTAAAAAAATTGAATGACAGATACTTGTCATAAAATAGTAAACCGCTTGGTCATTTTCTTTTTAAAGCAAATTTTTTTATATCTATAGGTAGGTTGTCTGCGGACCAAGTAGCGCAAAGATAAAAATATTTTAAGTCGCAGGGAATTTTTATATATAAAAAAGTGGGTGTCTGTACCACGTACAATGTTTTGGGAAGGAAATGGCCTACGCAGTACATCAAGATTTCTGGTGAACGTTAAAAGAAAGATTTAACTCATGTTGCACGAAGTGTATTAATGATAAATTAATACATAATATTTAAATCATTTAAAAATATCATTTCCGACCAAAATATCCAATCCCATCATAATCGGTTAAGAAATTACAGAGTTCCGCCTCAGACGACCATATTCCAGAATTTCTTCCAAAAATCATTTAAGAAACCCATTTCCACCCAACATATCCAATCCCATCATAATCGGTTAGGAAATGGCCGAGTTCCGTCCCAGGTGGCCATATTCCAGAACTTCTTCCAAAAATTAGTTAAGAATCTTATTTACACCCATTGAGTTCCGCCCCTGGTGGCCATATTTGAGAACTTCTTTCAAAAATCATTTAAGAATTCTATTTTCATCTAACATACCCAATTTTATCCTAATCGGTGAAGAAAATACAGAGTTCAATATGAACGGAAAACATTAAAATGGCGGTGCTTCCCCCTCCACCGCAAGCGATGTGTCACAGTCCCCACTCATCGTAACGCAGTCTTTGATCCTTTAGCTATCGAAAGGTATAATTAAATGTTGGATGTAGATGACAGGTAAATAGCTGCAGCGTCCAACTGTATCTACATTAGGGTGCACCATATTTTCGATAGTTCCAATATCAACAGGACACCCCCTAGAAATGTGAGGTTATGCTAAAAACTTAAACAAAAAAATATTGGGTCGATCGAAGGTCGCTTAGAGGTCATGACTTGAGCGCGAACTTCGATAAAAACGGTATATTTTTCAATTTTTCACTTTCAAACGAACAGAAAATTGATTTAAAATTTTTTCTCAGACTAAATAAAAATTGTGGTCAATAGACAACTATATGTGGATCTGACGGCAAAAAAAAATAGCTTGTTGCGAATATTTTTGTATGTTAATTTTTATTTTCATAAAGTATGCCGTGCTAAAATTTCATAGAAAAAATCCGCAATGAGCTTATTTTTAATGCGCTAGATGTCACATTCCCAACTTTAACAGTCGTCAATAGAGGAGATAATTACCTTTCCAAAACATCAAAGATATCGAAAATCGGTTAACAAATAGCGAGATTATTGCCAAATTTCCAAAAATACAAAACAAGACAATTTTAAATAATTTTTCTGTTCGTTTGAAAGTGAAAATTAGAAAAATGCCGTTTTTATCGAACTTCGCGCTCAAGTCGCGACCTAATATTTTATCTGTTTAAGTTTTTAGCATAACCTCACATTTCTAGGAGATGTCCCGTTAGTATCTCAACACATTCTTCCCCCATACAAACATGCACCACCCTAATTCGTTATCATCAGTTTTTTGGATTGCCTCCCTATGAAAGCAAAAATAAAGACGTATTCACGTCAAAAAATTATGGAGAAATATTTTCAAGCGTTTTTATTGGCTTAGCGTGCGGATCAAAAATTATAAATTTTCGCTCACACTCGTGCAGTCGGTCGGCTTTACTCGTTAATTTTGTTTTGGATATTTACATATTTTACCTAATAAATGTTTTACAATTTTGAAATAAATAACTTTTTAAGTTTCGCTTTTTATTTGATTTTTGGGTATTTTTTGAAATGTTGGGATCATCAAATTTGAAATTTCTGCTTTTTTGAATTTATAGGATTTTCATTTTGCGGATTATACTTTTTAGGATTTATTTTTCATATGGGAATTATTTTTCTGGGATATCGCTACGCTTCAGCAAGGCAAGAGATGATCCGTCAGAGATAGGTCTGAATTCAATCAGGTCTTTTTGCTCGAGATATTATCAAGATTTCCACACCATTTAAGTTATTGGTGTTGGTGTCGTACTACATGAGATTGTGCCGCAACTGTGGTAGAATGTCGTCCAGCACAAACCTTCAGCGTGACTGTGGGACTCAAACTGGCAATATAATCCTCACATTCATCTAGTTCAACCTTTATACACATTTATATAGCGACCTTGATGTAAGACAGCCGCCCGTCTGTCTATCAAACTATTTTCCGAGCCTCTGAAATGTGCTAATGAAATTTATACAAACTTATCAAAAAACACAACAACAAGATACTTGTCGCAATAATTTCCATGAAAATCAAACCGTACAATCTAAGTATTAGGCGTTTATCACAACCTCAGTGACGTAGTTGGACTCTTTATAGGCCGAAACGAGTGCCCCCCCCATTACACAAACTGTTTAATTCGCCACTTTGTGGTACTTTATATTTATAAGAAAGTGGACCTCCCTTTGTATATTTAGATTATATTCAGTTTAAAATTAAACAACAACAAAAAATTATTTAAATAGCAAACATCACATGGAACTCAACCTTTCCACACTGCACGTCACCTTTCATACACATATATTTTCTATTTACTCTTTCGCATTTTTTTTTTCATAAACAATCAATTTGTACAACTTTTTTTCGCGTTGTCGTCTTAGAAATTTAAGTGAAACTTCTACCAACCAAACAATAAATAAAAAATTTATTAATTATGCATTACGATTTACGACTCATGTTTACACACACACACCATATTTTTTTTACTATAAACTACTTGATCTTGTGAGCGCCATATAGTGCAGTACTTTACATTTTATGAAGGCCACTGCTAATTTGTGTTCTTTACCATATAGTGTTTCGTGAAAATGTGAACTAAACATACGTTTAGAGTGCATAAAATGTTTGATATACCGCCGAAATGTCCAGCCCTCGCTGATAAATTAACGGGACTGTTTGGATGGCGTCACACATACCGGGTACACCAACGCCACAAGGATTTAAAACATCATTCGCTGCACAAAACCTATTCGCTAAATATACCGAGGCGGGTGAGTGCGGATCGAGCGTCATATCAAAAATGCAATGTAAGTTACTAAATTTAAATAAGAAAAGTTTTTCGAGAGAAATGAAATCTTATATTTTTTTTTTATCAAAACAGATAAAATTTTTAATTTATTAGAATTTTAATTTAACCGTTCAGTTCGCGCATTTAATTAATTTGGCTGGAAATCGCACTGTGTAGCAGAAAAATACATACCATCTCGCTGTTTCAGTTGGATGAGTCTTTGCGCAATGTACTCGTTCGTATCTAAGTATGTCTGCTGCTAAGAAGCAGCATGTAAAGTTGGTTTTCTGTTTATTAGTGTGAGAATTTTATTGTTAATATATGCACGATCGTATCGTATATATTAAAAGTATCACGTGAATGTCTTAATGCGAGGTTTATAGTTGTTTGAACTACTAGTAGAGGTGGGACGCGATGCGTACGGTGGGGGATTGACTTTTGTATTTATCTAATTTACATAATTAGGTAATGTCTGTAGACTATTTTTTTGGTTTGTTAATTTTATTTCTTTTTTGTTAAAAAGTAAATTTATGTACATTTTACAGCGTGAACGCATTTTTATAGTTTACAACGGTAATCGTGTTTAATGAGGGACTTGATTGCGGAATATCGGCTCCGGTCAACGGAATATCAAATTTATGCAGACAGATACGCGTGTTGATTTGAAAAGTAAAAATTAAATTGTTTGCATTTTTCGTGTATAGCATTCATAATTACAGGTGTTTGCGAACTTAATAAAACAGAACGCTTGATCGTTTCTTGGATTTCTATAATCCGCGAGGTAACAAAAATTAAATTTGCCAATATTATTTTAATTCTGTTAGACAGATACATTTGTGGCACCTTGGGGTGGTGAGGGTTTTGTTAGGGTAGTTTGTTTATTTACCATACACAATTTCGTAAAGTTTTGAAATGCAAATTGATGTTTGGCTCTTTCTGTGTACCGGAACATCAAACCACTTTATCCATAATATGTAAAAAGAACTATAAGAGGTCCCACTAGTGAAGAAGTCTACAACCATATTTGTTTATCATTATAATAACGTAATATTGCAGTCTTCGGGTTTTCTCTTAAAGTTGACAAACTTCCAACATTGCTTACTTGCAAGCAGATCAGATTGCTAAACCCTGATATAATCCAGATAAAGTTGTTTGAATCAATCTCAGAAAACATTGAGAGCGTTAATATTCTCGACGCAAGCGAGTTCCGATTTAGTTTTTAAGATCCGTTTTGGCATCTCTTACCAAGCTCGAACCTTACTCAAACATCACTCATTCGTTCCAACGTCTCCAAGGAGGTAGATTATCACCAATATCTATTCACGCTCTGCTGCTCCTCTCCCGCAGGCTCTAAATGTCTCAGCTCCACATTTCTTCACAAATCGTTAGTTCCGGTATTTTCAAGGTGGGCGTTGCCGCTTTTTTAGTAGTTAAGTATTCCGCATACTTATTCACTTTTTAGATCTATCCCGTCGTTTTTGCCATACTACTAACGTAATGAGTTCCATTGCTGAGTTGCGTCATCATATGACATGAATATCATTCATAATGTACCGAAGCTGTACATCGATTCCAACTTGCGCTTATAATTCTATAGCATCACTCTATAGAGGTGATCTATAGAAGATAATAAAGGTTACAGCATTTGCTAGTAGTGACTATGACGCAGTCTACTTCTCTTTTGTGTTGGACATAATTCTGCTCGATATCTGTAGATTAAAATTTAAGCGCGCTTCAATTTCGATATACATATAAATAATGTTAGGAATTTAAGATTTTGCCAACAACATTCGTTATAGTCTAGCCTTCCTTTCTGTATTGGTAATTAAAGCTATTTCAATTTTATGGTCAATCAGTTGAAGTCTGAATGATCCCAACGACCCGTTTATAATATCGAATCAACTTCAAGTACCTGACTACATCAATGGCAGAGATCACAACAGCGTTTTGCGAGAACAAGCTTTTAACAATATTGTGTAGAGTTACTGATCATGTGCATTACCCCATGATAAAGAAAAAATTTATTGAAATTGCTGATGTTTTTGTCATGACTGTGATAAATTGAGTAGACAATTTGTATTTTACTCTCAATTAAACAAAACAGAGAATATAAAATGATTTTACATACATTTTGGTGTTAATAGTTGTTATCGTCATGACAAAATTTTGCGAGTGAAGACCAAGCATCACTGGGTAGGTGGAAGGCGTTGCATTTTGATTTCTGAGCTATTCATAACAATTTTGTAGGATCTTTCTCATGGATCTTGACCCGTGAGTGCTTTAACTGTTTTCGACCATCCAAGTAATTTTCACGCAAGCTAGGATAGAACTCAATACCCAAGGCAAATCGTTTGGATTATTAGCCTTCTTTAGTATGATCCTTCTGTTACAAGCCAATAAGATGGGTCGCTTACCTAGTAACATCCGTTCACTATTTGTATTGTGCGCATAGAATGGCGACGGCCGCTCTCGCTTCATGGACGAATTGGACTAGTATGCCCTGTGCAACTTTACAATGGTTTAGGTTGAACTGGATGACCCTCATAGTCGATAACTATTTTCAATGCATGGTTGCACAATTACTTTCGATAACGTTGCCTACGAAGCAGGCAGATCTCCTATCCAATGGTATCTTGCCTTCAACCTTTATCGTTTTGGTTAACGATCTTGGCATAGCCATCACTGACATTTGGGTATCTCTATAATTATCTCTCAATGACTTGGTAAGATAGGTTTCCATCCACAAACTTAACTACAATCGCTTCATGTATCGATGTCTGTATTGTAACCTTATCGATATCTTTAATTTCGACATTACCTCATCAATACAAAAGAGCTTTCTTTGGTAGCAGTGATTCAGATTTGAACCCGCTTTCATTTTGTTAAGCATCTCAGTAAGCGCATTTCAATCTCAGGACTGCTAGGTTCAAGTGAGTTTTCAATTGAATTTTCAGCTCTTAGATCTAGTGTTTCGTTCTGCTTAATACTCCATACTAGGCACAGTGGCCAAGCACGCTCCCATTGCTCCATTCCATTTTTTTCACTTACCAGTTGATACGTTCTGCTAAGTGAGAGTACGGTGCTTCTAACCCGGATTCAAAACCTTACCAGTCGTCCATCCTTCTGAGTCGTTGAGGGTATTCTCCTATCTGCTATTTGAAGACGCGCTCGATATGGAAGATCCTGCAACTACACATGAGTTTTACAGGACGCACGGATGTCGAAAGGCTGGAAATTTTCTTGAATTTGGAAAAAGCTGGTAATGTGATTCGTTGTCAGTTGCTTTAATAACTTTCGAGTCCTGTACCATTTGATCCTATAACCCGTTTACTGTTGAGAATTTTGTAACGTTAATTACTTGATTATTATTTTTTTCAAAAAATTTTGTAAAATAAATTGGATAGAGTTTTGTTCCAGATAGTTTTTGCAACCAGTAATTACTTTTAATTTTGATATACTGTGTACCTGACGCCGATCTGCACATACACCGCATTTTGATTAAATTTGGTTTGTTATGTGCCATCTATCAACAAGTGCTATCAACTATCAGTCAATTTTGCTAGTCGGAAATTTAGGCAACCAAACTGAGGAGCGGTCATATACAACATTATTTTTAATTTTTACTACTTTTAAATTCAATTTAAAGTAGTAACAAGCTTTGATTACACTACACCTTTGTGTCAACTTTGCGAAGCTGCATTTTTTTGTGTGATACTTACTTTAGTGTATATTTCCGTTGCTAGCATCTTTCGCGAGTTCCATTGAATGTTGGTTGCGTTTAGTATTACGTTTAAAAGGGGAACGATGATTGTCAAATCTAATGTTTTCACAGCTTTGATCCCCCTTGTTCCATAGTAAACTGTGATTTAGTTACTTTGTTAGAAATCGCGAATAGTAGGCATTATAGTAGGCATTAGTGGCTTTTCCTGAGAATTGGGAAAAGAGAAAAATATTTTCGCGTTTTTGCTAAAATTATGTTTTTCTGGCTTACTAGGGAATTTTGTTTGGTGTAAAATATTTACGAAACAAAGTTGATTGTGAAACTTATGATCCACAAAAATTTTATTGGAAAAAATATTTCCCCATTTAACTTTCAAAAATATTTACACCAAATTAATATTTAGGCCAGCAAAATACAATTTTGACAAAAAAAAAATGCTGTGAAAATATTATTTCTAATTCTCTGTTCGCACGAAAAAAAAGCATTGTGCCAATGATTACATCACTCTATGCCTGAGGCCAATTTTTTGCCTAAGTTCCCAACTAACTAAATGAATGGTTAGCCGTGTTATTTATTGATAGATGTCTCTAGTGAAAATGAATCAAAATATTCTTGACAGTTCTAAACTGAAAACTCATTTTTAGTAAATTTTAATTATGCATCAAGGAGATGCTATATTGTTTCTGTTTGAGGAGCTGTCGGCTACGAGAGGTCTAAGTTCTTGTTCAAGAGAGTTTATTCATTGAAAGATTTCTGTGTTTTCTGGGACTAAAACTTTTGAATAGAAGTTTCGAGTTGATGAATTTCGAAAAATGTTGAAATATAGATTTCAATGTTTCCAATATTTGTCCATATATTTTCGGGCTTATATTTGCACCGTATTGATTTATTGAAATTTTGGCAAACGCTAGTTAGCCAGTGTTGTGACAACCAAAATTGAACAGATTATGCCGAAAGGTGCTTTTAAAGCTTACTCTATTGCTCAAAAACTTCAATAATTTATTTGAATGCCATTCAATATTACCACTATAGACCACCCGTCGTATCTAGCTGGTACCATTCTTGGGATAAAAACAATTGGTAAAAAATTACGGCACATAAGCTCGACTACAAAAGATTATATAAAGCTTTCTTAAATGAATCTCTCGACAAGTGATAATCCAAAGCTTTGTAGACCTTGTTAAATATCCGCGATATACCCTCGGAATTGGATCAGAAAGACCATAGTACGTTACCGCTCGGTCGATGAATAAAGCTCCATCGCGTTGACGCATCCGACGTTCGGTAGCATACAAGTTGATACGTGCTATTAACTCGATACAATCGACACGGGAATTAATGATATCGCGGACAAACAGCGCGGAAGTTACATCTTGGCGATTATCTAGACGTTGCAGTTTCAAAAGATTGCATCGATTCTGATAAGGCGGAAGAACGTAATCCACAGCACACATGGATGGTAAACTGTTTCTGGATACTCTCAATCCTCTCAGAGTGACATTGGTATGCTGGTGACCAAACAGGAGATGCATACTCCAAAATAGACCGAACAAAGCAGACGTATAATGATGTCAAAGTTACCGGGTCACTAAAGTCCTTGCAGTTTCGTTTAATGAAACCAAACATAATGTACGACTTTGGAATAATGGCGTTAACATGTCTGGTAAAGGTAGCGTCAGATTCAAAGATCACGCCAAAATCCGAAATCAACTCAACCCGATCAATGGTTTCGTTGTATATTTGGTATTGATAAAAAACGGGCGAGCGGATACGGAAGAAAGAAAGAATTTTGCATTTACTCACGTTTAAAGGGAGTACGTTGTTGATTGACCAACTGCAAAAGCGGTTTAACTCATCTTGTAACAGTTTGCTGTCTAACACGCTAGAGACCCGGGTGAAAATCTTCATGCCATCTGCGAAGTGGAGGCAATTGACAAACTTAAAACATTTTAAAACGTCGTTAATAATAAAGGGGATAAAGAATCCAGAATCCTAACGGATTGCCAGCGATCTGAGAGATAAGAACGCAACCAGTCGATGGGAATGAAATGACAATCGAGACTCTCCAACTTGCTAATAAGAATAGAGTGATCAATCACATCGAAAGCCTTTGCGAAGTCGGTATAGACAACGTCAAACTGCTGCTTGTAGTTTAGACTGTCAAATAAATTATCACAAAAAGAGGACAAGTTAGACACGATAGACCTACCGGGATAAAATCCATGCTGAAAAGGAGAAATAAGTCTCTTAGTATGGAAGTGCAATACTCTGTGAACCATAGACTCGAACAGTTTGGATAAGACAGAGAGGATGGCGATCCCACGATAATTACTTACCTCACTTCTATTACCCGCCTTGAAAATTAGATGAACGCATGAGATTTTCCTGGGATCCGGAAAAAACCACGACGAAGGCTTTCGTGAAACAAGAAGGTAACTGCAGTTGCCAGACTTACAGCACAGCGTTTGAATAGGATCGGTGGAAGACCGTCGTGACACGCTCCCTTACTAACGTCGAGAAGGAGCAATTGATACAGAACCTCCTGTTCGATAAATTTGAAATGCAAAGAATTTGGCAAACAAATTGCAAATATCAGATGGCTGACTGGCGATGGAGGTTCAAAATTTTTTGGGATTACG
This sequence comes from Nephrotoma appendiculata, assembly GCA_947310385.1. NCBI lineage: Eukaryota > Metazoa > Arthropoda > Insecta > Diptera > Tipulidae > Nephrotoma > Nephrotoma appendiculata. The sequence goes on along the minus strand of OX371225.1, from coordinate 52,887,836 downwards.
TAATTATTGTAAAGGAACCAATTGAGGATCTTAAATTCCTTGCGGGCTTTGTGAAAATCGGGATAGTAATCTACGCCGTAAAGCCTGTACAGGGAATGAAACTTGTTGCGTCATTTCTCGAGCACCATCAACTCGGAATTATACCATGGCTCACGAAAGCCGGTTTGTTGTTGATAACGCGCGGAACGTGTGTCTCGATACCACTCCCGAAAAGCTCATTGAATCTGTGCTCCATGTCATTCAAACCCGCACCGCGCTGTAAAAAGTTCCAATCGGCAGTGCTGAGAAATTCATTCAAGGATGCATAGTCGGCCATTCTAAAATTAAAGTGAAAATCATTAGAAAAATAATTAGTTGTACATTTAGTATAAAAAATATTTATCATAATTGGTGTGTGATAAATGCTCTCACGTTCAGTGAAGTCCAAGCACGGAGTAACATCAACATGCAAGACATCGTTGGCAAATAGCAGGTCCAGGAATTTCCTCGACTGTTCCAAGACATACAGGGTAAGTTAAAGTCGCCCACAATCATAATTTGATCACAAGGACGAACTGAAGGTATAACGGCTGAGTCGATGTAATTGATAAACGTGTTGTAGATATCCCGGTCAGATCCGTAAGGAATTTAAACGGCAACGGTAACAATCGAGGTATTGTAAGCTAGTCTGATGCGAACAGCAATGACGTTAAGGCAGGCATTGCAGGCGATCACTTCATTAGAGGCTGAATTCTTTGCAGCAATTGAAACACCACCGCCTCTATGAACGACATAGTCAGATGGAAAGTACTCTTCGGATAACATATTGATCGTATGCCAGGTCTCACTGATTATTATAACATCAAAATTGTTGTCAAGTATGCCTAAGCGGAAATCCCTGGCTTTACCTCGGATACTGGAGGCATTGTGATAGTAGATAGAAGTGAAAGCGTTGATGGTATTAGATGAAGTAATTCGGTCGTAGCCACAGTCCGGTTTTTTTGTATGAATAATTTGTAAATGGGCGGATTAGAGCGCCAGCAGGCAAAACTTCAGAATTATTAAGTAGGTCAAAATCAGCTTCAAACCAATTTTAAATGAAACGAACGTTAGTGAGCTGTCCAAAACGCGGTCTTTAGGTAATAACAGCCTACAATTTACGTCCCCTGGCGAACAATTTACAAACACTTTCATTGTAAATTTATTAAATATATTAATGAGTAAATTCCAGAATTTCTATTTTTCAGTATTTTATGAATTTTATTGACGAGATTTATTTATTTCGCAATCCAAAAATTTATCCTGGCCAAAATTATTTGAAATATAGATAACTGAAAAATAAAACTTCGAAATACCGAAACACAAAATCCCCCCAAAATTTCTTTTTTTATAAAAAATAAAATAAATCTCTAAAATTTAAAATCAAATACTGAACTTATTAAAATCTCGAAACTTTCTAAATGGTCTAAATGTTTAGGTAGCTCTCACGTGCACACTCGGATGAGATTTATTTAAACCCCGATATTAAGAAATAGTGAGCTACTTGAAAAGTAATTTTAAGTTTAAATATTAAATACCAAGATTCATTAAAGGGTAAACATTGACGGTCAGATATTATTGCTCTTGCGATCCATCAGGATTATGTACCAATCGCTTTACACTCATAAGGTAGGGAGACCTGTTTAAAAATGCTATTTAGACCCCTTGGAATTTCTAGGACCGACTGAAAAATCAATAATAAAAAAAATTGAAATTTAAGAAGATTTATTCACGACATTACAGAACCTCGCAGAGACACTTATTTCAATAAGTACTTTCTCACAGAAAAGTATTCAAAATTGTGTCTTGACTAAATTTAGTACAGTAAAATTTGAACGTTTTTTGTGTAGACTGATTGTTTCAATATGCGACCGTATTATTGTGAGCGTATTTATTTATATAAGTAAATCACTAAAAATAAATTTTCGTTTCGGAGAAAGTCTCCATAAATCGGTATTACTTTCAAAAATGGCCTATTCGGCTTTTCAACGCCGACGTCACTGAAATAAGTCGCCTCGTGAGGATACTTCGTTGAATAATTACGTCTACACAGAAAAGTCTCCAAAATCGCGTCTAACAAATAAAATTTCCTTCTCATTAGTCAAGTACGTTCCAAGATTGTTCGACACAATTAGCTTCGTTCTCATTCATTCTCATTTATTTCCAGTACTTGAATTCAAGTAACTTGAATCTACTTGACCAATACGAATGTGATATTTTACTTGAATTCAAATTAATTTTACATTACTTCAAGTATCAAGTAAAGTAGAGACTCTTTCAGCTTTTGTATTCAAAAGTGGAAAGTACTTTATAAAAAAAGTGAATTTTAAATTGAAGACAAAAATTAAATGGAGTTGTGCAGAAATTATAAATTTTTTGGAATTTTTCCAATCCTTCTGTGAAGTGAAGTTCTGTGTAACATCGATTTAACTGTATATCACGACCGAAATGCCCGAGATGAAAATTTTAAAAATTTATTAACTAAAATGACGAGAAAGGGGAACTGAACTAAAATGAACTCGGATATGGATTATTGGCGTGCTGGCTCTAGAGTTGGTGTATTATCTCGAATTTTGTTGTTGTTGGTTAAGTAATAAGCATAAAATGATTTAATGCGGTTATTTTAGATTCGAGATATTTTTTTGTTTTTCTTCCGTCTCCATCATTTTCGAAATGGTGGTTATGCTGAAACAACGATTCAGATATTTCTTCGGTATAGGAGATTTTCAATTGCTCTGTTTTTATTCGATGTTACTGGATTGGTCTATTGATTGAGTTTATTTGATTTTCTTTCCGAAGAATCTGCTAAACTCAAATCCTGTTCCATCTTGATTTTATCAAATTGCTAGAAATAGTTTTGTAGTGCGACATGCCGTATGCACTTGTCGTGCCATTATCTAACAGGCTTTTCTTGTTAATCCTTTTCTGTTCACTAAGTTAACTGTGTGTGGGTATTTCGTTAATTAGCGCTAGAAGGTGGAACAAAGTTTTCTATTAACGGCGTTTTTTCAGTAACCGGACATACAATGTGAACGACCCTTTGCAGATATTCGTTTTCATATAAGTTGTCTGCGACTGTTCATTTTTCTCCATACGTATTAATTTGGAAATCGTTTGTAAAATTCAAAAATTTTGACGAACTCGGGTGCAGTTTGTTACTTGTTAAGGAATTACAAACACACCAACGGTATCAGCAATCAGTATTCACACATTTTGTGATGTCAGCAAATCGCAATACGCGGCTGTGCCCTGTTGCGTAGGTCTAGATCGAGCAAGGATTAAATCATAAAGCTTACCCAGGCTTGTCGATTACCCAACCTGGTCGATTTTACAAATTAGATTTTTCGCAAAATTTATTTCCTAAAAAACATGTGAGTGACTAAGTGCTGTGGAAGTTTGGGCGTCTTTGTAACCAACGGATGAAACTTGCTTAAACCATCACACCCTAAACGTTATCGATATTGTCCCTACCCATTCGGCTTTGATCCTCGTATCTCAATTGAGGAGGGATTAGTCGTGAGGATTGGGATGATAAGAAGGAACCTAAATTACCGCAAATTTCAAATAAAATTGGACACAAGAAAACATTTAGAAACCACATAAAAACACGGAAGTAAAAACCCCGTACCGAATTCTCTTAAACAAATTGTAGATTTCAAATTTTCAGCCTCTACTGTCTAGATAGATTGAGTGATCGGAGTGAAACTTTATGCATAAGCTTTTTTAGTAAGTAGAGAAATCTCAGTGACTTTTGAAAGAAATCGGTTCACCGGAAGTTGAAACTTCCATACGAACTTTTTCGTTTTGTTGCAAATATTTTGAAAAGTATATCATTTACAAGAAAAATGATTATAAACTAAAAAAATTTAAATTAATTTTTGTAACAATGCCGTTCTAGATCAATTTTCCAAAATTTAAGCGGTAGTGACGTTTTTTGATAATCAACGATTTTCAACCGAAAATCTGCCCCTGTAAAGACCAGGCCCTTTCGCAAACATCGACTTATTATAGACTTATTGACTTATTTAACGCCATCTTGAATAAGTCGGTCAAATCGTTCCAATTCATTGTACCGACTGAAAAAAACTGCATGTATTACATTTATCAAGACACAGTTTTGGAGACATTTTTGTGTAGACATACTTATTCAAATAAGTCTCCTTATTTGAGGAGGTGACGAGGTGACTTATTTGAATAAGTCGGTGTCCACAAATAAGTCGGTGTTTAGGACACAGCCTTAGTCTTAAAAATAAGTATTTACAATAAAGTTTTAGCTAAGATGGCCTTAGTAGTCTTATCGTCAGAATCGGGTTGTAAATTAACTTGAACATATATGAACGCAAACTTGAATTCAAATTACTTGAATTGAAGTACTTGAAATCAAGTAAATTGACTTATGAGAACGAGGCTTTAGCAACAAAAAGAACCAAGGTCTCACACACTCCTTCTGTAACTGGGTTCTCACGGTCCGCAGAACGGAGTAATCGAAGTGGTTTTGGAATGCCATTTAGTGTCAAAATCTGATCTCAGTCGATCGTATATGCTCGGAAGCCTCTGAGATATTTTATTCGAAAACCATAGAATAAAAATATTTTTTATTCTTCTCAAACAATTATTTAAATTTAGGTATTCCGTAACTCGGTATTAAGTGATCTCTTACCGCAGATTGCGATTACCATGCCCATGAACTCGCCTTATGAATCTAAACATTGTGAAGTTAAGACTAGTCAAACTAGGCACGGTAACAACTTTACTTAAAATTGTTGAATTAATTGTAACCAATATTTCAGCAGAAACCAATAAACAAACCAGTCATTTCGAAAATATGCGTTTGATAATCCAGGAAATGTTTTTGTACCTAACCACCGCCGACCTTTATGACGTTTACCTTAAAAAATTTCTATTTCACGAGCAACACAATTAATGGAAATACGCGATAAGAAATTCTTATCTTCTTGGGAGACAAGTAATTAGTGTTATCAGTGGGCGGTGGAATGTGCTACCATATTTAATTAAAAGAAAAGAACACAAAAAATATTTTTGGCCTGTAAAAGAAAATTTCAAACGAATTCAAAAACTTGTTATCATGATCATGTCATCATCGGCGGGGCGTGCATCGACACTGTTCAATTTAATTTAATTAATTAAAATCAATAACCAACAAAACATACAAAATGAATTTAATATTTTTTTTTTTATTGAGTAATTCACATTTTATTTATTGATTAGAGTCAATTGATGATGGAAGTTTATAAAACGGTTTTTATTTTATTTTTTTGTCTCCAGGACTCGGATTCATGCGTGATCGTACATCATTTACACTCACAGTCGGGTATACTCGATCCCGATGATCGACTTTCGGATGTGGCCGACGATCGTGAACGAATTGTCGCCAGTTTTGAGGATGGCCATGGACCTGAACCGAGTGTGCCACAAGGTGGTGGTGATGGGGCTAGCGGCAGTAGTGTTGGTACCGGAAGTCCCGATATATTCCGTGGCGTACCGATCGAGACAACAAATAAATACACATCAGACAATATACCTCATATTGAGGTAACCGAATTAACGGAGCAGCCACAGTCTGGCCTCGGGCTACAAGTGCGACGAGGTAGCGAACCAACACTACATCAACTCGTGAACGAACAATCTAATTATAATTTGCCCAATCAAAATGTCGAGCACACGAAACGGTGGTCGGCCGCACCCGTATGTCGAAGTAACGATACAGAGCCGCCCGAACGAATTCTACTAAACGGACACAATACTAGTAATAATGGGTATCCGTGGAGCCTTGAAGAATCGGAATTGGAGGAAGTGAGTCATTCGCCGAACCATCATTTGGATACGCAAAACAGTTTTTCACGTTCAGGCCGTTTGTCAATGCAATTTTTGGGAGACGGCGCGGGTTACCGTTGGATGGACGCGGCCGAACGTTTAGCAGCAACAAATCCACAAAGTAGTTTTATTCAACCGAATCAATACACATCGAAATCACTGCCGAGAGAATTAAAACGAAAAGAACCACTGGGGCAGGCGTACGAATCGATCCGAGAAAAACATGAGGAAATGCTGTTAATTGTGAATGAACCCAAGGGCCCTCTAGGATTAACCGCCATACCGGATTGTGAAAATGGCGGACTCCTTGTACAGCTAGTTGAGCCCGGTAGTCGTGCTGAACGCGGCCGATTGCGCCGTGGTGATAGAATTCTAGAAATAAATGGCACAAAATTAATAGGTCTATCAGACCATGCAGTGCAAGCTCACCTCCGTAAAAGTTTAATTGACCCGGAGCTTCGATTACGTGTAATTCGTGGTGACAAAAGGCGTACGATTATGACGAGAGAAATGATTGAAAATGGTGAGAAATTGGCTGCTGCACCGCAGACATCGAATGTTGCGACCGTTTCACCAAATCGAAAAATACCCGGTGCCCCAATAAACGGGGCTATCTCACTGCAAGCAGCGAATACACGAAAATTAGGGCGACGAATCGAGATTGCCCTGAAGAAAGGGCCTCAAGGATTAGGTTTTAGCGTAACGACTCGGGATAATCCAGCCGGCGGGGATTGTCCAATTTATATTAAGAATATTTTACCGCGTGGTGCTGCTATAGAGGATGGGCGTTTGAGACCGGGCGATCGTCTGCTCGAAGTCGACAATATACAAATGACGGGTAAAACCCAAACCGAAGTCGTAGGTATATTGCGGGCGACACAACCCGGTGCCACCGTTAAAATCGTTGTTTCAAGGCAGCAGGAATTAGCCGAAATCGATGAACGCGAGATTGTAAGTATACATTTATAGAATTAACTTGGTACAATTAGTTAATGTTTATCAAATTTACAGAATTATGGTTTGAACGCAATTAACGGTGAACATGACAGTGCGCCACCAAAGCCACCGCCACCAGTTCTACCACAAAAACCAATCAAATCGAAATCGACCGATTCGATTATAAGCATAAAACATGCGAACGAAGGCAATAATAGCTTTAACGAGAACGATATGACCAATTCAATTCATTCCAACCAAAGTATAGCGTCCGGTTCTGGTCGAAGTCTCGAGGGTCACAAATCGTTCAAATCCACGTCATCATCATCCCGTTCACAGGACAGTAGTAATGCGGTATTTCCTTGGCGAAATCGTGAAGTACTAACATTACACATTCCCGTGCATGACACAGAAAAAGCCGGACTTGGTGTCAGTGTCAAGGGTAAAACGGGCTCCCAAGCGACCTCATCATCAAATGGTAATTTGTTAAATCAAACCAAACTTGATGGTGATCTGGGCATATTTATCAAGAGTGTTATTAATGGTGGGGCGGCGTCACGTGATGGTAGATTAAAAATGAATGATCAGCTGTTGAGTGTAAATGGGATTTCATTATTGGGCCAATCGAATGCCGAAGCAATGGAAACGTTACGGCGTGCCATGTTAAAAACGGCCGGAAAATTTCCCGGTATGATTACACTGACAATTGCGAGACGGATATCATCCAGGTCGAATAGTTCAGCCGAGCAAATTGATACGGATAACTCGAATAATAGCGAGAAATCAGGTGCAACCGTAATATATTTAAATTCGGAACAGCGGGAACAAAACAGTGCCATACCGAATAAACGATGGAGTAATCCGGTTTTGGATCGGCTCACTGGTGGAACTGGAAATCATAACGCAAATAATCGACCAGCACCGTTGATAATACAAGGTTTGCGCAATGAAAGCTACTATATGGCAACGAACGAGACTTGGAGTCCTGGCCCCCCAAATATAATGAACGGAAATGTAACAAATAATTCTGTGCTGATCGAGGAAGATCCCGAACCATCGTCGCCGTAAGTATTTCACAATATATAAATTTTAAATTTCGATTAATTGTTTTTATATTATTTAAGTGCTATTCCATTTCGCCCCAGTCTTGATTCCGTTAATTCAAGTAACAACAAACCAAATTCTACGTCAACCCCGACAGATGCAACATATTCAAGTCAACTGTCACTCGACACAAATCCACCGGCCGATGCATTTAGTCGTGATGCTGTTGGTCGCCGATCAATTTCGGAAAAACATCATGCGGCCCTTGATGCCAAAGAAACAGGAACCTATCAACGTAATAAAAAATTACGTGAGGAACGTGAACGTGATAAACAGCAGCAAAGAAACGCGGCCGGTTCAGTGGAATCCCTTACCGGTATTAAGCGTTTGAATACGGCGACCAGTAGTAATCATAAAATTAATAAGAATATGGATTTGTATGTTGAGGCGCTTGATAGCGTTGGCGAGTTGGGTCCTAGTTTGGGGCTGAAAAAGTCGTCAAGTCTTGAATCGCTTCAGACGATGGTGCAAGAGATACAAATGTCGGATGAACCGCGAGGCCCAAGCGCATTGCGTACACCGCGTGGCCGTGGCCGGGAGGAAAGCTTACGGGCAGCGGTAGAAAATCATCGGCCACCCGAAATCCAGCCACGCAAGCATTGGCTGCTTGAAGATGGTCCACCGGACGATGCGATCGACGGAGGTTTCGTTAATCGCAACAGCCCATTCCAGTCGTCTCTCAATGATCGCAAACACAATAAAATACGACAGAAAAAACCAAGTTTATTAAAAGGTATTGGGCACATGTTCCGATTTGGTAAACATCGCAAGGATGGTGTTGCACCCACCGAAACACTTTCGGATTTTGGTGGCCGTAATCAACACCACCAGCCTGCTGGACACCAGATTAGTGATTCGATTAAATTCCAAACACTTCCACAATCACAAACATCGAATAGTAGCACGACTGGAAATACGAATGAATCGCGGAAACCGATGGGGCCACCGATGTACCAACCACCGCCGCCTGTATCGGTCGCAACGGGGCAAACGCCTCATAATAATGGTGGGTCAATAAGCGGAATTAACAAGAACGATTTATTTAATCATCGGTATTCGCATTACGTGAACTACGAGGAGTTGCAACAGCAGATAAGGTAAGTCAGAATTATGTAGTTTAACGGCCAATAAATTCATACTAAAATCAGAATACTGGGAATCATTTTTCATCAACTGTATATAACACAAATTAACTAATTTTTTCACGGAATTGTAACTAACAGGTCTCTCTATCACTCGCTATATATAATCTATATTTGGTTTAATGTTTTGCATGCAGCTCGTAATTGGCACCCATTTTTATTTTTTGTTCAAAATAAACATATATCACTGGAGACCGACCACTCGATCGAACATTTTGGGTAAGGGTCTCATCTCACACAAATTCATTCGGACTAGAAATTGTTAGCCACACCTTTTCCTCTCACAATTATATCGCATACGAATACGTCGTTGTGTATTATATTGGAATAATATTTTCAACAGCCCCAAGGCATCGTGTAATACTAATCTAGATGTAAATGAGAATTTTTTGTTGACGTCTTGCATAAGACGAATAATAAGTCGCGATCGCCCCGATATTGAAATATATAGTACATAGAGACAAAACAAATTGTTTAAATATAGAAAAATTATAATTAAAATAATTACAGGTGTATATATCATGTGACAATATATGTATATAATATACTATCATAATGTATAACAGGGTGATTATTAATTTATTTTGTTCATTAAACCATATTGCATAGATCAGCTTGGATAAATTCTTGGATGAGTATTCTACACCTATAAAATCGAATTGCTTTGAGTTCAAACTACTTGAACATTGGTAAGTGGTTATCAAAAACATTTGCGTAACGCTACCGTGCAGCATAATTTAAACCAACCCCCTTGTCCAGGCAAACGCAAATATTTTTATTTTGAACAAACTTCCCCGTATTTAAAATTAGTTAGTTAGGTAGTTAGTTAGATAGACAACTATTATTATTTATATACATTTTGATTCTGTTTACACCATATGATGTGTAAACATTGGATTTTTGTTTTTGTTTATTAATTTTTATTCGTTTAGCTTATCGAATTCCGCGGAACAACTATCTGAATCGACGCTCGATCAAATGCGGCGACAAGTAATGCACCAACGTACGAAAGTTGAGGAGGAAAGGTAAACATGTGGTTTAAAAAGTAGATTTGAATTTTTTTTGTTTTAGGTTTAGAATGCACACTTTCCTATATGATATGTTTAAGGCACATCACAAATGGCTTTTCAGAATTTTACCATTTTTTTGTATTAACTTTTTTGGAATGAATTTTTATTTTTTTTTTTTTGTTTGGAGTAGATTTGTTGTTTGTTTTGTGTTTTGCATGTTGTGTTTGTGTGTTTCTAATGAAATTTTATAATTTTTGGGATCGTATTAATTTTTTATGTTTCAGATTCGGTGGGCAAGTGATAATCCAATTTTAAATATAGATTCGATCGACTCATATCGTCTTAATGATACTCATAGGAACGTAATACTACTGTGTCTAGAAAGTAAAATCACTGAAAAGGTTTGGAAAAATCTATTTCTACTACAAAATGGTTTGAAACCCTGGCAATTCATTCTTTTCAGTTATCTAGACATATTTATCGTATGTGTATCACCTCTCACCATTCTCTCACAAACCAATTAAATTTTTAAATTTTTTCGAGGTCCTTGGAGTTCCCAACATCTTGATCAGAACTCATCGTGGGCGCGTCAATTTGCTAAATCTCGAATATTTGTTGAATGCCAACCAACTTTGTGATTTACGTTCATTTCATTGTAAACATTTAATCGTATACCACACATTCGTAAATATTTAACCGTGAGGTCTCATCGTTATATAAACACTTTGTCGAAAGACGCGTTAATCATAAGGCCAGTTAATTATGTGCACCTTTAATCGGAGACGCTGTCCATAGTGTATTTGCCCAAGTGATCATGTCTTCTGCCAGCTAGCGTAGAGCATGAGCATAGGAAGTGAAAGGGAGTCTCCTCCTCCTCGTCCCTGCAGCTTCTGCAGAAGTCATTCGCATCCAGGCCCAGCCTTCTCGCATGATCTCCAAAAAGGCAGTGTCCGGTAAGTACCTTTAAAATTCTACCTAAATCATGCTTCCCTAGCGTGATTAAGATCTTGGTGCGCTTCAAGCTCAACTGAGGCCGTACTTGCTCCACAACCCTACCAGTCAGACTGGCGAGCCACCTTGCATTTGCCAGGGCAACTGCTTTCCTATGGCTTGCTGCTTTCAGCACAGACAGGTCTTCCTAATCATTCTCTTCCTGGTTCCAGTTGGAGAGTCGTACCGTACCTTGCTAATTCGTCTGCCCTGCAATTTCCCTCAACGTCAGAATGGCTCGGAACTCAGACCAACTGGCTATTGAATAATTGACTCATCTCGTTAAGAGATGTGTGGCAATCCAACGCCACTCTTGACGCCAGGAATACTGAAATAAACTTACATTTAATTCCCCACAGAACACACCAGCTCCCATTCTGCCGTCGCGCTTGGAGTGGTCGGTGAATAATTTAAATGTTCCTGTCTTCATAATGAGACCACTCTTCCAATCCTCCCTATAGAGAGGGGAATCACCTTAAAACGCTTGCCAACGCGCATCTGAGGTGTTATATAGTCCAAATTCACCAGGCCATGCCTCACAGAATTGAATATAGTTGTGTGCCCGTTTTGCAGGTAATCTACCGCCATCTGCTTATCGATAATATTTGAAGGGTGAAGGTACAGCATGACCTAGCATTTATCGTGGTCGTTTCCAGTTCCGCACTAACGAGCAAACAGCCTACCCTCTGCACCTTCGCCATCATGTTCCTGTATGATGATTTCTCCAGAGCTGGCTACGAGGACTGCCTTTTATATTTCGGTATTAGAGAACAAAAACAAATATTAATCATCGAAAATCGCTTTATTGTTTTTCAAAATATTCCCCATGAAGATTTATACACTTTTGCATGCGTTTGAACCAATTGTCGAAGCACTTTTTCCACTCTGATTGAGGTATCTCCAAAACATGAACGCAGCAACCGCTTCTTCAGGTGTCGAAAAACGTTGACCCCTCAGTTTGTTTTTTACGTACGGGAATAAAAAGAAGTCATTTGGTGACAAGTCAGGTCTGGGATGTTGTACCATCACTATTTTCGACTTTTTTATGTCTCAATTTTCAGGAATCAATTATCATTCTATTTCGGACAAACAATTATGTGTTTTATATCGCGATTTCAACCTCTTAATATAGATGTGAACTTTCTCTCTTTTCTACATTTCGATGCACGTATTACGAAAAAATTATTTGGTAATAAATAGATTCGATTAATCTAGTAGTCTTAGAAATCGTATAAAAGAAACAGAATGATGTTTTATTCGAGCAAGCTGAGAACACATGCGAAAATGCGTAGTTTTGTAAGTGAAATAGGATGCCATTTTACTCGTAAAAAATGAGACATAAAAAAGTCGACAGTCGAAAATAGTGATGGTACAACATCCCAGCCCAGGACTATACGGCGGATGACTCATCAAATCGATGTTTTGAGTGCTCTAAAATGCAGTTGTTTGAGCCGATGTGTGAGAGCTCGCATTGTCGTGGTGAAGAGTGTTCCGTCTTCGGCAGTTGGTTTTCCTGATTTCTTGGAAGGCATCTGGCAAACAAATGGTTGTGTACCACTCAGAATTGACTGTACTGCGTTGTTCTAGTGGGACGGTTGCGACATGTCCATTTTTTCCGAAAAAACAGGCGATCATTTGCTTGCAAGTGCTTCGTGCGCGAACAACTTTTGTTGGATTCGGTTCATCTTGAAACACCCATACAGTCCACTGCTGTTTACTTTCGGGCTCATACGCGTAAATCCACGATTCATCACCTGTCACTATGTCATAGACGTGTTTTGAAGCACCGCGATCGTATTTTTTGAGCTTTTCTTTCAACCAATCGACACGAGCCTTTTTTTGAGCGATTGACAAATTGTGTGGGATCCAACGCGAACAAATTTTTTTGACATTCAAATGTTTACGCAATATTGAATGTATGCTGGTCCCACTAATGCCTAAGGTTGTCTCAATCTCACGATAGGTCACATGACGATCTTGCAATATCAGTTCGCGCACAGCATCAATGGTTTCCGGAACAACAACTAATTCTGGACGACCTTCACGAAATTCGTCTTGGTGTGACCTACGATCTCGATTGAATTCACCATACCATCGATAAACACTGGTCCTTGATGGAGCTTCATCGCCAAAAATTGAATTAAGTTTATCCATGCACTCTTGCTGCCTTAATCCACGTCGAAAGTTGTAAAAAATTATCACACGAAAATGTTCACGATTTAATTCCATTTTTTGCCGAGATGTTGAGTTAATGAGTACTGTAAACAACACAAATAGCGCTCGAATGTCAAAACGTTCTGAGTACGTATAATCTCAAAAATGTCAAACTTTACGATAGAGCTGTCAGTTGCCAGATTGCAACACTAGGGTTGTCCAATACCGAAATATAAAAGGCAACCCTCGTATCATGCACTCACATCATTGGAATCTCGTATTATCAGTAAGGACCAGCATAGTACCATTCAAAATTGGTGGAACCCTTGCCATAATTGTATACCTCTTAGTAAAAAGGATCAGCTCTGTCTTAGTTGGGTTAATGCCCAATCCACATCTGCTGGCTCATCTCGCAGTGATTGATAATGCATTCTGCATAACATCCCTAATTGTACCCAGGTGCTTTCCCGAGACAGCTATCGCTATATCATGGGCATAAAAAACCACACCTGTTCCTTCCCCTTCCAGTTCCAATAGTAGTCCGTTGATAACTACATTCCAAAGAAGAGGAGAGAGGACACCTCCCTGAAGTTTCTCGAACAACTCGCCTTCTGACAGAAATTGCCCCCATCCCTGCTATAACCTTTCTGCTACACAGATAGTGATTAAGTAGCCTGGTTACTGAACACCCACCTCCAATTTTCCCGATGATGCTGCCATTCTCAAGGCCCTCGTCCACGACGGCTAACACCACCTCCCCATTCTTCACAATGTCACTGAAGAAGTCACACTTGAAGCTTGGCCCGTTTCCTTTCGTGCTTTGCTCACATCAACAATGCAGTTCTTCACCCACTTTACAGATTGCCTCTGTTCTTCCGTCCATTGCTCCTCCGGGACTGTAGCCAGTCTGTCCAAGACACGGAAGGCCGAACGCCTAATCCTGTTTCTCCGAACCGAAGGAGCAATGACTTTATCCTTTTTCTCGCTACTACCAGTTCCTGGCTTGCAAGCCTCAGAACCATTCATGCATTTGAGAAGTGCTGACCACTTCTTTATCTTTTTCTTTATTTTTTATTTTTTCGAACCCATGAGTATCGGCGAAAATGATGGTCGTCCGCCCGTGCTGAGATCCGTATATACGGGTAAGGCTAAATATAACTGGAGGTCGCTGTGTCGATTGACTTATATTCTCAGCCACGGAGCCAGATGTCATGCCAATTATTAAGTTTTTCATCTTGTTACGAATTTGCCGTGTCAAGCCGAATGCCCTTCGCCTGACTCAAATTTAAACGACATTTGGTCCAGCCCCTTTCACTTAATATCGCTATCCCTCCTTTAAATTTCCGGCCATTTGTGCATCACATTTTTCATGTCGATATCCCTCCACATGGCTCTTAGTGCTTCCAACCAGTTGCTCCAACCACCTCGAACCATGTTAATCGTTTATGAAGAATGTGCAGGATCCGTTAATTATTTGAGCAACTTCTGCACAAATCTCTACCCCCACTCGATAACCTTTCCTGTGAATTGCCCATCTTCAATCATCGCTTCTGAGCACTCTTGCCGCCCTAACAGTCACAACTAGTAGACCATCTGCAATTCTCCCTCACCTTGGCGGGTATCACCTTCAGATACTTATCATTTTCCTAACCAACGGACTCTCATCAGATCCTAAGCGGACCACTTCACCAGTCTCAATTTGTTCTGACCGGTATTGGTTCAAATTATAACCCACTATTCCATCCAAACGTAGTTGTCACCATTGCTCTTCAGCATCAACCGAGGCATCGTCACACCTGCAACGAGTTTCTCATTTTCCTTTAAGCCATACTTATATCATCCATGCGTTGCAATCCGAGTTCTATTTTCTGCGTCATCTCACCACATTCAGTATCAGCAACACTTCCCTCAAGTTTACTCTCGTTCTCTGTTAGTGACACTAAACCACAGTGGCATTCATTCACTTGGTAAAATCAAAAAAATTGTGAATGATGCGTTGTGCGCTTAGAAGTAAAATATAAAAAATTATAAGAAAAGGAGTCGAACTTCTACGAACAAAAAAAAATGAATTTGTTCTTTTTTCAACGAA
Source organism: Nephrotoma appendiculata (assembly GCA_947310385.1). Lineage (NCBI taxonomy): Eukaryota > Metazoa > Arthropoda > Insecta > Diptera > Tipulidae > Nephrotoma > Nephrotoma appendiculata. Next base: position 52,872,558 of record OX371225.1, on the reverse strand, counting down.
TTCTAGAATCAAATTTAAACATTGAACGAGCAACAACTTAAAACATTAATCAGTGTACATTTTTATATAGTTGGCACAAGAAATGTGAAGAGCCAAATAAATTTAAATTTTTTGATAAAAATTGAGAACTGGAGTTGTGTAAATTGTATGTCGTCACAACACTCGGACGGCGAACTTGATCAAACCACACATCTAAATGGTGATCGAATAGTGCTGGGAACGCGCAAGTGACAAATACTCATGAGCAGAACGAAGGCTTCTCGATTGCCGCGAACCCACTCAACACGACTAGCTCAAATGAAAAACAAACATCAACCAAACGTTTTATGATGCAATCATCAACCGCAGCTCATAATATATCGAACGATACACATGAATCTTTTACAAAACTAAAATTGCAAAACAAATTATCCGATGCATCATCATCATCATCAAGTTCCACCAACAAGTCATTGCGTACAAAAAAGTTAGAACTTATGAAACTGGAGGAGAAGAAACGTTGGATGGAAGAATACATTGAGAAAAAATATGACATTCTTCAAGAAATAGCATCTTTCAAAGGATCACAAAATGGTGATTTAATGAACAGTATACACTCGACTGTCCGGTATTCCAAACGGCTATTGAAAATTGGACAAAATCGACGCAGCTCGAGAAAACTATTACCAAGACACAGCGAACCGATCTATATTGTCGTAGCAATGATTCTGGCAAATCTAAAATGAGAACTCCTATTTCCGCCTATAATGAGAAAAAAAACCTGCGACCAACAGAAACACCGTTCATCGGTGACCATACAAAAACCGTCCATATTATCCATTAGAAAACTAGCAGCACGACAAGCACTCCCTCGCGAACTTCAATATTTACGGGAGATCCAGCTGAATGGGCGATGTTTTATAATAATTTTATAATGTCATAAAGCATTGGATGCGAAGTTTGTTGTTGATGACAACGGAAGTGGACGATATCATAAATACCTTACGAATGAGTTTTGAGTACATAATTTTAACGTTAGTGGACAAAGTAAAAGCTGAGCCCATAATTAAATCAGATAATTTACATCAACTAATAAATTTGGTAGCTACAATACGAGCTTCTGAACTCGAAGAGCAACTCAACTCTTCTGTATGAACTCATAAAAAAGTTGCCAATGACAACTAAATTGGAATGGGGCAAATATAAGTTATTATCTGGCAATGCTTCATTAAGCGCATTTAGCGGGTGGCTATACAATCTCGCAGAGGCAAGTGGTATCAGAAGTGGTATCATTAAATGAAGCAAAGTCGGATAACAGAAGTGAGCACAAAATAGATAAGAAACAAAGAGGTTATTCAAATTATACTCATAAATTGGCAAACGAAATCGAAGACAGCAATCAAGTAAATCAGGGCGATTCGGCTCACACAAGGTTGATAAATGCGCTAAATTCCGCACTAGTAGTCGACAGTAAAGATGGACACTAGTTAAAGATAAAGCTTTATGCAAACTCTGTTTAACAGATTTACACAGTTTTATCCGATGCCGATTGAATTTAAAGTGCAGCGTTGACAATCCAAATTCAAGCAACATTAAAAAGGCACCATCGAATAAGCTAATAGAACAAACAACAAAAACTGGGGCAAGTAGTGCAAATTTAGGTGTACACCGGCACTCAACACCAGAGGTACTGTTCCATATTATACCAGTAACATTATACAACAAAGATATTGAATCAATACATACGCGATTTTGGATGTTGGTTCATCTCTAACATTAATGGATAACAGCATAGCTGATGCACTAAAGCTGAAAGGTGAAGAGGAAACGCTATGTCTAAAATGGACTGGCAACTCATCTCGACTAGAGAAGGATTCACGGAAAGTTAATCTAGAAATTGCGACTCCAACATCAAATCGAAAATACAATTTATACGGAGTGATCACTGTACAGAGCTTGGGACCTCCAAAATAAAATCTAGATATGGACATTATTACAAAAATTTATCCACTCCACATATGAGAAATATTCCTCTCAAATTATACAATGGAGCAGAGCCCAAAATTCTGATTGGCTTAGATAATTGGCATATGGCTGAAAGACAAATGTTTTGAGACGAAAATTAATCCAAACGTGAAGCAAAACATTAAAAAACAGATGCTGGAATATGTGGCAAAGGGCTATGCACGCAAACTAGTAGGAGTCGAAAAAAGAGAGAAAGGCTAGAACATGGTGTCTCTCCATCTTCGTAGTACGTAATCCCAACAAACCGCAGCCAAGGTGAAAGCGATTTCACTCAATACCATGCTGCTTAAAGGTCCAGACCAGTTATCATCTTTACTCGGCATTTTGTATCGAGCCAGAGAACGCCTGTGGCAATATGCGGGGATATTCGAGAGATGTTTCATCAAATTCAAATTAACCGGCAGGATCAAGATTCACAGCGTTTCCTTTGGAGAGACTCTGATGACGATGAGGAATCAGAAACATATAATTATGCAAGTAATGATGTTTTAATCGTCTTGCTCACCGTCATCAGCACAATACGTAAAAAATATAAATGCTATTGAGCATGCGCAACAATATTCAGCGGCGATGAATGCAATACTAAAAAATTACTACGTAGATGATTGGTTTCAAAGTTTCGAAAAAGATGAAGCGATTAAAGTGTCGAGAGAAGTTAAATACGTACATTCAAAGGCTGGATTTGAGATCAGAAATTGGATATCAAATTCTACCAAGGTTTTGGCAGCTTTGGATGAGTCAGGAAAAGTGAACCGAAAAGATTTTCCATCGGGACTCGATTCAGAAAAGTATTAGGGATGTGGTGGGTTATCACCCAAGATTGTTTTCGTTATGAAATTAACCATCATCGAATCAGTCAAAAAATACTATCGGGAGCAAAGCCCACTAAACATTTGGTGCTACGTATCACCATGTCTATATTCGATCCTAAGGGCCTATTGAAAATTTTTTGGCTTACGCTAAGATATTGATGCAGGAGATATGGCGATCAAAAATAAACTGGGATGAAAAGATTCTCGACAAGGAATATGATCAGTGGCTGATGTGGATAAAATTGCTGCCGAAAATAGAAAAAGTCGAAATCCCACGATGTTACACTAGTGCTTTGCCTTCATCAGTTATAAAATCTGTTCAACTACATATTGTTGGATTTATGTTGGATTCGAGTGGATCATAGAACGTATAAAACGTACGTTGCACTGCGTATTGCAGAGATATTGGATGCATCAGAACCAGATGAGTTCACCAGAACCAGATAGTACCGTCAACGGTACTATATTACTAGGCTTCTGCCGCTGGTCAAGCAGATTAGCCGAATATATTGCCAGAAGTGTAAGAATAAACGAGCATAGTTCCATAGTTCCGGAAATGGGCCAACCGGCCACTAGCCAGGGTGTGGATTACTTCTGACCACTGGAAACAACGAATGGGCGTAAAACAGAAAAACGATGGGTTGTACTATTTACATGCCTTACGGTACGGGCAATTCATTTAGAAATAGCGTATTCTTTAAGTACAGACTCGAGCATAATGTCTCAGAAAATTTATAGCCAGAAGAGGACAACCTTTGTAAATATATTCCGATAATGGAACAAATTTCGTCGGCCTGAAAAATGAACTAGAAAAGGAAGCCAAAATACTAAACACTGAGCGATTCGTTGTCGAGTATCCCACACTTAGACGGAAGTTTATAACACCATTACCATGCAGAGAGCCGTCAGATGAGCTCTTATGTACAATTCTAACTGAGATAGAAAACATTATAAATGCTCGACCATTAACATACATTCCTTTGGACAGCGAATGCGATGAGGCGCTCCTGGACAATTTTATGATCGCGAATACTTACCAAACGAACAATATGGCACTAGCCCTGTCATCCAATCAAAATGGGGAATCTAGTGGTGATAGTGGATGAAGATCGTCGAAATAGTTGGAAGCGAGGAATTGTCGTAGATGCAATTATGGGACCAGGTCAACAGGTGCGCAGTGTTGTTTTGAGAACCTCAAAGCGAGTATAACCAAAAAATTTACTTAAAATTGACTTTTACCCTTGGATTGGTACGCAGCCTTAATTAGTCTTTAATTTCCTCTTTGACTAGCAATCTTCCACTGGATGGGTTTTCTTACTTTAAGCACGTTTCTATTAAGCTTGATTTTCTGTTCTTTTCGCAGTCAAGACTGAAATTTTCTCCCGTCTAATCGGTTAGTTGTTTAGATGCCCTAATTGAAATTTCAATTTGCTGAATTCGTTACCCACTACTGAAGCAAGATAATAGGAAATCATATTTCCACATTTGGGATTTAAGAAGATTGGGGTCAGCTTCCTTACGAGAAAATATAAACTTCAATCCATTAGATAGTTTGACTTTGTTTCATGTTGAGTCTTGTCGTCTTCTAAATTTCTAAATCCGCTGTAACGTTAAAATCTGGAAAGAGCATGATGGACTCGGTCGGTCCAAATTAATTATTAGAGAAAACACATTTGAAATTTGGACTATCACTTGGGAATCGAAACATTAAGCATCGAGTACTTAAAATAACTGAACTAATTCATTCTGTTTTGATCACTTTTATTTGTAGCCGTCGCCACCAACACTACCATTCCCAAAGATCATCACGTAATGATAATGGTTCGTCCCATCATCAGCCATCGCATCAGCGTCCAATATCCAGTTACTACGAGTACGAAACGATTCAACAAATAAAAAGCAACACCAATAGTAATAATATAAATAGTAGTAGTAGTAGTAATAATAATAATAGTAGTCATAATCATAATAACAATAATAATATAAATCATCGTAAAATTAGCATACCAAATTCAACCGCAACCCCAACAACCACAACCGCAACAACAGTCCAATGGAATAATAATCAATCGTCGGGCCGCCACAATCATCGTGGACCATTTGTCACGCAGGTAACAATACGGGATCAGCATCATTCACAGCAACAACAGCCGGCGTCACAAGTTTGACTATAAATAGTCGTGTCCCTTCATCGGGGGCACGGCACCAAATTAAGCCGCCGAGAGTTAAAACAAATATACACGATTTGTTTGTGAACAAATTTTCATATCCAAAATAAAATAAATTTGGGGAACAGCCTTAATGCATTAAGTAGTTTTTACGATTATTATCTTTTGTAAATATATAATTAAATTTATAAATATTTTTTTTTTTATTTATGTTAAATACTCATAAATAATTACAAGACCTATATGCATTGTATATTGTGCAGTGTTAAATCGTGCTTGTTTGGGCCGATCGCACGTTTATTTATACCATCAATTTTTTAAATAAATAATTACACGCTATTTTATATTATTATTAATTTTAAATAAATAAAAGTAACAAATTAAACATTATTATTATTTCTAATTAAAACAAAAAAATTTAATAAATAAACAATCTGTGATTTATGACTGAAACGATGTTTTAAATCGTTTTTGTTACCAATTCAATATTTTTATTTTTAACGTATTAATTATTTCATTTAATTAATTAATTAATCTTTTTTCGACTTAAATACAAAGATATATAATTAATTGTGTATTATTATATTGTGTATTATTTTTATTTTTAATTCTTCTACATTTTTTTGAAAACTTTTTTCTACTTATTTAGGCTAATGCGAACAATAAATTGTTTAAAATTTATATATATAAATACAATTATATTATAAATATTATATATACATGTTAAATAAATTTATTATTGATATATATTAAAAAAAATTGTAATCTTGGAATTATTAAAATATAAAAGTTTATTATAAATTAAGTAAATAAGAGAAAAACAACAAGATACTATAAATAAATAAAAATTAATTACGAAAATAATTTATGTGAGTTTTATTATTGCACCTAATGCAATCAACTTGAATAATTAGGTTTATTTGTTTATTTAGGTGTTTGTTTTGAGCAACGAGCAAAAATTATTTCATGAAATGTAATAAATATAAATTCTGAGGTGTTTTTGGCTTGGTTATAGTTTGAACAGTTTCATTATTACTTAAGTATTGTTTTTCTAATATCGTTTATATTGCTGGTATTATATGGCTTATTTTATTTCGTTTCAGATTTTGACTTTTGACGTTAACCTGCATTTAGAAGAAAAAACTATTTATGTATTTATTTAAACATTTTTGCATGTAAGTATTCGGTCGGAAACTAAGTGACTTAGAAACACTTATAACCCAACTAAGAAGCGAAGTTGACAAACTAAGAAAGCAAAATGAAGAATTAAAGAAGCCCAAAGAAATGGAAATGGAAATTTGTGAAAACCCTGTAACCAGTTATAACGAAGCAAGTACATACACCAGTTATAACATCGAGTTCCATACTGATGAGAGCAAGCATGCAGACCATTTGCCACCGGGGCGGCGATAATTTTACCCGTAGTATCTTTTATTTATTCATAGTTAACAGTTCCGATTATTTTTTGTGACCTTCATGAAATTTGGTGCAAATTTGCATACAATTTATTTGCAGCATCACTCTGAGGATGCGTTCTGACATAAACTATTTGTCCAACCTGGAAGTTAAAACTGCTGGTCTTGACCTTAAGTTATAACATCTCGCGCTTTTTTCATAGGCCCCCGCTATGTTTGCCTTAACTTTTTCATGCACAAGAGCTAACCTAGACAGTAGAGGTAGCATAATTTCACCTTCACTGATGTTACCTAACTGCCTTAACAATTTGTAGTCATCACCATGATTGATCTTGTGGTAACCAAAAAGTAGGAAATGAAGCGAATTTTTTACGGTTTCATGCACATCCATTACGCAAGGCTGATGCAATTTCCGGGAGGTATTTATTCCATGAACTTGGTTTTTCCGCTACATACGATTGAATGGCACATAAAACTCATCGATTAATTCTTTCCGACAAATTCGACTATAGCCATACCAAAATTCTTGAGTAGTTATTTAAACTCATTGCTTTTAAATTGGGTATCATTGTCTGAATGAATGGTTTCGGGTACTCCATATACACAGAATAGATCGTTTTTTAGTAATTCAGTGATCTGCTGAGAAGTCCCTTATGGGTTCTCTAAGTGGTTTTAATAAAACAAATTTAGTAAGATGGTCTAAAATTATACAAATCATTGTTTTGCCTTGGCTCGAAAGAGGGTAGAGCCCTAGAAAGTCCAAATAAACACGTTGCCAAGGTTTTTCTATTGAGTACGGATTTCCCATTGGTGGGGTCGTAGGCATCTATCTATTCGAAGCTTTAGTTGTTTTACATATTTCACATTTCGATATGTTATCCCTCACCTGTTTAACCACACCAGGCCAATAATAGTACCTTCGCAATTTCTCCAGTGTTTTGAATATTCCTTCATGTGAAGATAATGGATCATCATGGTCGTCGGCGATTGAACGTCGTAGAGGAAAGACGTGTTTTTTGTCTCTCCTCTAAATAATTAAAAATAAATAATTTAAATGTGTTTTAATTAACTAATTAATTAAATAATATATATCTAAGTGTTCATAGACATAAATAAATAATATATTGTGTGATTTAAAGAATTTTGAAGCCGTAATAAGATACATATTGAATAGTTATATTATATTAATTTGTGTGTGATGCGCTTGCAATGGCGTAGAATATGTATATGTATTACAATTTCGTTTATATGTATTTTGATTCCGTTGTTTAAATGCGTCATACGCATTGTATGTATGTAATTTTTCAATATGTGTAGGACTTTTATGATTCCAGAGGATGAATAAGATAAGTGTTTTCTCATTTTTTCCATTGTTTTAAGTAACACGTTTTAATACATATTAATTATTAACATAATATATTTTTCCAAATAAATTTTAAGTATATAATAAAATGATTACTGTATTCTATAACTCATAAAGGTGTAGAGTACTAATTCTCATGGTGGTAGTATTGTTTGAGTATTGTTTGTGCCAGAAAGTGTTTTTCAATTCTGTTAATCTGTTTTGTTACACTCGATAACAATTTTTGTTGTTCTTTTTGCGACGATTGTTTTTCGTTGGTACTTTTGAATTCTAACTTTTGTTTTTTTGTATTTATTTACTCGTACGACGTACATTATATTTTGTATGGAAATTAGTATTGGAGGTGTATAGCGGGATATAATGTACATTTCAATACCACCGAAAATGTGGTTTTGCAATCTATATACAAAGCTTGTTATATGCTTTCGGCTGTGCTTTGTATGGATGTGTATGTTTTGATTACGAACGAAAAATATACAAGATCAGGGGACTTTTGTTTTCATTTTGTTTTATTTATGTCATTACATAATTATTATATTTTTACTTTTTGTGCTTGGTAGTGTAAATGTTTTTCTATATGAAAAAAACGATTCAATCATTGATTTTTTCTTTTTGTGTGATCAATTTACACAGGGGCGGCGAGGATACGGTGGATGTGTATTGCGATAAATTTTCTTTTATATTGATGTTAACGGGCGATCGCTGAGTTTTCATCTATTGGGATTGGGAAATAACTTTATGGGTTGCAGTGTGTTGGTTTTTTTATTCTAGAGAAGCGGGTAGCGAGCCCTCCTGGATCTACATTACATATTTTTCTTGGTACATTTTACTAAGATTATTTATGAAAATGATTCTTTCCACATTTTGATTTCAGAAATTAACTAATTTTACTAATTCCTACTCCAATTATTCACCGTTTGAGTATTAAATTGTTATATTTATTATGTTTTATATGATGAGCAATTTAGAGTTATCAAGGTTTATCAGGGGCTGCATATAATAGATATATAGGGAATAATAGTTATAATAAAATATAATGAAATATACGAATATACAAAATTCTTATATCATGCCTTTCTAATTTTGACTAGTATTTTTATTGGGTTTGGATTGGGTTGGTAGGGGGTCGAGTGTCGGGTGCATTTGTCTTCTTGTTCTTTTCGCGCTTTATATTTGTGCCGTTTGATGGTGGATTGAGTTTGGTAATAATTTGATTCATCATTTTTAGGAGAATTGGTTTCATTATAGGTAAAACTAATTATTTATATTCTGATTTTTTGTTGATAATTCTGTAATATATTAATCATTATATTTTAATTTTTATTTCTATTATTTAAAAAATTAGGAATTTGAACAGTAATGATTACATTACTAAGTTACAGGAAATCAATTATTGATTATGAACAGAAAGCTAATTAATTTAAATTTCAGGATGCTCATGGGTTATTTCACGTTTAATTAGGAGATGGCAGTTACTGTTTTAATGATGACCATGGTGCTTCGATTGTTAGTATTAATTATTGCTGAATTATACTTTAACAGGTTTTATTGGTGAACGAGAAATGTCGCTGCTACTTATTAATAAGTACGAGTATAAGCTTTAATGTTTTACACTGTTTAGTATCTCGAAGTCCTGTAATGATACTTTTGATTCTGGTTAGTACTATTATTATATACTAATTATTTGGTGGTTTGAATTTGATTAATTTTATTTAATATTTTTCAGGAGAATTGAATTGAATTAATTAATGATAATTATTACATTAAGCTGTTTTAATATACTTAGTTAATACTTCAATATTGACCATTCTTTTAGTATTCCTAATAGTAAAAACCACCACTGGAAATATTATAAGTTTTATTGCAGATAATTTAAGATAATTTTTAGGATTCTGTTTGCTGAGATTTATACCATATTTTAAATAATTGTGCTGTCTTGTGTTAACCGTCTTACATTACATTTCAACTAACAATTTACTAACTATTGACTACTTAGGTGTCTGAAACCGGGTCAATTTCCATAATAATTAATATACCATTCCTATCCCTCCATCTTGTTATGTGTAAAAGAGTGTGCGGATGGGCCCGGCGTCAACCAGGAATCTTACTTAGGTTTGGTCGCACATTCCAATCAATCAATCAATCAATCAATGTGAAGATAATGGATCATCATGTTCCGCTTTAATCAGCCTACGTATGAAACGCGTAGGTATCCACAGTTTCCAAATTGAGAGGTCTGAAAATCATGTTCGCTTCTTCCTGAAAATCAGAAAGGTTAAATACCTTTGGAACGCTGGCCTTTAATTCGCATAGTTCATTACACCAAGTACGTGACAGCGTATCTGCGACATAATTTTCTTTTCCCCGCTGGTGCTCGATAGAAAACTTGAACCTTTGAAGCTTCAAGGCTCCAACGCGCCAAACTCCCACTTAAATCACGATGACCCATGAGCCATTTAAGGCTTGCATGGTCTGTAATAAGGGTGAATTCGTGTCCCTCAATGTAACCCCGATATTTTTTTATCGCTGAAAGAGCTGCCCGACATTCCAGTTCTGTAATTGAATAGTTTTTTTGTGCATTATTCAACTTCTGAGACATAAATGCAATCGGTCTCTCGTTTGCATTTGTATCTTTCTGATAAAGAACCACTCCAACTCCTTCCGTGCATGCATCGCATCTTATAAAAAACGGTTTATCATAACAAGGTGTTATCAATACGGGTGCTATAGTGAGTAGTGTTTTGAACTTACTAAACAAGTCTTCTGCATTTTCTGTCCAACGGAAATTTCCTTTCTTAAGGCAATCAGTAATAGGAGCAGTAAGGGTGGTAAAGTTTTCGATAAACCAACTGTATCAGCCGGCCATGCCAAGTATATGCCTTGTTTGTTTAACACTAGTAGGTGATTTGAGGTTGATTATTGCTCCTATTTTTTATGGATGGGACTGGCCTTAAACCGTTCTCACCTACCGAGTATCCTTGTTGCTTTTTTCGATATTTATCTTGAGGCCCTCATCAAGTTGGCTACCAACTCTACCAACTCTAGATGCTCCTTCAGTGTGTCGTTAACAATTAGTAATCATCAAGATAAACGAAGATTTTATCATGTAATTCGTGAGTGATTGTCTTATGCATTAAACGGCACATTGATTGAGCTGTGTTGCACAGCCCAAACGGCACGGCCTTGAATTGATATAGCGGTCTTAATCGGCTGCAAGTTTCCCGAAGCAGAACTACACTTAGGACAAGACGGTTTAGACCATCTTGAAACCGGTGTCCAATGTTTTCGCAATTCCAACATATCAGATTTATTGACGGATCATTAGTAAAATTGCGGTAATCTAGTCGATTCTGACTAAATGCATCGATAGCATCAAGGTTTCGAGTAATACCTTCATTTTGATTGCGGTGCGGTATTACGTGTGTATTTCCAGTTATAATCATATTTTGAAAGTTTACATCTAGTTTGTTAACATTTCTTCGAATTGGGTTACTATAGTGAAACGTCTGGGATCATACCCTGTTTGTTCCCACATCTTCTCGTAGCTCTGGTACAAAATACGTAGCACTTCCACGGATTTTATTGCATGGCGGTATGGGAAGGTTACATTTTTTAAAACGCGGTGCATATTCTGGTATAATCTATAGATCAGTTGCTGCTCTGTTAGACGTTTTGTGATTTTGAAAATTCCTTTGCATCTGCTCCCTCGTTTTTTCTTCGAAATTACTGCTGCTGGAGTAGGATAAGAGGAGAGATTTCATCGTTAGCCACGATGCATCACGATTATTTACTTTGAAAACCCAATACCAATCCTCTGCTGTCTTAGATAAGAATAAGTGCAATACTTTTGTTAAATTGTTCCTTGGATAGTCATCGTCATATGCCATTTGCTGTAAACGGTAAACAAAATCACGAGCATTAGTCGAACCACTTCCATCAAACGATAAATTCCATTTTTGTTTCAATTTGTATAGGAATCATCTAGTTGGAAGGTACGTTGATATGTATTTTGAGGTATATGATGTGTCGAATTGAGTACAATGTATAGCTCCTGCTGTTGGTTGTCACTACCTAAACCTTGCTCTAGTGTATTATAATTTATGAGGATAACCAAAATTCATTGTGTTGGTATGCTTTTCTAGACGTGATCCTATTTGAGAAAAAAAAAAAAATCTGCGACTGCGAAGTAGCAGAACTCGCGTTCCCTCCTCGTTAAAGTTTTCCTTTATCATTAAAATGGTCATTCGCAATACTATCTTTCTCCTCAGCAATCGAAACAGATAAGCTAGCCTGTGGTGATGATGTCGATGCTTTTATCTGACCTGGCATTTTACTTGTTTTGTTAATCATATCATTCCATAATCCAGAACCCCAATTTTTAGCACGCCTCCAATTACTCAGGATTGATAAAAGTGGTGGAGTTTCGACACTAGTAAATATAAGCCTATCTGTTCTTTGTCGATAATGTATAACGACATATTATTCTTTAGCTGGCTGACCTTGAACGTCTAAAAACAGAGAATATTTATGTCGCTGGGCGAAAATGAGATGATCTCATTTCTTTCCATTTTGTAATTTTTTATATGCTATTCCGTTGTGGTCGGCCTATGTTGTACTAACCCAAGCGGCAGTTGATTGACGTTGATGGTGATAATGTCGCATCTCTTTCTGTCACGCGCCCCGAAGAAAAACAGCTAGAAACCTGTAAAATAAAGGTAAAATTACTAATATTCAGGCTGATTGAAATATTTTCCAAGTTGCTCAATAGAATTATGAACCACCTCTCTCTCTCTCTCTCTCTCCCTCTCTCTCTCTCTATATATCTATCTCTCTCTATCTCTCTATCTCTCTATCTCTCTCTCTCTCATTCGTCTCGGTCCAGCGTCCTCGCCCTTTAGTTTTGACATCCTATTATGCGAAGGTCTGGTTCGACGTCTGTACGCCTTCGCAATCAGGGCCATCCTGACATACACCATCTGGTTGTTGTTGGAACTCTTTATTTATCATGCATTGTTGTGGGGATCTTGCAACGGTAACCGTAGATGGCTGAGACTAAATTGGATTTGATGAATCCGATAATACCGCTGCCTCAGAGAAGTTGCTTTATCTCGCGTTTCATCTTCTTACGAATCCGATATTGGTCTTGCTAAACTCGTTGCACGAATTTATTGGATCAAAGATGACTTTCCTCTTAACAGTAGATATGCACAGGTCTTATGAGTGCTTTATAAAGTACGAGCTTGCACGACTGCCAAAGATGTTTAGATCGCAATGACCTAGGCTGGTCGTAGAAAACTCGGTGTCCCGTCCTGCATATCATTTGACGAAGCTATTACTGATCTGAGGTATTTAAATTTTTCCACACTATTCAAATGTTGGTCATCGATTCCCAAATTTGCCATGACATGCTCCTGGGAATTGATAAAAATTTGTTTTGCTTCTGTTCATTTCCAAACCAAGTCTTCTTGCATAGCTATCGAGCTGTATGAATGATGGTGATGTCTTGATCCTTGAAATCGCTAAGTTTATGGCAAAGAAGCACGATATCATTTGTGTTTCCAAAAATTTGGCCTGATAACTCCATGATACATGAGCGCGACCCACAGATTCTTTCGGTTGATACCATCGAATGCCTGCCAGAAGTAGTTATATTGTACTCATTGACACACACTCAACCGATAGAGGGAGTTAGTCTTAATGGGGTCACTTCGTCATTAGGATTAAGCTGATTTTGGAAGTGAGTTTGCCGCAATGTGAGAACATCTGCCACGTTTGTCCGTTCCCATCTTTGATTTCTGTACATCTTGGGTAGCAGTCTTGGCGTTAGCAAAACAGTCTCTTAAGTTTCCTTGTTCCGCTTGGAAGCTGATATTTGTGCTTTTTTTCTCGGAGGCAGTTAGTCGTAGCTTTTCTGGTACGGAAATATTCTGCTAGAGTACTACGTCTGTACGAGCCATCTATTTTGTTTATTTTCGGTGACTAGGTGGCATTGATCATTGAACCAATCAATCATTGCGGAATCTCGGTGGTCTATTTCCAATAGCATTGTGAGCCGCGGTTCTTATGACTGACCGAATATCTAGCCACTGTTCCTAGATGTTAAGAGGAGATTCCTCGTAATTATTGTGCCGATCACTGACCACATCTAAGTGACAGCTGATTGATAACTCTGTAGTGATGTTCGATCTTTTAAAGCTCCGACATTCCATCGAAAGCTTTTTTTGCTGGTTTATTGGATGTATGTAGATGATGATCACAATATTTCATGGTAAATTTCTCGAATTTGACTCTGCTGAACTCGCTATTTCTAATTTGGACGAAGTTCTGAAAATTGTGGCTGCCAGACGATACAAATAACTTTCTTACTCTAATAACAATTCTTACTCTATCTAATAATTATGGATGACGAATTCACCAATTTAATTCTAGTCTAAAATTCTAGGAGTTTTTAATCGTCATATTATGTTCGATCTCAGTTTTCTTAGGGAACACCGTTAAGTTAATTCAACAAAACCATGTCATGACTGAACGAGATGAGACCGCCCCCCCCCCCCCCCCCCCCCAGAATGCCAGGTATGCCTTATTCAGCAGCCCTAGGACCTTGCTAGGATTCATTGGACCAATCATTCATTAATCCGAAATCAAATGATTACAGAAACGAACACTAGAAGAAATAATTCAAATCGGCAAACAACACAAATATCGTCCATTGGGTGTCGTACCCGGACACGAATTGGAAACTGGAACATAAGAACTCTAACGGAAACATTAAGGATAGCGCAAGTTGAGAAGGAAATGAAGCGATACAATATAAAATTCTCGGCCTCAGCGAAGCAAGATGGAAGGATAGCGGAGACATAACAACCAGCGCAGGAAACTATATGATGTTCTCTGGTAGAGCAGATACACACGAACAAGGTGTAGGTATAGTAACAACGGCTAAAGGAAAGAAATCACTACTCGAATGGAAACCAATAAGTAGCAGAATAATAACAGCACGATTCCACTCAAAAATCAGAAATACAACAATCATACAATGCTATGCGTCCACAGAAGAAGCAGATGACATAATCAAAGATAAATTCTACGAGCAGCTACAAGCCGCCATATCAAGTGCACACTGAAATGACATCAAAAATCCAAGGAGATTTCAACGCGAAAATTGGAATTGACAACGCCGGAATGGCGATAATCATGAGTATGCACTAGATCTGCAAGGAACAACAACGGAGATAGACTCATCGACTATTGTGTCAAAAATCAGCTATTCATAGGCGGCAGCAAATTCCCACACAAGAATATCCATAAATACACCTGGATATCGTCAGATGGCAGAACGAGAAATCAAATTGACTATGTGCTGGTAAATAAGAAGTTTCTATCCTCCCTACAAGATGTCAGAGCAATGAGAGGAGCAGATGTACACAGCGATCACCAACTAGTAATAGCAACCTACAAAATCAAACCAGCCGCTGTGAAAACTACAAGGACCAATCGGAGGAAATTCAACATAGATAGATTGAGAAATACAGACACGAGAAATATCTTCAATGAAACGCTCCAAATCAATCTACCGAATAACGAAACTAGCACTATCGATCAAACATGGGAAGGAATAGAAGACGCCTACGTAAAAACTGCTACAAGTGTGCTGGGCTACCAAGACAACACAAGAAAACCGTGGATTAGAGATGAAACGTGGAAGAAAATCAAGGAACGCCGCCAACTTAAAATACAACTAGGTAATTAAAATACGGCGGAAATTCGAAGACAATATGAAGACACAGCTCGACAAGTCAAGAAAATGGCAAGGAGCGATCGTAAAAAATACACAGAAGACATTCTCACGACTGCCGAGTCAGCGGCAGCAAATAGAAAAATGACCACATTACATCAATGTGTAAGAAAGATCGCCGGCAAATTTACAAATGCACCACCAATAAAGGATTCACATGGACAAGTCCTAACTACAGACGACCAACAACTAAATAGATGGAAAGAGTTCTTCGAGAACCAATTGAGGAGCTTCCAGATGGCAACTATAACGAAACCAGAAACACCCATCCACCAACGGAGTGGGAAGTTACAAGTGCCATAATGAAGCTGAAAAAAACAAAGCCGCTGGAACCGACAACATACCAGCTGAATTATTCAATGGTGACGCATTTGCAACTGCAGGAGGACTAACACCATTATTAATAGAAGTGTAGAATACTGGGAGAATTCCGCGAAAATGGAAAGAGGGGTTAACCATAACGATTTCAAAGAAAGACGACTTAATAGAATGCAAAAACTGGCGAGGCATCTCCCTGTTCAACAGTACAATGAAAGTATTAGCAATGATCATCCTGGAACGAATCTCACCAACTGTGAACCAATACATAAGAAAAGAACAAGCTGGTTTCAGACCAGGAAAAAGCTGTACAGACCACATCAACACAGTCCGAATTATCATCGAACAATCCAACGAATGGAACTCACCACTATATCTACTCTTCGTCGACTTTGAACGCGCATTCGATTCCATCAATAGAAGCGCAATCTGGAAAGCATTTTGTGAAATAGGCATCGCGAGGAAAATAACCGAACTTATCCGAGAAATGTACCGGGATGCTGGAAAGAAAGTTCAACACAAAGGAAAGCAGAGTGGCACATATTACAATATACGAGGAGGTAGACAAGGCTGTGTACTATCTCCACTATTGTTCCTCACAGTACTGGATAATGTCATGCCAATCAGAAAACACAATGGTCTCGACTACGCAGTTGATATATGCCTTCTAACACATAAATACGCAGACATGCAGCAAAAGTACAGAAGTTATCAGAAATAGCACAAGATGTCGGGCTCAAGTTAAACATAAGAAAGACAAAGGACCTGAGACTGAACACAAGCATTAGTACACCACTTCGCATCAACCAAGATACAATAGAAGATGTCGAAAAATTTGTATACCTTGGCTGTACTGTAACAAGTGGAACGGAAGAGGACATTAATCAACGCATCAACAAGGCGAGAAACACGTTTAACATGCTTCATAAGATCTGGAATGCATCCGTCCTGTCAAGAAACACCAAGATACGATTATTCAATGCCTGTGTAAAACCAGTACTGTTGTATGGCTGTGAAATGTGGAAACATACGAGTACCCAGAAAATAACAAGAAGGCTCTAAGTGTTTGTGAATAAATGCCTTAGGCGATTGATCAAATGCTACTGGCCGAACAAGATCACAAATGAAGAATTACTGCGATAAACAAACCAAGTAGACATTGTGAAGGAAATTAGGAAGCGGAAATGGGGCTGGATAGGACACACGCTGAGAAAGCCACCAAATGACATAACCAGGATGTCATTAGAATGGAATCCGCAAGTAAAGAGGAAAGTTGGAAGGCCAGCAGTGACCTGGAAAAGAACAGTGCTTATTGAAGCAAAACATCTCGAGAAGACATGGGGGGAACTAAAAAGAATAGTCCCAAATAGAGTTCGATGGTCCAGTCTAGTAGAAGGCCTATGCTCCTTAATGGAGATAAAGGAAAAAAAATGTCATGACTGTTATTGCTGCAGGAGATACAACGCTGATCTTTGCAAACTCCCATTTGGTAAGATTATTTTTGATTTTAAGAAGAATTCTTGTAATGAAGCTTTCCCGTTTCTTTCCACCAAGATTAATCAAAGCGGAAAAGCTTTTCTCTTAAGGGTTGATATTTGCTTTGAACCAATCAATTCAATATGCCTCTAGTTGAATCATTAGTATTAGTTAGCTTGTTCTGTAATGGAATTACTACGCCTCGCAAATTACTGTCCACAAATGGGAAAACCCCGTCGAACGTAATACGATGAAAACCGTCGAAAAAACGGACGGGATTCCAGCTCCACCTGAATCGCAAATGTTTGGTAAAACATGCAGTGAAAAATTAAAAATCTCGTATGTCATCGCTAACTACAAGAAGTCGATGGTTATCCTAACACTGCAGTTCCTTGCGGAGTTCACGCATTTTGGGGGTGTGATTTTGAAGGCGATGAAAACATTTGAAATTGTTTTAGCGATATACAGTAAACCCTTCATTTAACGGACGCTCGATTTAACGCACCCGACGGACAATTTTTTATTTTCCATTTTTCGGTTGCCGATTATGGTGGATGGATTCGGGGATTCTTAAATGATTTTTGGAAGAAATTGTGGAATTTGGCCACCTGGAACGGAACTCGACCAATACTTATGCTCTTGTATTGCAAGTACCTCAAAAGTAAAAATTTCCGCTTGGATCGAAAGGTTCTTGAAATCTCAAGGTCTTAGAACACATCATATTCCATGTTCCCGCGAACAGTTTTATAGGTCGTTATTGATAAGTATACTATAAATTTATCCGAGCTCTTTGTGTAGGGGTTCATAACGTGATTTTTGTGAGAGAAGGTAGTTGGCCTGCCTCTCAACCCACTAATTACATGAGGGGATCACGTACCGGTGATAGATGTTAAGGCATCCAACCTTATCACAAACATGTTAACATCACGAGCCGCTTACTTCAAGAAAGGCGCCTGCTTATTACCGAGTTCCGTCCAGTCCCAACATAATCGGCTAAGAAATGCCTGAGTTCCATCCCAGATTAAATTCGATCGAATCGATTAAATTTAAAAACATTCGGATTTAACGGACAATCGGATTTAACGAACTCCAATTAGTCCGTTAAATCGAGGTTTTTCTGAATAACATTGTACGTTAAAATGTCACGTAAACAACGCAACATTTAACAAAACAGTATTTAACGCAGCGTGTAACATGGTAGGTAGTTGGCCTGCCTCTCAACCCACTAATTACATGAGGGGATCACGTACCGGTGATAGATGTTAAGGCATCCAACCTTATCAGAAACATGTTAACATCACGAGCCGCTTACTTCAAGAAAGGCGCCTGCTTATTACCGAGTTCCGTCCAGTCCCAACATAATCGGCTAAGAAATGCCTGAGTTCCATCCCAGATTAAATTCGATCGAATCGATTAAATTTAAAAACATTCGGATTTAACGGACAATCGGATTTAACGAACTCCAATTAGTCCGTTAAATCGAGGTTTTTCTGAATAACATTGTACGTTAAAATGTCACGTAAACAACGCAACATTTAACAAAACAGTATTTAACGCAGCGTGTAACATGAACCCAAAACTACTCCCCTAACAAGTCCCCTAGTCAAACGTAATACGTAAAAAACCGTCGAAAAACGTAAATTCTCTGAATATACAATTTAATAATTACCCTAAATGCATACTATTTATGAATTTAAATGCGTCTTCGATAAATTGATTTTTTATTTATTAGATAATACGCCCAAAAGAACTCTATTTCTTAATTAGTAACCAGCCCGAATAATTCGAAATTGCATAGAATTAACAAAATAATACGAGCATGACGACACACAGTTTCAATGCTAGTCCATTCACTTTAATAATTTAGATTAATCTAATATTTAAATTAGAATTTACATGATTTGTTAGAATTAATTTTTATCTTTGCAAGATATTTTGTAAACATGTACATATCATTTGAGTGTTCCAATTGCAATTCCATCACCTTTGTCGCATTGCGCATTTTCATTTTTGCAAAAATCAATTAATCCCATATGTTGCAATTTTAATGCTACAATTAATATTTAATATTATATAATGTATAGTTAGTATATTTATATATAGCTTTAGTAATGAACTTGAGATAATTTTTATTGAACTTTAAATGCATATACATTTCGATCGATCGGCCACACTCAGCTTATCGCAATTTGTTGCACAATGGATGGCACGCGGCTTGGAATTTGTGGGGAAGTGCCTCATTTGCTTTATATAATACAAATAAAATAATTGTACGGCTAATTTGACTACAATTACTGTAATTACATATACATATAGTCAGAAGTGTTTTGATTAGTTGACCGTGGAAAAACGTTACGTTATTTTGAGGCCGTAATGAAACGGTTTGGAAGGTGGGAACCTGTAAGGTTATATTTTGATTTATAATCAAAACACTGTAAAAATTCTTATCTTACACAAACTTTAAGTATAACGAGACAGTCGCGCATTAAATCGGGTATACACACAATATACACATTAGACCTGCCTATCATTGTGTTTGAAATTCATCTAATCATCTATCAAACAATAAATGTACCGAGCGATTATGGACACACATTAAAAACGACAATCAAATAAATCAGTGTACTGCTCTTTATAAACTGCCACACGGTTACGTTCGGGTACTCAACAAGTGGTTTTTCAGTCTGACAAAAAATCTCGTACCGAACGGAGAAAATTAGAAAAAAAAAATCTTCGGCTCTAATAATAAATTTTTCTTGTGTGACGGCGTACGAATTTTCTTAATTTTCTTTTTGGTTTCGTGTGCGCGGTTAGAATTTGCTTTTTTTTTTAAATAAATTACAAGTGCATAACAATTTTAATTACGAAAGATGGATGTATTGTTTGTATGTAAACGAATATTTCTGGATAATCAATTTGTGAACGGTGGCATACTGGTGTCGGGAACCGATGGAATTATAACGAAAATATTTCGTACTCAGGAAGAATTAAATTCATGGATGTACAGCAATGAATCGAGTGAAGTGAGTATAAGATATGTTTGTTACGAGTCGAAACCATGTCTAAGGTGATGATGATGAAATTTGTTAAGATTGTTATTTTTCCAAATGGATCTTACTTGTTAAAAGAACAATTTAGACAGTTTTGATGGCCAGAGGTGTCAGTTACATTTTCAAATGGATTCGATTTCGATAGTTTTGAATCAACTCTTAAGGTACAGCGACTGGACATAATTTCCAATAGACTTTGCTATCTTCTTCACAATTTGGCAGTGTAGTCCGTCTATACACGTATTTCCGAATTGTCTACATGTTGGTGTCGGAAATAGTGTAGACAATTGATTTTTGAGTAGACGATGTCGATTCAATTGGTAGAATATTTAGGCAATGTAGATTATTGCTTTTTTGATGTTGTTTCCATTATTTTTCTGTACCAGGTTGTCATCTTATAGTTTTCCAGTTTCTTGTTGGAAATGGGGGGGCGAGTGCGGCAAAGATAGATAAGACAACAACAATTCATCACCAACGTCCAACAACCATTGCTTGGGTTAGAGTTCAAATTTGGGTCACCGCTTGGGAACATCATAGCAGAAAATGAATAATTTCATGAAACGAAACCTTGCTCACAATACCTTGCTCAGAAGCTCTGGAAACTCGCTAGGTTTCAATCAACCAGTCATTGAATCAACCAATCATTTGTTGGTGATCACCAACTGATAATAGCACAATTCAAAGTTAAACCTGTTGCTGTAAAATGGAACAAGAAAAAAAATTTAATACCGACAGATTAAAAGATCCGACCCAAGAAACATCTTTTGCGAAGCGCTCAATGTAGAGCAACAGTGGAAACAAATCGAAGAAGCCTATATCGAAATAACTACCAACACATTCGAGAAGAAAATTGAAGAGCTGAAAATCTGCCAACAAAATACGTTGGAGCTGAAACGTCAATATGAATATTGGCAGAATACACCCCTCCTCCACATAGCCATAAAGATATAGCAATGGTCATTCTACATAGAATTTCTGCGACAGCTAACCCGAAATTAAGAAAGGAACATGCTGCGGCTTCAGACCAGGGCAAAATTACACCGATCATGTACCAACTCTTCGTGGACTTCAAACGTTCATTCGAGACAATACACAGAAACGCAATATTGAAGGCACTTTGTGAAATTGGCATCCCAAAGTAATTAATTAAATTCAAATCGAGCAGGTTTGAGTCGAGTTCAATATACAAAAGCAAGCAAAGTCAATCATACTGTAACATCCAAGGAGTAATAAGACAAGGATACGTGCTCCGGCCACGTCTGAGATACCCAATGATCTCGATTACACAGATGACATATGTCTGCTAACATACAAGCAGGTCGACATGCAACATAAAGTACAGAAGTTATCAGATCTAGCAAAAGGAGTTGGCCCCAAAAGAAATAAATATCAGGAAAACCAAGACGATGAGACTAAATACACCAACTGTAGTTGGCTTGGTTCCGTCTCACCGGAATATATTCTAATTTCCTATTTGTAAAGTTTATATATTGTGTTGGTTTCGATTCGTTCCATGTTATTCTCCACTTTTTTGTCCAGTTGTGTTGACTCAACAATACTAATATCTGGTGGTCATAACAGCTGTGCTCAGAAAACTACTTTGTGGAACCCTGGCCAATATTTTCTTTAGCTTTGAGTACCGCTCTGCCTGTCTCACCCGGATGTAACGGTCGTTGATGTTAGACTTTAGCAATTTAAAATAATATTTTAGCAAATCTCGTTGGAGAGCTGAAATCCCAGAGTACGGTACCAGACCTTATCAAATGCTTGGGCTACCGTCTAAGAATATTGCTGAACATACTTTCTTTTTTCCAGCGCTTCCTCAATTGTATCACTAATCCTACGTGCCTGTTTTATCGTTGAGTGCCTTTCTCAGAACACGAATTGCTGGTGTAGGATTTTTGAGATATCCTAGATAGATTGGCGCATTTTTCGACCAGCTGTCGAAAATATTTCCAGTTTGTTTTGTTATTTGTTTGTCTTGAAGTCATTTAAAAGTGGAGAATGGTCTGATGATAGCCCTTCTCCATTTTCGACTGCTAGAAATAATTCTCAAAGATACCTCCAGAAGATCAGGAATTGTATTTGAATCCGTAGGCCAGCAGGTTGGCTTTCTAATGGAGTGAAACTCACATTTAATGTTCTGCCTGCTTCAAATAGCTCTCTTCTTTTGGGAGTTGTTCTATTTGATCTCTGAACGTGTTTTTCGCGTTAAAGTTGCCTCTAATAATAAAATTACTACTATAAGTGATTTAAGAAGTTCGAGGTACTCTTCCTTTTTTGGATTATACCTTGGTTGTTGTGTATCGTTGCAGCTTCCTCCTCTATTTTTAATTCTACGTGGTGTTTAATATTATAATAATATTATAAGGTATGGCGTGTCTACCTGAGTTTTACTTGTCGCATTAATTGTCGCCTGCTTTATTTTTTTTATCTTGGCTCATCGTTGTATTTTCTAGTGTCGCTAGTCTCTGTACTTGTTTTTTGAGTAGCTCGCCCATAGATTCTAGTCTCTGGCCCTGTGTACCCAGATGTGAATTGATAGCGTTTAGCTTCTGAAGTATTTCTTGTAGGACATGGTTTTCTTGACTCGTTCTGCTTAACGATTTGCCCATATGTTGTGCCTTCTCTTATTTTCGCGCTATATGGGAGTTGGTAGTTTGAGAATTCTTACTTGTTTGATTACTCTCGTTGTTTCTCATTCTTTGCAACGGGCATCCAAAGAACTTAAAGCCTCTTGTAATTTGCTGAGTGATGATTACCACAGCGTATGCATTTCACTAGTCCATTCTTACTTTTGTTGCGATAGATATTTCCCAGCGTATTTTGCGCATCTGGGCTCCCTATTACAGTATTTGTGTGTGTGGTTATACGCCTGACAGTTGTAGCATTGTGACATTCTACTAGTGCTCTTTTTTGATGTCTCAATCTTAACTTTCATATTAAGGATTGCTTTGATTCCATATATCCTATCAATGCTGTTGTCGTTTTCAAATGTTAACATGAAAAGTTTGAGGCCAATTTGTTCCTCTTTCTGGCTATGCTCTCAATTATTTCTTCATTTCAGCATGTTTGATGTAGCCCTCCGGCCATGACATTCCGTTTCCGTTAAGTATGTTAGGTATGTTAATAGGTAGAGACGTGGTATCTCTTTATGTGTTCTTTGATTTTCCGGCATTTTTTTTTGGCTAATTACGGTGGGTATATTAACTGGTTGCAGTGGTCTCTGTTTTACATTAACTAGGTTCGTGGATGACTGATCAGGTCGTTTGGGTTGTGCTTTTCTTAATTTCTGTGTTGTTTGTTCTACTTTAGGCGAAGATTCTGTTTTTCTTTTTTGTTTTGACGTTTCTTCATATAAATTTCGTTTTGGTTAAGATTTCAGATAATTTGGAACGATTTGAGACAGATTTGAAATGATTTGATACTTTTTGAATACAATTTGAGTCAACTTAGAATGGTTTTATAAAAATTTGAGACGGTTCGACGAACGATTTTATTCAAATTTGGGAATATTCGTGATAATTTGGAACGATTTGAGACAGATTTGAAATGATATGAAACTTTTTGAATTTAATGAGTCAATTTAGAATGATTTTATAAAAGTTTGAGCAAATTTGACACGGTTTGGAATGATGCAATCCAGATTTGACATGGTTTGGACCGATTTTATTCATATTTGAGAATGTTAGGGACAATTTGGAACGGTGTGAGACAGATTTGAAATGATTTAAACTTTTCGAATACAATTTGAGACAATTTTAGAATGATTTTATAAAAATTTGAGCCGATTTGATACGGTTTGGAACAATTTGATTCAGATTTGAGACTGTTTGGAACGATTCGAGACAGATTTGAAATGATTTGAAACTTTTGTACATAATTTGACTAAATTTAGAATGATTTTTTAATAATTTGAGCTGATTTGCCTCGGTTTGGAACGATTTTATTCATTTGAGAATGTTACAGATAATTTGGAACGATTTGAGAAAGATTTGAATTGATTTGAAACTTTTGAATACAATTTGACTCGATTTAGAATGATTTTATAATAGTTTGATCCAATTTGACACGGTTTGGAACGATTTTATTCAGATTTGAGACTATTCGTGATAATTTGGAACGATTTGAGACAGATTTGAAATGATTTGAAACTTTTTGTACATAATTTGAGTCAAATTAGAATGATTTTTATAAACGTTTGAGCCGGTTTGACACTGTTTGGAACGATTTTACTCAAATTTGAGGCTGTTAGAGATAATTTGGAACGATTTGAGACAGATTTGAAACTTTTTACGAATAAAATTTGAGTCAATTTAGAATGATTTTATAATAGTTTGATCCAATTTGACACGGTTTGGAACGATTTTATTCAGATTTGAGACTATTCGTGATAATTTGGAACGATTTGAGACAGATTTGAAATGATTTGAAACTTTTTGTACATAATTTGAGTCAAATTAGAATGATTTTTATAAACGTTTGAGTCGGTTTGACACTGTTTGGAACGATTTTACTCAAATTTGAGACTGTTAAAGATAATTTGGAACGATTTGAGACAGATTTGAAACTTTTTACGAATAAAATTTGAGTCAATTTAGAATGATTTTATAATAGTTTGATACAATTTGACACGGTTTGGAACGATTTTATTCATATTTGAGACTATTCGTGATAATTTGGAACGATTTGAGACAGATTTGAACTGATTTGAAACTTTTCGAATACAATTTGAGACAATTTAGAATGATTTTATAAAAATTTGAGCCGATTTGATACGGTTTGGAACAATTTCATTCAGATTTGAGAGTGTTAGAGATAATTTGGAACGATTCGAGACAGATTTGAAATGATTTGAAACTTTTGTACACAATTTGAGTCAATTTAGAATGATTTTTTAATAATTTGAGCTGATTTGCCTCGGTTTGGAACGATTTTATTCATTTGAGAATGGTAGAGATAATTTGGAACGATTTGAGATAGATTTGAATTGTTTTGAAACTTTTTGAATACAATTTGACTCAATTTAGAATGATTTTATAAAAATTTGAGCCGGTTTGACTTGGTTTGGAACGATTTTATTCAGATTTGAGACTATTCGTGATAATTAGGAACGATTTGAGACAGATTTGAAATGATTTGAAACTTTTTGAATACAGTTTGAGTCAATTTAGAATAAATTTATAAAAATTTGATCCGATTTGACGAACGATTTTATTCATATTTGAGAATGTTAGGGACAATTTGGAAAGGTGTGAGACAGATTTGAAATGATTTGAACTTTTCGAATACAATTTGACTCGATTTAGAATGATTTTATAAAAATTTTAGCCAGTTTGCAACGATTATATTCAGATTTGAGACTATTCGTGATAATTTGGAACGATTTGAGACAGATTTGAAATGATTTGAAACTTTTTATACATAATTTGAGTCAATTTAGAATGATTTTTATAAACGTTTGAGCCGGTTTGACACTGTTTGGAAAGATTTTATTCATATTTGAGAATGTTAGAGATAATTTGGAAGGATTTGAGACAGATTAGAAACTTTTAACGAATAAAATTTGAGTCAATTTAGAATGATTTTATAATAGTTTGATCCAATTTGACACGGTTTGGAACGATTTTATTCAGATTTGAGACTATTCGTGATAATTAGGAACGATTTGAGACAGATTTGAAATGATTTGAAACTTTTTGAATACAGTTTGAGTCAATTTAGAATAAATTTATAAAAATTTGATCCGATTTGACGAACGATTTTATTCATATTTGAGAATGTTAGGGACAATTTGGAAAGGTGTGAGACAGATTTGAAATGATTTAAACTTTTCGAATACAATTTGAGACAATTTAGAATGATTTTATAAAAATTTGAGCCGATTTGATACGGTTTGGAACGATTTCGTTCAGATTTGAGACTGTTTGGAACGATTCGAGACAGATTTGAAATGATTTGAAACTTTTGTATACAATTTGAGTCAATTTAGAATGAATTTTATAAACGTTTGAGCCGGTTTGACACTGTTTGGAACGATTTTATTCAAATTTGAGACTGTTAGAGATAATTTGGAACGATTTGAGACAGATTTGAAACTTTTTACGAATTAAATTTGAGTCAATTTAGAATGATTTTATAATAGTTTGATCCAATTTGACATGGTTTTGAACGATTTTATTCAGATTTGAGACTATTCGTGATAATTAGGAACGATTTGAGACAGATTTGAAATGATTTGAAACTTTTTGAATACAGTTTGAGTCAATTTAGAATAAATTTATAAAAATTTGATCCGATTTGACGAACGATTTTATTCATATTTGAGAATGTTAGGGACAATGTGGAACGATTTGAGAAAGATTTGAATTGATTTGGAACTTTTGAATACAATTTGACTCGATTTGGAATGATTTTATAATAGTTTGATCCAATTTGACACTGTTTTTGAACGATTTTTTTCAAATTTGAGACTGTTAGAGATAATTTGGAACGATTTGAGACAGATTTGAAACTTTTTACGAATAAAATTTGAGTCAATTTAGAATGATTTTATAATAGTTTGATCCAATTTGACACGGTTTTCAACGATTTTATTCAGATTTGAGACTATTCGTGATAATTAGGAACGATCTGAGACAGATTTGAGACAAATTTGAAATGATTTGAAACTTTTTGAATACAATTTGACTCAATTTAGAATGATTATATAAAAATTTGACCCGATTTGACCCGGTTTGGAACGGTTTGATTCAGATTAGAGACTTTTACAGATATTTTGGAAAGATTTCATCGTAGGTTGAGACAACGATTTAAGGAGATTTGAAACGACTTTTACACTTGGAATAATTTGATTGCACTTTAAAACGCTGTGAAACCATATGAGACAATTTGAAACGATTGCGACTTAAGAAACTTTTTAACAATTTAAGACGTTTTAGAAGAATTTCACGTGATTAGGCACGTTTTTATTACAAATTGATAGGATTTTGAACGATTTTAGATGATTTGGAACGATTTCTGATTATTTGGAACGGTTTGAGACGCTTTCAAACGATTTGAGATGATTTAAAACATTTTGATTGCAATTTGAGGTTTACTTATAACGATTTGATTACGGTTTTAGATGATTTGAGACGATTTGGAACTTTACTACAATTTGAGATGACTTGGGACGATTTGATTACAAATTTGGGACGATTTTATTACGATTTCGGACGATTTTCATATCACTACATTCATGGGCGATTACCATAGGTCCGTCGCATTGTTTACAACGTGCGTACAGAGCACATGCAGAACTGGAATTGAAATTGTAAACATGAACTATTCTAAAATTTCCTGGAGAAATTATACAGAGCGGCCTTACTACGTTAGTAAGGCAGATGATGGTCACGAAAAGCAAATATATTAGCGAAGTTGCAGGGGCGGTACAAACGGAAACGCCATATCTTTCTGCCATATCTGTCCCTTTTCTAGTTGCTGCGATGTGAGAAGTAATGAAATCTTTACCATGTAGGACTTTACCGTGTTGGGAGTGGGTTCTAGAACACCAACGACAAGCATGATGTGAAACGCAAAAATGGTTACTGATTGAAATTAGTTGTGACGTAGATTATCAGGAACGGTTCCTAGTATTGCTCAATGGTTGGATGTTTTTGATCGTTCTTCACAATGTTGACGGCTCTTCGTTGTGTGTTCAGTTTTTTTCTGCGTTAATACGCCGAACTCTTTTAGGATGACGAAGCTGTTTATTAAACTTCTGAATCAACCTGTTCGGTTGAGTTATAATTATGAGTTGTCTGCTTAACTGTCTGTGGATTACCTTGCACATTGTTTGTGTTTCTGCTTCAAGATCATAATGTATCACGATTTTAAATGCTAGACGCCTGATGTATGAATATATTTATGCTTTCAAAGTAGATGGCCGGTGTATTGTTCAAGAATTATACTTGAAAATCACCTGCAGCCTTTATATTAAAGGTTGGAGTACAACTCTTTGATGGAGTTTAATAATTCTTGTGAGTGTCCATCTTGTTGAAGATAGTAGTTCATCTTTTATCAAAACTAATTCTCCTTCGTGTCGTTATTGACATAATTCAAATTCGTTATGTCAAGCTCTGGTATTGCTATGTTTCTTTCTATTAAAAAGTGTTCTGGAATTAATGTACTTAACCATCATCTATATCCTTGCTAACGGAACTAGAGGTCTTGAGATGAAACACGCTTTTATTTGGGCTAATATGGTTGAGAATTCTTCAACAGTTAGTGTATGTCCCCAAGAATCTTTTTAAACTGTTGTTTTGTCGACTTCCCTGCGCCTTCCCATAGTCCTCCAAAGTGTGGACTACCCGGTAGAATAAAGTGCCATTCGGTACCTTTTTTGTGATACGCTTATAGGCTGCTAGAGGAAGGAAGCTTTTCCATTGTTAAGTCACTCGCGAGTGCAAGGTGCAATTCCTTTGTGGTCATGCATATCAATACAGCGATATATCCCTTGCAAAGTTTGTTGCGGCGCCCTTTGTTAATATTATTGGATGTTCCTCACCAAATGTTACATTAGTGTTGTCTAGTCTTCCTCAAACTCTTAATAATCCTTCATCATCGGTAAAGGGGTTGAGTACTATATTATTGTACTATCCTTTGATAAACTTTGCTTGTTCGCTTCACGGTGTTTAATAAGTGTTGATAATATGCTGCATTTAATTCTGATCTGAATTTCTGAGATTGACTGATTTAAGGGCGCTATCTTTGTTTTTGTAGCAATGATGAGTGTTATGTTTTAAGATTTGGCATCAACTGTTTCAACGTACCTTGACTTGATGCTTCGCAAAATCCAAGTAGTATGTTCGAATTTTCCGTGTAGTTTTTCCAGCGATCAATTGTAATCTTTTCCAGATCTGGTAATACATCCTTGTGACTCAGCTATTTTTTCTCGATACTGCTGTAATCACGGCTGGAACTAATCATCCTAATGGATCAAAAATTGTTGATGCTTCTGGTAGTATATTACGATTTGTGATTTCAGCACCAGGTTTTGACATGGTCACCTTTATTTGAAATAGATCAGCAATTTCAATGCAATCATAGGGTTTTCACGGTGTTGTCAAACTCGATTGGATGAAGTCCAGATCCTTTGCTGTCATTTTAATAAAAATCAATTGGCGCATGTATGACTGATCATCACTTGAGAACGGCTCAACCGATTTAGCTGATTTTTTTTTGTTGTGTTCCTAATTATCAGGACAAGGTTTGTATGAAAGAAAATTTTAAGAAAACCCACCGGAAAAGTTGGAAAATTCGGAAAATCAAAAATGATGTTTTGTACGGGTTCACACATAATGATCGGAGTTCACACATAATGATCGGAGCACAAAAATTCAAATTTTCACTGTTGCATTTTCTTCTGTAGCAGACTCCACAGGGATATCCGACAACTTCGACCATTGAAGAAAATTGATTTTTGCTTCTAGCGCATCAGTTGAGAACGGTTAGATTTTTCTCAATCCTTTTTTGATCGAGACTTTGAACGAGAGCGGCAATACGATTAAAATGCTTTGAGTCAATCGACGGCTACGGAGGAATCTTCTGAGTGTACAATGGCGCACAAGCGAGCATTAGAGGCGCTCGATCGAACGTTGAAAGAATAATCAGGACCTCTTTGAAAGTACGACAATTGTGCTGGCCAGTGATTTTCGCCAAACGCTGCCAGTCATTCCAAGATCAATAGCTGCTGATGAAATAAACGCTTGCTTGAAGACATCAAATTTGTGGAAATACGTGAAAACTCTCAAACTGACAACGAATATGCGAGTCGCGTTACAAAATGATGAATCGGTGGACGAAGAATTGATCACGAAAGTGTTCCTGAATATTGGTGTAAATCACAAAAACCATGTTTGGTTGAGCGAACGAGCCATTTTGGCAGCGAGAAATAAGGACGTAGACGATTTGAATATAAAAATTCAAAGTCAAATCGCTGGCCAATTGCGTTCATTTAAGTTGATCGATTCCATTACAGATTCAAATGAAGTCGTTAATTATCCAATAAAAACCGGAATTCATTGGAGTTGCCAGGAACGCCGTCGTAGAATTCGCAGCTCAAGGTCGGATCGGTGATAAAATCATGTTACGCAACCTGAGCCAACCAAAACTATATAATGGAACAAGACTCACTGTTAAGACGATAATGCACAACGTGATTGAATCAACGGTAATCATAGGAAAGATTAAAGGCGAGGATGTTCTGATTCCAAGAATATCATTGATTCCAACCGACTTGCCGTTTCAATTTAAGCGTGTTCAGTTTCCGATTCATCTTGCATTCGCAATGACGATTAATAAATCACAAGGCCAATCGTTGGAAGTGTGTGGAATAAACCTTGAATTACAGTGGTTTTCCCATGGGCAGTTGTACGTGGCGTGCTCGAGAGTAGGTAAACCTTCAGCGCTATTCGTTTTCTCTTCTAACAGAAAGGCAAAAAATATCGTTCATCACGAAGCGTTACGATGAACGCATTATTAATTGGCTGCCGAGGTCGTGAGATTTAGCAACTCTCGATTCCTTTCAGAAGGGTTATTTAAATTCACTGGATTATGCTGATAATGAAATGCTCTTTGGTAATCCTAAATCAA
The DNA here is from genome assembly GCA_947310385.1 of Nephrotoma appendiculata. Lineage (NCBI taxonomy): Eukaryota > Metazoa > Arthropoda > Insecta > Diptera > Tipulidae > Nephrotoma > Nephrotoma appendiculata. The sequence continues at coordinate 52,841,522 of OX371225.1, read as the reverse complement.
AATCATTTATAACAAAATTTGCACAAAAATCTTCTATGTGTGCACTGCCGCGAAGATTTCTGCGTTTGAAAAGTCAGAGCTGGACCCCGGGTTCTAGCGGCTCAATACAAATTTTTCGTAAAATTTCGTAAGTTTAGAAAAGGGATTATATGAAATTAGTGACATGTTTGAATCCGAGGGATGCGTCCTTTGAATCAAGGAGCCCTTTTGCGTTCCTGTACCATTCATCTGATTGCGATGAAACGTTGATGATAGGTTGCGTGCATGCTCGCGAAGTTTTCTGAGTTGGTAAATTTAGGGCTGGGACCTGGGTCTAGAGGCATCGGTAAAATGTTTTTCTAAAATTTCAATTTTTGCTGCTTTCGGTGATGCTTCCGATACAAAATTCAGTACCTGACGAATTCCTATCATATACGAGTACGATTGCAACTACAGTGACGTCAAGAAATTTCCTTCAAAATATCCGTAATTCAAAGTAATTTTAATTTCTCCCGTGCAACGCCGGGTAATTCAGCTAGTATTTTATATTTTCTCAAGTTAAGCTCTCCTCCTGATAATAATTCAAATATCTATTTTTGAGCAGTTACTGCTCCCCGTAGACAATGTGCGTCCGTCTAGAGATCATCCACATAAAAATCTCTTAAGGCAAGTTGTGTTCCGACATGATATTTCGCAGCGTCATCCACAGCTAGTTGTTTTAGTGTTCCTGTTGCCAAATGTTGCGGATGCCGTTCCGTATATGTTGACGTATTTACTCTACACGTTTGGATTTTCTGGTTCTCAGAAGGTCGCCATAATATTAGTTGGAAATTGGAAGTTCGGCTATGTTGATTTGCCGGAACATTTTTTCGATATCAGCAGTAAATACGTACGTTGCTTGTTGTGCTGTCCGTTTTTATAAAGGCATGATGCTGTATGTTAGTAAGTAGTTACATTTTATGCAACTGTGACAGTTTGCTGTCGGCTGTTCTTCCGATAGACAAAGTCTACAAAAATTATATAGCATGACGATTAGACTCCTCTCGCTATGGTTTAATTGTGATTTTATTGTTTTAGAGGTTGTTGAACTGGTATACTTCTGTTAGCACCTGTGCTTTTTAGAGATTGGAAACGTGTCTCTGAAAAGTTCAAACACTGTCTGGTACGAGAGCCACTCGAAGCTGTTGAGGTGAGTTCTCATACAAGCAATATTCATAGGCCAGTTCATATTCCGCTCAAAGGACCAAGGTTAACTTCGCTTTTTATTATCATGTAACTTTTAATTGGGATGAAAGTTTATCATTAATCGTGAACAAAGCTATAGTCTATTGCTTTTTATTCTGAAACTTAGGAAGTGAGATCCTAAGATTAGCTTGTCTTTCACAATTCTTGGTAAGTTTAATAAAACGGCACAACGTGAACTTGAATATAGGATCAGGCTCTAATTTTATAAAAAAATCAGTTTTTGGACTGGACTGCTAAGTTTAAGATAGATGGAATATAACTCTAATGACTAGACTGATTACTATTTCTGTTTTAGTTCTCATGTAACTTATGGTAATTCGAAATTTTTTGATTCATTCTAAAAGTTAAAATGACAAGCAGAGATATATAGTAAATTCATATTAAATTTTCAAATAGGTAATCGATTTCGGAAATCGTGTTCTTATGCCGGGCTTGATTGACTCACACGTTCACATCAATGAACCAGGTCGCACGGACTGGGAAGGATTTGCAACCGCTACAAAAGCTGCAGCCGCCGGTGGTTTTACAACCATTGTTGATATGCCACTTAACGCAATTCCACCAACCACAACCGTTGATAATCTAAACGAAAAGATAAAAGCCACCCAAGGTAAATTGTTCATTGACGTGGCATTATGGGGCGGTGTAATTCCTGGCAATGAGAAAGATTTACGCGATTTGGTACGAAATGGTGTGGTCGGATTTAAATGTTTTCTCTGTCCAAGCGGTGTGGATGAATTTCCGCATGTCACAGAAAATCAATTGCATGTCGCATTGGGAAAATTGGAAAATACCGGAACTGTATTAGCTGTAAGTAGACATATTGATAAGCAGTTTAAATGTATGTACACTCATTAATCAAAATTTAATTTTAGTTTCACGCCGAGCTGGAGTGCGACGCAAATAATGTACCCGCTTCTGACGAGACAAAAAAATACAACACATATCTAGAGAGTAGGCCAGCCTCGATGGAGATTAATGCATTCCAAATGATTACAAAACTGTCGCGAAAATACAATACTCGGTTACACATTGTGCACTTATCATCCGCCGAAGTGTTACCACTAATCCGTGAGGCTAAAAAGGAAGGTCGCCAAATCACAATCGAAACATGCCATCACTATTTGTCGATTGCGGCCGAAGATATTCCGGATGCCCACACGGAATATAAATGTGCGCCACCAATTCGTACCGCTGATAATCAGGAAAAATTATGGCAAGGTGTACTCGATAAAACAATCGATTTGGTTGTTTCGGATCATTCACCATGTACGCCGGGTCTAAAATGCCTTAACTACGGTAAGGGGCGAGGTGATTTTATGAAAGCATGGGGTGGCATTTCCTCTGTACAATTTGGGTTATCATTGTTTTGGACACAGTGCGAGAAATACGGACTTGGCCTTACAGATCTATTGCACTATTTATGTGAGGAGCCTGCGAAATTAGTCGGCCTACAAAGTATGAAAGGAAAATTGGAGGTAGGATACGATGGTGATTTCTGTGTGTGGGATCCGGATGAGACGTTTACGATTACTCCCGATATTGTACAGTTTAAAAATAAAGCTAATCCGTATATGGGTAAAACTTTTAAGGGGGTGGTATACTCAACCGTTGTACGTGGATATCATGTGTACCAGCGCCATGAAAGTTTTCAACAGCCAATGGGTAAAGTAATAAGAAAGAAGCGTCCGACTTCGAAAGTTGTTAAGTTTGAATAAAAATATTTAGAGATTTAAGTATTTTATGTCGTTACTCTGCCTTAAATCATCACACCCCAAATATTCCACTTTAAAATGAAATTACTCACGCCGCACGCAACATAAAAAATATACCCAATCCTTCGATTTTTTACGACCCACCCTATATGACATTATATATACATACACAAAAATTTCTCACCAGCTAAAATATCACTCCAGTTACGCGACATCATGTATACAAAACAAAAATCAAATCGAAAAAAAAATTGGGAATGGTAATCATCATCGCATAAAACGAAAACATAACGTCATCTTTTTATGTTACACGACGTGCAATGACGTAATCATTGTTGCTTTATATATAGCAACAACAAACCGTAAAATACACAACACTGTATAGTCTGTTATAAGAGCAAAAAAAATAATAAGCGAAGGTCATATATAGTTACAGTACGTCAATTGAATACTTTACATAATTTGAAAATTCCCAGCTTTAAAAAATTAATGTTATATTTCATTTCTAATTTGAAATACATAAATTTTTGTTTTTAATTACATACATAAAAAAACTGTATAAGTGATTCATATGATTACGTCATTTTTATAAAATTTCGTATGTTTGTTTGTATTTAATTTTTTATTTTTTTATTTTTGTTATCTCATTCATTTAACAAATGTTTTTGTTGGGGTTTGTGTCGTTTTACGTTTGTGTATTTTATATAACATTGTATGTGTGCACGAGCTGCAAAAATATCAGGGGTAAGTAGATGGATTCTAGTAGTGCGGTGAGTGCGACAGGGTTATGAAATTTTGTTGAAAATCAGTTTGCTTGATGCGTACATGTGACTTGAGCGTTATTTAAGTTGAAGAATATGACTGACCTTCGCGTGTGTGTTGACAATGTCACACATCATAGGTTTCTGTCTCTTGAGCACCAGCTTTTTTTAAAAATATTTTTGATATAACAGAGTAGTGCGCCGAGCCAAAATGCATGTGCTCCCCATAAAACATTGACGGATTCTGGGCTAAAAGTGATAAGCATAATGTCTCCCTGTTTGTTCATTTGAAAAATAATTTTCATCCGTTGATATGCAACTAGCGGTGGTCAGCTTGAAGTGCAGACAGAGAGATTATCGTGAGATGAGTCCCTGGGCCGTCTCCGTATACAACATCAGGTAGTGCTCACACTCGAAACTATTTAAAATTTAGAACATGGAATGTAGAGAGCCTCCACCAACTCTTCGATCAGGCAGCTCAGTACACCTCGTTCTAACTGCTCTACAAATAACCAGACTTATCGGCAATAACATCGCATGCTTTCACAAAAAATCTAGGTAAAAATACATCAAAACCAAGACGCGCATGGCTGGATGAGAATTATCTAGCTTCAAACAAGAAAATAATCGCTCACCACAACCCGACTACATGGTTGCGAGAAAACCGTCTGTGTAGAAGGACTAAAATCGAAACTGCAAGTTTAACACAGACAGATACCGTTCAATAAAATAAATTGTTACCGACTTCCATCGAACGAATCTGAAGAGTTACAAATGGACAAAAACACAGTCCTAACAGTGTGGCGAAATTATTTCTTGCCACTCTTAAACAGACAGGCGTTATCCTTAAGGGATCAACCAGCAACATGTTTGCATTAGACTGACATCAATGTAGAAATGACACCACCACTCGTCCCACCTTTCGATGAAGTGCGAATATGAAAAATTATAATAGGTACCTGGTAGAGATGGCATCTGTAACGAAATGACGGCGATTACCTCGGCGATTATCTTGGTTTGAAGAGAAAATCCTAGGCGAGTGGCAAATAGCAGCAATCTGTCCAGTACATAAAAAGGAAAACAGGTTGATTTGTAACAACTATCGCAGATTAGCAAGGTTTTCGCCAAAATGGTTGTTGACAAATTAGTAGTTTACAGCAAGCGCATTTTCGGCGACTATCAGTTCCTTTTTTGTACAGGCAGGTAAACAATTCACCAAACTTTTTTTCCGAGGATTGTGTAGGGAACGTTAATCCAGAGTAACTTATTATGGAGCGTCTTGTTATAATTAGGCATTCTCTCAAAATTGATAACCATGTTACAAGTATTAATGGATGGTTTACACCCTGGGTCATAACATCGTGTCTTTTAAAGAAGTTCTTCCTCCGTTGGAAACAACAGCCCAACAAATCGACCTTCATGTTAACGAAGCCAATACCAAATGCATTTCTAGAGAATTTTTAAGATGCGAGACATAATAAGAAAAGGTAAGAGTTTAAATACTTGGTATCGATGGTAAATGTACAAAACTCTAATCTCTGAAGACATATTATAGCGGATCGTAGTAGGTTACCGACCATTCTACATCAATAGAAGATAATAGCTGAAGTGAATTATGTTGAACCAACAAACGTTAAAAAAATCGTAGGGAACGATATTGCATCCTTTAATTCAGAGAGACATGGTCGCTTGTTTGTGGTTTAGTTCCTTAATTTTTTATTAGTAGTTTTAATTTATTCCAGAGAAAATTGAGTATATTTTTATGTTCCGGAGCACGAATCGACCACTAGATATGCAGAAGCTACAAGTTCTATAGTGGTGAATACCACAGCCTCAACTTCAATTCTTGCCCCTTCGTGTTTCAATGCCTTTCGCCAGTTCCGTTGTGCCTACATTTAGCACAAATAATCGAAGTCTGGCAGCCATCTCCAGGATGAGTTTGCCTCTGGAATCAGGATCCGGCATTCGCCACTCGAGAACCCTCGCATTGAAGTCAGGGGCAGGTAGGCTTCATCTCCTGCCTGACTCCTCCGTCAATACAGACCACGCAGTATTAATCTCGAGAGTAGGTTTATGCTCAGTGGTATGGCTCCAGGCATTTGTAGCACAGCTAGTTCCTGTCTCTATCGTCGCAGCTCCTTTGCGATTGTCCTTTCACATATTCGGCAGTACATCCAGCCTACCTTTATCTGCTTTGGTTGATTGACAGACTTCTTGTGCATCTCGCTAACCGCAATCTTTTGGTCCCTGGGGCACGAAAAAATGTTTATTTTCGAGATCTCCATCCCGGTAAGCTCTCAGAATCCATCCTTGTCTTTTGTATTTAGCCCTAGCTCTCCGCATCTTCTGCTTTAACCTTGCTGCGGATCTCTTTGACCACTTCTGCGTATGATTGTCTTTCCTTTGGACGTATTAGCAAAGCTTCAGGTCTTATTCTGTCACGCTATCGTAAAGAGAAGGTCGACAATACAAATGGGCCTCATTTTCAAATCTGTTACTCCATTTTACTGACATCCCCCGCAGGTGCTTGGATAAGCAGCCTGGTCTGCATTGTTACGCTTTTTAATTCATTTTATATCCGCATGTTCATTTGGACAAAAATTTTACAAACACTAATGAGTGATTTCAATGTTGGAATATGTAAATTATTTTGATGCTCATTTAATGTTCTAAATGTAATTAATTTAAGCCGACGAAAACTGTGTAGCAGCTAGGAGATCATCATTGTTCTAAATTTGGTGAAAGTATTTCACCGAACGAATGATAAATTAAACGTGGTCGTACAAAAAAAAAATCATTAAAACCACCCACGCAGCGAGTACATTGAAATGACCCAAATAGTTACGGTTGTCGTACCCTGATGCGTATATATTTATTTATTTATACGATTGGAATAAAAACATTTATAAACTAAAAACAATTATTTTTAAAAAATAATATTTATTAAATATGTTGTAAAATGTTTGGATCAAAAAGAAGAAATAAATAAAATTAAAAATGTAACTAAAGAGATTGTAGATGGATTCTAGTAGTTCAACGAAAAGTGACGACGGACGACGTATACGTATACGTAGTGTATATACGTATATGTACGTATTTTATCTATATACAAATTTATTACATATGTGTGTACAATAATCATAATAATTTGACGTGGCTTTTACGTATTTAGTATTTACCCATACCGAGAGGTTTAGGTAGCCTGTGTGACGATAAATACGTAACTGGTAAGTACTTTTGTAATAAATAAAAAAAATATATATTTTTTTAAAAATATTTTTATTTTTTTATAATTTAACAATTATGCAAATATTTTTAATGAGCAGCGACTAAGTACTAAATGAATTTATTATTAAATTAAAATGACATTTTAAATATTTTTTTTGTTTTTTATAATTTTTGTCAGTGAAAAATTGCAATTTTTAAGAGGGAAATTTTTTGTTTTTTTTATTTTGTGAGTTGTAACACAATTGCATACAAAACTCGGAACTTTTAAATTGTGTAAATTACTAATCGAATTTATAACAATACGTAATGTAACAAAAGTTTGTGTCGTAATTTTTTTATAAATTTTTTTCTTGTGCTTGTACAATTTTTCATTTTTTTTTTATTTCATTCAAAATGACATTTAACAAAACGAATATGGCGTCAAATAGTTTTTTTACGTAAAATTATTCTTTTTATTGATAAAAATATAAACAAAAAAAAAAAATGTTTGTTTATCAAAAAATTTTTTTTAGTTTATTGTGTATAGTCATTTATTAAATTATGCGTTAATAAAAAGTGAAAAATGTATTTTTTATTATTTTCTAGTGAAAATATCAGCTCCCGAGAAATACCTACAAAACAGAGAAGTTAAAATTATGGGATTATAACCTTAAAAGTTTTAAAAATTGACAAATTTTTTATAATCTAATTGGAAAATTTGTTTTTATTACATATAATTTAAAAGTAATTAAGCAAACAAATAAACAAACGTATAGTGTGTCTGAAAAGTTGTTCAATAGTGTTTTCTATTTTATTGAAATAGATAAAAGTAAAATAATTCAATACGGTTTTGTCGTGAAGTGTGATATGGATAGCAGTGCGATGGTCGAAGAGAATGGTAATTCAAGTATGGATCCATTAAGTGGCCCATCTGCTGCACCAGCTGATAATGGTACAACAGCTGTATTAACATCAGGAGCAAATATAGTACAATTAATACCATCGACAGGTTCAAGTGTCCAAGTAAGTGTCAAATTTTAATTCATAATATATATTCAACTAAAAACAAAAATTGCGGGAATAAAATTTATGAACTACAAAATATTTTATATCGTATAAAAAAAATGATGACGTCACCTTTTATTTATGTGATTTTTTATTTTGTTATGACCCATTACGACATCTGCCTGGATTTAAATCGAAGTATATTTTTTTATGTTCAGCAGATCCGCTGAATTCGTCTCAGTTTTTATTTTTTTTTTGTTTTGTTTAGCTTTGACAGATTGTTTTTCCAAAGTTTTATTTTATGTAGTTTGCGATTGTACATGCAAAATTTAAACTTAAGTGAAATATTTTAATGAAATATAATGGTAATTGTATTAATTTACATTAAATTACATCCTATCGATTGTATTATTTGTGACCAGTGTGTGCATTTTGGTGAAATACATTAAAATTCCAGAAATTGTGTGATGTTTGTGTGTGCGAATAATGAGCCGCCATTAAAATATTTCTGGGTGGAATAGCATAATTTATGTGTTTTATGTATGGACATGTGCTATTGTAATATCTTTTATAGGTTGTTATGCAAATAGTTATTTTATTTTGAAATTAGTTTCATTTTAGTCTTTTTTGGCGAGAAATGTATTCGTTGAAAAGTTTTTTTTACAACGGATCGCAATAGAATTCTAGACGTAAACCTATTATCAAGATTTTGCGAGATTTTGATTTGAATCACATAGGGCGCAACGAAATGTTTACTTGGTGGCCTTCCAGGTACCAGAGTTTGCAGCCAAAATTACAAGTTAAAGTTTGTGCAGATCGCTCTCTTTCTCGTGGTAATTTTATACTTCGACCAATTTGATAGGTTGGGTATATTGTTGAATAACGGAGATAATGTAGGTACCAGTAAAAACGTTTAAATAATTCCCCAATAAGAAATTTAAAATTTCTCAAGAAACTTATATTTGTCCTGGGCCAAATGAATCAGCGATTGTCACTTACAAATTTTCGGTAATCTGTTTTATTTATTTTTTGTACAACGTGACAACTAGGCCATAACTAGTAGATTCTATGGTCCCAATTTACCGCTAACTATCCAATACTAGATCTATTGAACATTAAGATATTTCACCTATTCTGGCCTGATTCTGTAATAATCGTGTTTAGCAGATCAACATTTGTACAAACACCAAAACCAATGTCGACTAAGATTTGCAGTGGCCAACAGCTATGTAACTATAATACATACATCAAAGATGCGGCTAACGTTTATGTGAACATTTGGCATGTATAGTCTATACTCGGCTTGACCAACAACCAACGTTGTTTCCTGTGATGTGTGTTTAATTTGCTGCCTATTTATCGAACGTACATCGCTACCAACGTTGGCGTACATTTGTGAAATGAATATCGTACACATAATAAGGGTAAGCTTTATAAACAATCATCAACATTTTTAGATATGCCTTACCTTACGCGTGCCAATATTGGTGATTTGTCCAAATAACCAATGATGTAGTCATAGAATAAATGACGAATACAAATCAAATATACATTTTTCCACTGTTAATACACATTTGCTCAATAGGCCAGAATGATTCTGTAGTTAAGTGCACATGCAAAATATACCATATATTGCTCACCGCATTGATTTTGTAGGTTTTAATCGTGCATTTTTGAGTTTAGGTTTATCTAGAAGAATACCTAAGAAACATTAATTTCTAAATTCCGACAAGGCAGTAAATTTAAAAAGTTCCATATATAATTTGAAGAACTTCTGGGAGAAGTTCCATTGATAAATTTGCGATGTATGTGGTTTATGCATGATGGAGCTCCACCATATATTGCAAGAAGTGTACGATCGCTCTTAAATACTTTCTTTCCAAGGCAGTGGATTGGCCGCGGAGAACCTATGCAGTTTCCGCCAAGCACACCGGATCTAAATCCATTAGATTTTTATCCCTGCCGGATTTTAAAACTAAAGTTTATTCTTCATCTATCCCAGATAAAGAAACTTTACTAGAATATGTGAAGCTTGTAACGAAATCAAGCGAGACAGAAATGTTTTTGTAAAAGTTCGTTTATGAACAGGTGTTTGAAATGCGTAACAGTTAATGGTGATTGGTGATCATTTTGAAAATTTACTTTACTTAACTTTACTTAGCTTTTCAGAAAGCTAAGAGCCTGAACTATGTTTCTATCAAAAAATATTTACTGACGTGGCGTAGACTAATTGTTAAGAGTTACATGGTATAGAGACAAACGTTTTTCTTAAAAATATAGAATTATGTAATCATAATTATTATACCTTATTTAAAAGTGAATGTTAACAGCTTTTTAATGAATCTAGTACTTGAAAATAAAAATTGTTATTTCTCAAGATATTGAAGTTTCTTAAATACCAGGAGCTGTGTTGGAAGGTTCCTCTTTAAACATTTATAACTTTATAGCTAATTGTTTCATTCCGTGTTCAATAAATTTATATTGCACTGTATTCAAATCTTATCTAATACTAGAGCTTTCCAACTTCTTTTATAGTCCGACTATTCCATATATTTTCTTCTGCTATTTGCGATTATCTATGCAGTATTAGTCTAAAGGAAGTAAATTAACATGTTTTATTATTAATTTATGTTAATGGCTTTTGAGTTTCATATTCTAATTTAATTAAGTGATATTCTCTAATTATCTAAAATACATCCCACGTCACAACCTAGAGTCATTGCCAACTTATCATTTGTGCAATAAATGCGACATGAAGTAAGTGTGTTACCAAAGTAACGTTTATTGGACCTAAATTGAGTCCATGATGTCCACCACCAGGTGTAGCCGTTCGTTCCGATATATAAACTATGTTCGCGACTCCCGAAGAGCGATTAAAATTTTTAGAAATTCTAAAATTTAATTGGAAATTCTGTGTTTACAATCTAGTTTTAACCACTCAGTTCAACTTATTAGAACTAGAACAGATTTATTCACTTTCTGTGGTTGAGTTCTAGCAGTTTAACTTTCACATAGTAATCTATTTTTAGAGTCAAACCCTATTTAAGTCCGGCGACATCCGCAACATGTTCAACATGTTGCCTTTTTCTCCGAAAAAATAATTTTCGAAGAATTGTTTACGAAGAATTATTTTTTCTGAAAAATTATATTGAAGTCTGATTTTTTTAACCTGAAACTTGAACCTGACCTGAATTGTTCACGATCAAAATTTAATCATTCTGCATGGAAATACATTAGGGCTAAAATTAGTCTCCCTCTCTCTTTTCTTGTGAGTGGGATAGGGATAACTTTGTATTCTTAAATAGGAATCTGTATTTTTTATGGTAGATTCGATTACGCTATAATCGACGAAAATCAATTCGATTAGCGACAATTGGTTCTTATTTTATTTATGGAAATATGTTAACTTTTAAACAACGAGTTGCCAGAATTACTTGCATTAAGAGAGAGAAAATGAATATGTGAGTTTAACCCAATGAATTTCGAGTAAATTATTCAACAAATATATGACAAGTAATAATCTTTGACATAGTTTGCTCGCGATCACCGGGTTCAGCATGCCTTTTAGGTATCAATCACTTTAGAAAATAAGAAAGAAATTATTAGAAAGGCTTTTAGAGATATTGTAAAGGTAGTGCATTTAAACTGTAGGTCGCCAATTTGAACATTTATTTACATAATATGATTTTCCATAAAATGAATTTTTCACTAAATCAAAAATAAATAAACCCTTTTTATTTCCCACGTTCGAACCAATTAATGCTTTCTTGGGTCGTTTTTATTTGTAATTTATTTGTCTTAACTTTAAATGTAATCTGTAGTGAGCTTTGTCAACTAGTTCGTTTTATTTTCAAAATGATCAAAAGAATGTCTAATTTATATTTAAAGTCGCTTAGTTTGTCTTTATCAGCCATTGAAAGCAGACAAGCTCGTGAATTTTATCGAAAATGGAAAAAAGTGAATTTCGTGTGCTGTTTAAGCATTACTTTTTTCGTAAAAAAAAAAACCATCACCGAAACCAAGGAAAGGCTTGATCAATACTATGGTGCACCATCAATTTCAATTCGAGCGTTCAGATAGCCTAAAAGAGGTCGTCACGCCAGAAATGCTCGATAAAATCCATGGAATGATATTGGATGATCGGATAATGAAAGTGCGTGAGGTTGAGGTGGCTAGGGATGTGGCATCTCAATTGAGGGGGTACATCACATTTTACATGAATATTTCGACATGAAAAAGCTATCCGCGCGATGTGTGCCCCGATTGCTCATACTCGACCAAAAGCGCAACCGTGTGACCACTTCAAAGAAATGTTTGGTGATGTTCAGCCGCAACGAGTTTTTGCCCCGTTTCGTAACCGTGGACGTTAGCTTTATAGTAGACGGTTTTTTATATATCTTTCGAAAAATGTTATAAACAGATACACATTTTGTTCTGCAAATGTATAATAACGACATTTGAATCTGCACCTAATATTTTTCGAAAGACATCTAGAAAAACCGTCTATTGTAAAGTTAATGTTTTCGACTTGTCATAGTCAGAGAGCAGAGACCAAAGAACAACCAAGATAATGGGTTTCTCCAGGTGAACGTGGATCAAAGAAGGCTAAGGTCCGTTTATCTCGGCTAACAAGGTCATGGCCACAGTTTTTCGAGCTGCTGTGTCATTAAAATCGATTACCTTGAAAAGGGTAAAACGATCACCGGCGAACATTATTCAGGGCTTTTGGACAGATTTGATATTGATTTGAAGCAAAAACATGACCATTTGGTGAACAGCAACCATGGCAAAAATTCATAAATTGAGTTACGAACTACTATCCCATTCAACATCATATTCTTCAGATATAGCCCCCGTGCTACTATTTGCTGTTTCGAAACCTGAAGAAATGGTAAGAGATTTGGGTCTGACGAAGAGGTTATCCTTGAAACAAATGCCTATTTTGAGATTCTTGAGAAAACCTATTATTTTGAAGGAATAAAAAAAATTGGAAAAACCCTGGACTACATATATCGAAAAACGAAACGCTTTTTTGCCGATAAAAATGTTTTATTCAAAAAGTCACTGACTTATCAAACACCTCTCGTACAATAAAAATCGGATTGCCTGCGGATTTTAAGTTTTTTTATTGTGCCTTATTTCAGCTTAATACCGTGAACCAATAAAAGGGTTTCATTATTACCATTCGAAGTACTAAAGAGTACACTTTGAAGACCGTACTCATAATGCAGTGTTTCTCAACGGGGGCCATAGGAGGCATACCATATATCTGAGGACCCATATACTAAATTCATAAATTAGGGGTCTTGGACTGAAACAGACCATGAAAATTATATTTATTACTAATATAAATATGAAATTAAGATGTAAAAAATAAGATTGAGAAACACTGGCCTAATGAATATATTTTTTCTAGATGTTTACACGTTTTTAAAAGCATCTTCGCATTTTATAGCTTAGTTAAACTATTTCGCTAGTCATGTCGCATCATGTGAAGTGATATTAGTCGTTACACGTCACTTGAGCATTGGTATTTTTGGAGTCGATTCAAATGACATGTAACGTGTGAGTCATGTAATTTAACCCTTTCAAGTCCTGACCACACAATTGTGTAGGTAAAATGCCAGTACGACAAAGCAAATGTCAACAATTGATTTATGTCTGAATATGAATTCCTACACATTTGTGTGTGAATATTAATTTGTGAATATAAATTCTTACACATACCTACACATTTGTGCATACTACCTGAAATTTGTTTTCTTTAAAAAAGTCGCCCTAATTATAGTTCAAGTGGTAAATTAAATGTTAACTAATTTTGATGGAATAATAGTTTTAAGTATGGAAAACGAGACCCACACAATTGTGTGACTTGAACTTAGCCAACTTGTATGGGCTTGTATTAAAATAAAATACAGAGATTTTTTAAATTAATTAAAAAAATACTTTTATTTCACTTTGAATTCAATTATCACAATTATATCAAATAAATTTACTTAGATTAAAATAAATATAGTTAAATCATAAAATAATATTATTACCTTAAAAACGTGAATTGGCGAATTTTACTTGCTTAAATTATGAAATTATTTAAAACAATTTTTTTTGGGAGGATAAGCATAAAAAGAATTACATTTTTATCATCGACAACGATTCCGTGATTTCCAATTTTTTAATCTGCACCTTCTAGCGGTTCCTAGAGATTCGAATGTCGGCCAGAGTTTGTATCCATCATATTTTTTTGCGGTACACGGCAAACATGCTAGGTTGGCCCAGCACCACCCTCTCTCTTTCTCACTACTGCTTCATCTTCTATCTCGATTGATATTTGAGGCTTCGTCCGATTCACCTTCATCCTCGTGCACAATATAGTCATCAAGCTAATAATATTCATCACCCGAATCCGGTTCAGTTGTGCACATTTGTGTATGTTAATTTTCAAAACTAGTTTCTTAATTAATTACAGCACAAATAATTGTGTTGTTCACAGAATGTTTATTGCTTTATCATTAATATTTAAAAAAAAAAAAATAAATAATTGCTATTTTGTTTAATTTTTACTTACTTTGGTATGGCCACTGATCTATATCAGTATATAGATCAGTGGGTATGGAACACTCATTGCAAAATTGAACACTTTTCTAGGTGATGGTATTATGACACTGTATTGAAAACAGTGCAATTTAAAAGTAAACGGTGACTAGGACAGAAACAACTAAAATGAAAGAGATAACACAATTTTTCAAATGTCATGTAGATTTTGTTGGTAAACAAACATTTGGTGCACCAATAAAATTACTTGGAACGGTTATCAAGTCACTTGAAATAGTTTTAGAATAAAATATTTTTGTTGAATACACAAAAAATTGTTCGTTTTGGCTGTACTTTATAAAAAAAGTTGGAGATGTCAAACAAAAAGTATTGCAACATAATTCTAAACTACTAGAATTACTCGTTGGGCGGCTTTTTTGTCCAATTTTTAGTACAAAATTTCTGTATACATATTATATGCACAACGCTTATTAATATTTTGTATACATTCTATTTTTCTCATTTCATTTGTATTTTTCAGACGCTGAAAATTAGCCAGTGTCATAATTCCGTTAGAAATTTGATAGAAACTATAGGTCGAGGTCCTCTAAACCAAAATTGACGTTTTTGGAAAGTTATTATTTTAGTAAACCCTAAAAACAAAATTCAAGTAAGACAAAATCTTGTATAATAAATAACGAAACATTTAGTCAGAATCTATACAAATGTGTATACTGGTCCGTAATAAACATTTCGATAAAGAAACAACCGTATGGGTGGAACCTTAGTTATCATAAAAATTAAAACGAAAACGTTATTTTATAATACAGATTTTCACCTTTACATTTGTGTTGATTGAACTTTCACTAATATCAAATCTATTATTTTTCTAAACTCGAAAGGGTTAAAAATACACAATAAATCCATACTTATGCTGTTTGCCTGGCGCCTAATTTTTTGGCTAAGTTTCATTATTTATTACAATTGCCTAAATAGTCTAATAGACTGTGGCAGGCAATCCATAGCATTACTTAAAAACATACAATGTACAATTTCACATTTAAAAGAA
Organism: Nephrotoma appendiculata; assembly: GCA_947310385.1. Taxonomy (NCBI): domain Eukaryota; kingdom Metazoa; phylum Arthropoda; class Insecta; order Diptera; family Tipulidae; genus Nephrotoma; species Nephrotoma appendiculata. The sequence goes on along the minus strand of OX371225.1, from coordinate 52,826,010 downwards.
AATAGAAAAACTAAACATTATCATAATTAGAACTATGTAAGTAGAATTTAACATTAACATTCACTGAAAACTTATTATAAGATCTTGTCACTTCAAATCTGATCTTTTGATTAATCCGATATTTTTGTAGTTCATGTAGCCAAGTCAGTGGTTGCTGCTAATTGGATATTGAATTTCAGTCTACTAGATCTCTCTATAATACATTCAACCATTTTCTGATTAAGTGCTCCTTCAAGAGCCGTTTATATTTTATAATATTAGACTCTATTCTAATAGCCTGAGGAAGCTCATTAAATAGAGCAGGGCCCATATAAAATGGATTACTTTGGGAGCGGCTTGTACTTACGATATTTAAATAATATGTATAATGAACTTGTATTGTTTCTTGTATAATGTGAGTGTACTTCATATACGGTTATAGGCGTCAGATTACATTTCATCATAGCCATCTCGGCTTTCTTAATAAATATCAATAATTGAAATTTCCCTAGAATCTCTAAAGGGAGTGTTTTGGGAGAGTACAGAGATTTAGTCGGCGTTAGTACTGGCAGGCATTTGATAGTTTTTATGATCTTGTTTTGCCGAACCCAGAGACTTTTGATGGAATTTTTCGGTGCAGTAGTCCACAGCGAGCTCATATAACTCAATCTAGAGTTGATATAAGCGTCATAGAATAACCAAGCTGTTCTTTCATCAATGAGACTTCTTACTCTCTTCAACGCAAATGCGTAAGGCCAGATTGATTTTTTAACTAACAGTGCCTGTTCCTTCCATTTCAGGTTTTGGTCAATGATAAGCCCCAAGTAAGTAGTAGCTGCAACTTGCAGTATTTTATTATTATTTACTTCCATAAACGGGGAAAATGGACAGGAAATTTTTTGTTTTGGAAAATTATGTAGTTTGTCTTTAACATGTTCATGTGCATTTTATTAGCAGTTAGCCAGTTTTCTACTTTAATAATATGTTGCACCATTTGATCAAGAAGGTTCAGAGCGTCTGTAGATTTATACACTAGAACAGAATCATCAGCGTACATAAAAAGTTTTCCAAACAAGTTTATATTGAACATGTCATTAACGAAGAAGTTTAAGAGAATTGGACCAAGAATAGAACCCTCCGGCACCCCAGATACTATAGTCAGTGGCTCGCTCTTTGCCATTTACAACCGTGTATTGGATATGGCTAGTGAAATATGATGTTAAAATGGAGAGGGTGGCTACGGAGGGATTTAACTTTGCAATTTTTGAAAGTAGAATTTTATGTGGCTCAGTGTCGAAAGCTTTTTTAAGGTCAATAGAGAGCATTGATATATATTCCTTGCGCTCTAATTCCAAATAGATTTCATTGAGAATAGACACTGCTGCAGACTGTATGCTAGATGCTTCGACAAATCCAAATTGGTTAACATGTATAATTTTATTGCACTTAAAATATTTATTTAATCTAGCTACAATTATTTTCTCAAATATTTTTGAGAAAACATTCAGGATTGAGATTGGCCGATAGTTAGATGGAAACATTTTATTTCCCGCTTTAAAAACAGGGTGAACAATTGAAGTCTTCAGACAATCCGGAAAGTGGCCAATATGTATGGATTCATTGGTTAATTTATCGGTTAAGGGGATGAGAAAAGTCTTACATTTTCCTATAAATTTCGCTGAAATTGAATCATATTCTGATGCAGCAGTTCGATTAAGGTTATTTATTATTGTAGTAACTTCCAAATAATCAGTAACTGAGAAATTGAGTTCCGGGAGCCCTTCATATTTTAAGTAACTGGAAAAATGGGGTATTGTAGTGTGGTTGGTTGTTCCGTCAGTTACGTTTCCAATGTTTATAAAGTATTCGTTAAAAGTATTAGCAATGTCACATGAGTTATGTTTAACTTCAGACAAATCGTTAGTCAGTGCAATAATTGGATTCCCAGAGTACTTATCATCTTTGTTAAATAGCAGTTTTCTTAGAAGCGTCCAAGTCGCTTTAGAATTTCATATAGATTGTTGGAGCACACCAAGGTTGAACGCTGATTTGAGCCCTCTTTTAGTATAAATTACTTGGTTCGGGCGGGAGCTAATCCAGCCGCCCTATTCCTGAATACGATACGAATCTTCTTACGATACGAAAATTCAACTCGATACGAAAATGATTTGGTATTTCTGAATACGAACGTTCCACAAATTTTAATTTTTGTGATGATTTTACCTATATACAATTTTCTATTTCATATGTAGCAGATGGTTATATGAAAAATGCATATTGCGGTGTCATATCGCAAAAATAAAACCAAACTAGATTTTGTTTGTTCAAATTGACAGTAAAATTTTACTAGTAATTTTTTTATTTTTTATTTTATTTTTTTTTTGTATTTTTTTTTTGTATTTTTTTTTTTGTATTTTTTTTTTATCTAAATATTTGATGTTACATACTGTCTAATAGCACAATCAAATGCGTACCACCGGTGGTACGCGCTGCCCGATGAGACAGTTTAGTGCGGGCCACCGGTGGTACGCGCCGGCGTGTACGTGTTAAATTTTGATAGGATTAGATCAGTGATGACATTGTCAAGTACCGAAGGTGTTGAAGAAAATCGAGTGTAAAACTCGGGGCTGAAGTTGTTGAGTATCGTGTATCCACTACTAGAGACCACCGACTTTATCCAAATCGTTTTATATTCACTTGAGCTAAACAAATTAATATTAATGTCACCCAATACCATTGATTTGGAGTATTTTTGTAAAACATTCTCAAGAGTGTGAAAGAAAACACTGTCTGGGTATTGTTTGGTGCGATATATACCAATCACTCTGCTATGACAAAGTGGCAGATTAATCAAAGGAAACTAAGACAATGCAAAGTTAATTGTTCTTCCTCTATTGCAACAGTAGAGTCAACAATGTACATTGCATTGCCATCACCCCTATCTGCGTCCCTACAACAAAATAGATTCATACCCGGGTAGTGTGTACAATGGCACTTCATTACAATAAATCCATATCTCCGTAATTACAATAATGTGAGGTGGCGTGTTTAATGTTTTTAGGGAGCTACCAATATTTTCAAAGTTTTCGCGGAGAGATCTAGCATTTATCAATACATACCTCAGACAACCATCAATATACAGTCGTGTGCGAAATAATAGTAGTGATCGAATAATTTCGCTATATTATGAAATTTTTAATTCATATCCCTTTAGTGATTTACTAACACAATTGTGCGGGTAGGGCAAAAGTACCATGTCAAAAATTTAGTTTTGTATGTTTTTTGAACCAACTTACACATTTGTGAATTCCTTTTTAACTTATTTTCGTCCGTAAAAAACACTATCTCTATACACACAATTGTGTTGGTTTTACTTCAAATAAAACGAAATTTTTTATCAACAACGCCATTACATACTATGGTTTTTTACTCACACATTTGTGTGGGTTGGACTAAAACTGAGCCAATTGTTTTGTTTTCTTGGTTGAAAAAGGGATATATGAGATATTTTGGAACGTAGATATGTTTTAAAATTATTTGTAGTTTAGAGAATCTAATAGTTGCTGTGTATGGCTTTATACATGTCAGATTAGGTAAAAATTTTGCACCGCTTATATTTTAATGGGATTTTGTGGTGTGCGAAATAATAGTAAAAATTTATAAAATTCATTTTATTTGTTATGTATACAAGTTAAAATTAGTATTTAGTAGTATAGCCTTTGGATTTTATTACAGCACTCATTCGTCGAGGCATTGAGTTTATTAAACTTTGACACCTTTCAACGGGAATGGACAACCATGCAGATTTGGTTATTTCCCATAATTGCTTCGAGTTTCTTGGGTTGGAGTTGGAAATCTTTTTTTTTATATAGGCCCACAAATTCTCAATTGGATTGAGATCAGGTGATTGAGCAGGCCACTCCATAACATTAATTTTATTTCACAAGAACCATTCCTTCGCCTTTTTAGAGGTATGTTTCGGATCATTGTCTTGTTGCATGACTAATTTAAGCGGCATTTCGTATTCTGCATAAGGTAGCATAACGGTTTCCAGTATTTCAACACATTTATCCGCATTCATAATTTCCTTAATCCAATATATCGGACCAACGCCGACCCACGAAAAACAACCCCAAACCATTATATTTCCCCCTCCATGTTTAATGGTTTTTGACGTGTATTGCGGTCGGAATTCAGTCATCGGTGGTCTTCGGACATACTGAAGGCTACTACCGCCAAAGAGAACCATTTTGGACTCGTCCGTAAATAAAAGATTACGCCATTTTTCAAGGGGCCAATTTTGATGATTTTTGGCATAAATTATACGCGCCTTCACTTGTCGCTTATTTAAAAAGGGCACCTTCCTAGGCCTCAACCCTTTTAAATTTGCTGCTAAAAGACGTTTTCTAATTGTTGAGGTGTCTATATCTAAATTAAGATCTTGTTTGATCTTCGTTGAGGTATAAAAAGGATTCCTTTTCGCACAAATCACAATGTCCCGATCAGTTGTATTCGAAGTTTTTCGTTTTCTTCCTCGTGTTTCTGGTTTTTCTCTGTGCTTAACAGCATTGGATAAAACAGTAGGTGAACATCCCAAAATTTGCTGGATAAATTTATGTTTTTCCTTCTTTGATTAATTTTTTAATTAAATCTCTTCGCTCTTCAGAACAATGCTTTCCCCGGCCCATTATTATTTAAATAATTATTTTTTTTTATCAAATTTTTATAATTTTATTTATCTTATTATTTCCGAACCGCTATTCTTGATCACCTCTATTTTAAATAATCAATAAGAGACTACTATTATTTCGAACATAAAAATTTAGACTGACAATCGAACATAAGAGGAATCCCGAACTTGGTTGAAAAAAATTACAAATAGCGTTTGGTTTATGTTCAGTGGACATTAAAAAATTCATTTTGATAATAGATGTCGGTAAATCATGAAAGGATATTTTTGTAAACACAAAACCTATAATACAGGTACACACTACTATTATTTCGCACACGAATGTACATTGGCTCGGCGTTTAAATAGTGATTTAGCGACAAATTGTTATAAATTTCAGCTTCGGTAATATCACCTGACGATTCAATAGTATAAAACAAAACAAAATTTGAAATAACAAAATCCAGAATGAATCTAAAAATATAGAAAACAATATTAGTTTATTGGAAAAAGAAAATATGTGTGATTGTGTATGTTATATAGCTCGACACAGTTGTTACGTAATCGTTGATCCTTTGCCGATGTGAGTAGTATTTATTGGGCTTTAGTTGGCTGGTAGCTGTGACAAGCAATATACAACCCTTGGAATGTCAGCCACCTTCTCTTGAATATAGACATGTCCATTATACCAACATTTGAATAGGATCGTTGTAATTTCCTTGATTCAGTCAATAAAGTGGCAAAATGTTTTCGTAATCGATGGTTTATAATTAATTTTTTATTGGGTAGACTACCTGGATAATTTTGATGCAAGAAAATTGGCCCATTTTTTATTAAGTGAGCCATTACTGCCTGCTTTATGCTGCTAAATTTAAACGAAATAAATAGCTGTACAGTTATATGTATTTTATCTCCCCACTGCCCCTTGAATTAACTCTGTGATACCGCTCGTAGTCAATAGCGTCCGTGGTTAGTTCATATCAGTTATTGACAGATGTCTCTAGGGTCCATAAAATAAAATGTGCCTGATACTCGTATTTCGTAAATATTTTCGTCACTTGAAAAGTTGGGTGACTTGAAGTCACGTATAGTGACTACAGTCGTAAGGACCGGCTACTAGAACACGAACGATGACGTGATACGACTATGGGAATTGGGGTATAAACAAATACATTTTTGAGTTAGTAAAACATAAAACAATTGAAAAAAAAAATATACTTGGACGATGATAAGCAAAAATACTTAATTTATATTTGATCATTACCTTGTGAAATTGTGTCCTCCAATAGTGAATGCATAGTTTGTGTACCTCAAACCATTTTATTTTATTTGTCTCACGTTGCTTTTAGAATCCTTGTTTGTTTTTAAAGTAGGGAAATAGTATTTCATGTTATTAATGGGAAATTCCAATGAGTCACGTGTATTTACATTTACTGTGTTTGGAAAATGTATATTTTATATACACATTTGTCTTGGTTTAGTACGGGAGGTTATTTAATAATTTTAAACAAATCAAAATAAACCTTTATTGATTTTCTTATAAACATAAAAATTTTGCCAACTAGAAAATTGAGGCATACATGACGTTATTTTTTAAGTTGATCATCATAAAATCTCGGGAGAATAAGAAAATTTACGCACTCAAGTACATTGAATTTGTAAATTATTATATTATGTAATTTTCTAATTGGATGAATACATAATTTAAGTGCGTGAAACTGCGCCAATATTAATAAATTTTAGACGTGCTCTTTTCTTAGTATAGCACAACCACTTGAAATAATCTAATATGTATGAAATCCAAATGGCATTAAATTAAGTGATTACGATTATATTGTACACAATCAATTGAGAAAGATGCAAGCTTATAAATTTTTTTATATCTACAATTTGTAATAATTAAATTGTTATAAATTTAAATAATACGTCGTGTGTTTCGTTTTCTTTTATTATCGTGTTGTTTCTTGTATATTTTTTCTGTTCGTTTCAAATGCATAATCATTATTTTATATTTAAGAGGATAAATAATGACGCAATCATCTTAAAGTAGAAAAAAAATGATTATTCAATAATAACCATCTTGTATTGAGAGAGTATAACAAGAATATAATATTTAAGTTTTTGTTGTATTTAATATTTTTATGACTTAAGACGAATAACAATTTTACTTTGTTATTATTATTTTGTTGTGTGATCATTGGTATCGTAGATACGTATTTTGTGACGGGTTTTTATTTTAAATTATCGGGGGCACATAAAACTACCATATGTTTTACGAAGATATAAATCAGTCGGTAAGTGGATGTTTTTGGTTTAAAAGAAATTACACAAATATAACTAAACAAAAATAGTGTTGGGGTCATACACATAAAACAAATATGGGCATATTGTAATTGTGTCAAATTTTCATGCGAGTTCAATGTACATTTGATAAATTCGACTAAAATTTGAATATAAAATTCGCGCCAAATTTTTATCGCAAAACCTTCGTTATACGTTTGTGTGAGATAATACTCGTTTTATTATTATGGTGTGGTATACGATCAGATATTATTGTCTATCGTCACAACTATGCAAATTTAAACGTTTTTGTGTTTTGTTGTTAATCTAATCAAATGTGATTCACATGTTAAATTTTGTTTTATGTAGGTATGCTATTTGGCTGGAAATAGCTTTTATTATTGACTCTTCGCGTGACATACTGTAAATTTATTTACCTGTGTTCTTTTAACTGAGGTCATCACACATAATAATGATGGTATTCACGGTGATGATAAATCGCGTCATTTTTTATCGTTGTTCATAATACATGTTCATACCACCTTCAATTTTGTATTTAATCATCAACAAACTCATATATCAGTTATGTCTTAAGTTTATTATGCATTTTTGGTTGGATATTCAAGCATTATCTTTGATTCAGAAATAGGTATGTGGTTTTGTCGATTGTTGAAAAATTGATTTCATTATTTGCAAAGAAAGTTAAGTTGCTTAGTTTCGCGTTTCGTCGATTTATAGACGTTTTGTCGAAAGTAACCGGATAAGTGGTGCAGTTGTTTAAGCTTCAGCTCTTGGACCTGCAGATACTAGGTTCGAATCCCACCAGAGGCAGGATGTAAAAGCCAATTTGCTCATAGATTACGATCGGTGATGTTAATGAAACATAACTATAACCCTTTATGTTGTAGTGCTGAACTCAGCGTCGGCCCATCTTTCAAATCAATGTATAGGTTAACATGGAACTTGCAACTAGCAAATGGTGTACTGTAATTGTCGAGTAGGTGAATGGGTAGGTGTGTGAGCGAATGAAAAAGGGTATTAAGCCAATTATAGTTAATTGGCCACTAACTATACAGACTTCCTTCTTTAAAATCCTCAGTAAAATAAGGTTCGGCCCAATTGCTTACAGTTTGTTTTTTTAATAAAATTTTATTTAAGTTTTCAATTCTGATTCTACGAATGTTGTCTATTGGAATAGTTTCGAAGGTAGACACACGTAGCTGTTTTCTTATGACTCTCATCAGTTTTCAAATTATATCTTATTCATATCAACTCTTAATTCTTACCCAAGCTGGGCTCATCGTAGATGAAAGTGAAAAATGCGATGAGAAAATCGAAGAATTGCCCATGAGATAAACATGAGAGCAATCGAAATAAAATTGGAGAGTGGATCATCAAACACAAATAGATTGAAAAATACTGATGCAAGAAACGCATTGTATAAGACGCTCCATTTCAAACTATCTATTAATCGATCAGAAATGTAAACAAAAAATTATTTTTACTTTGTTATTTTATTATAATGGTTTTACACAGTACACTCGAAATATACCAATATACAAAACAATGACAATAAAACCATTATAATAAAATAACAAAGTAAAAATATAAAAATTCGTAAACACGAAATGTTAATTGTAGAATTTATATAGATGAAAAAATTGGAAAGAATCGAATTTCGTAGGCTAAGCAGTAATTCGCTAGTACTACAACTACATGGTATTGCTCCATATATAGACAATATTCCAATGTAAATAATACAACATCAGTCGTCGCGACCTGATGAGAAGAGTGATTTTTCAAACCAATAATCTCATCCGTTCGAAACTGATTGTTGTGATTCTTACACATTTTACATCTATAAGTCAAAAATTCAAAAAGTTATTGATACACTCAGTTAAACTACACCTATAGGTTAGGTTATTTATTATAGTAAATTAAAAGCGATATGAAGATCAAGCTAAGTAGGCAAATAAGGAAATGGGAAGGAATGAAGAAAATACGCCGAAAACATACTCGAGGCCCTTGAAACAGAATAACAGTAAATAGGAGCAAATGTAACTGAGGCGGCTTTTAGTTAGACGATTTTATTTTTATTTTTGGAGCACCCCTTCTTAATTTGGCTCGTGACGGCGTAAGGTACGACATGAAATGGTTGTTTAGAATCAATTTTTCATACAATTTTAAATGCTGTCCCATCTTTCAAGAAACACGTTGCAACGAGAATGATCGATACCTGTACAAAATCGCTCAGGTGTGGCTATGAAACGTAGAATGAGACGCTTAGCATTAGAAAAAATGTGTAGCTATTTGTGAGCAAATGTCTTAAGCTTCCAATAAGTTTTCCTGCTGTCGTTTACCTACCCAGTCATATCAAACGAACGCCGTTATAGGTAAATTGAAATTATCGTAGCCATGACCTGACCCAATGCCGATATAGTTATGTCTAATAAATTTTGGTTGCATGTAAATTGTTAGAGAATTATGAGTTCACTCTAAATTTTTGTATTGGGCCTCTTAGCCCATAATTTGCACTTAACATCTAAGTTTGACTAATTTCTCACTCAAAATGAAAACGGAATCTTCACATAATTTGGCCCACTAATCCCGAAGTTGAACTCTCTTCAAAAATTAGGCTTAAGAATTACTTAATATCTCACGGGATAGTAGTGTACCAAATTGGGAAATCTTAATTTGAAAACTAGACCAGCAAACGTGTAATGGTTTACATTAAGATTATATGTACTCACTTGCAACTGTGACACTATTCTATATTTCTCTGGGAATAGGGATTTGAGAAAAAATATTTTCATAGCATTTATAAATTTTGTTCCAAATGTAAGTCCAAATGTCCCAAATGTTATTTCAACAATATTTACATCAAACTGGTTAAATCAGTAGGCCAGATAAATTCAAAATTTAGATAAAACAAAGCTATGGAAATTTTTTCCCAATTCCCTATTCCCAGGGAAAGCCAGAATAGGCCACTGCGGTATCAACTTTTGTTATATCATAACTGATACTCGTATTCTTCGGTCATTTTTCGTTTCACGTCGTGCAGCTTTGTACGAATGCAATAATGTTGGTACCTGTTTGATTTTTGTGTAATTCAGCTGCCCAACCCAACATCTTTTAAAGCCCGCCGGATCGTGTTTTGGGACACATTTAACTGTAAATCTGTTATTAGGCACTTAATAATTTTGGTGGCATTATGAGCGGCTTTAACCAGCTGTCATCTTTTTTTTGGGGTCCTCCGGGTTTTTTTGTCCCGTAGGTATTAGGATTTTTTTTAAAGTAATTTCCTACCGTTAAATGATGGCGGCTTAAGCTTCTGACTATTTTCCGAAAGCAAAAATCTCCGCAAAGTTATAAAACTAAAATATTTATTCATTTATTAGGCTTAGCGCCTAATCAAAGGCTACTATTATATACATTTGGGTGCAAAAAATTCGCACATTAATCAATTTTCAAAAAAAATTCAAAAACATCAAAAAATCCAATGTTTGTTTTATTTTCTTGAATGCAGATTCAAAGTCTGTTTCAACACCTATCCAGTGGTACCTGTTTTGTACTTATACCGTGCCAACAAAGTGATTTTTGGGGTCAACATATGAAGCAAACATTTTTTGTGAATTTGTCGGCATGAAAATTAGTGGTAAAAATAGAATTAATAGCACATGAAAATCAGCAAAAAAAATTTTTATTAATAAAAATACTTCCGCTCCTAGCCCTTAGATTTCACCAAATTTTCACCAAATCTTGAGATATCGCCTCCCATTCCTCTGCGATCTGGCCTGAATTATTTTTTTCAGCTCGACCCATAAATGTTCGATGGGATTAAGATCCGTGCTCTGAGCTGGCCACTCCATAACAGGCACACCCACCTCTTGAAGTTACTGGTACACTATACCAGGCATACGCAGTCTCGCATTATCCTGCATGAACAGGAAGTTCTAACCAATCAACCCGGTAAAAGGTACGTCGTTGTCCTCCAGTACTTCCTCATTGTACAGTTGAGAAGTCAATCCTCGTGATCGATGGTCAGTATTCGCTCCAGGAATGACCCCAAGATCTGTCTTCAACTCCAGTGGCATGCCTCCCCAGAACATGTACGATCCATCGCCAGACGAAACACGTTCTTCAATGCAACAGTGTGCAAATCGCTCACCTGATCTTCTGTATATTCTTCCTTGCCCATCGTTGTTATGTAAATACATCCTGCACTCGTCAGAGAACAGGACTGTTCTCTATTGTTCCCCCGTCCAATCCAAATGATCTCGAATGAACTGAATGCGGGCTCGTCGGTGCGCTGGGATCAATTAAGGCCCGTTTGCTGGTCTGTGTGCAGTCAGATCACCTTCTCGAAGTCGTTTTCTAACTGTCCATCGACTGATTTCGACTTCACGAACTTCATGGAGTGGCTGCCCCAGTTGAACCGTATTCAAATGGTGATTTCGCAATGAAGTTGTCACAAGAAAGCGGCCATCACGCTGTGTTGTAACACGAGGTTTTGTTGTTTCAAAACAAAATTTTGATCTTAGATCAAAAAAATGACTGACAATACAATAAATTTGATCGTAATGTCATTGAAATGTCATTGAATGTCATTGAAAATTTTGTTTCGAAAGAATTACTATTAGATTCAAAAAAATATTTCGATTCGCGAGAAATTAAAAAAAAAAAATGCAACTATGCGAATTTTTTGCACTCAAGTGTAGATTTTGAAAAAAAACATGATACAAAAATTTTCCTCTACAGATAGGCTCAATAGCTTGTATTCAAATAGAGAACTAATTTGGTGAAAGGTGAAACCAATTTATTATCTTCTTATCTACTCAAACACATTAAAAAACTTGAAGCAGACAATGAGGGGAATGAAATAAAAAGTTAAATTTATCGGAGTTACCCGAACTATAATTGTGTTAACCTAGTAGCTAGTAGCTAGAGAACTTTTAAATGTGTATTGAAAAAAGTGGTTTCGCCAAAACATCTAGTAGCGACAACTGGTTCATATTGAGCCTATCTGATAGAGACACTTTTTTGTATCTTGGAAAAAACATTTTTTTTTCTCAAAATAATTATCTTCTGAAACATACGTATTTTCGTTTATTTTTTGGCATTAGTTTCTTTAAATTTTCTAAATCAGTGCCGACATGTTTGTAACTATCACTTTTTTCGCTTCGATGCATTTTCGATGGAATAACGGTATTTTAGAAGTAATATTTTTACAAAAAAAAATTTTTTCTTCTAAAATACTGTTATTCCATTGAAAATACATCGAAGCGAAAAAAGTGATAGTTACAACATGTCGGCACAGTTATTTAAAAAAACGGGAAAAACAAGTGGTTAGGATCACACAGTATTTTCTTCTTTAACATTTGGTGGTCAGTTAAAATGGGTTTTAGGTTTCAGTGGTTGACACTTAGGCCATTTTGGCCCATTGTGATACTACGCATTCACGCCACCTCATTAACCCATTCACCTAAATTCACCTACTCACACAACTACAGTATACCACCTGCACATTGCAAGCTCCATGTCAACCTGTACATTGACATGGACGGTGGGTCGGCGCTGAATTCTGTACTCCATCAGAGGGTCTTAGTTGTGTTTAATAATATCACCGATTGTAATCGATGATGAAAATTCGATTTGCATCTAGCCTCTGATGGGATTCGAACCCAGTCCAAGTGCCAAGTCCGGTCCAAGTGCTGAAGCTTTAACCACTGCACCACTTGTCCGGTTCACAATAAAATGGGTTGCATATATAAAAATCTATTTATATCTCTGTCTTTGATTTTCGTATCAACTATAATAAACGGCATTTGTTTCCGTTGCATTTTAGCGTGATTCGGGTCTCGGAAGTTTCGTTTTTAAAACATTACTAAGGACAATTGATTTTGTGTTCTTCGTCACGTTCTCATCAAGTTGTCTATTCATTTACCAATATTTGATAAACTACAACACAGTTCAAAGTCGTTTTGCGTTTTTAAATTCACTTGTCCAGGGTAATCTAAAGATAATAGTTTAATGCGACGTAATGATTAACTGTAATTTAGTTTATTAAATTGCGTTAAAATATTTTGTCAGAATGATTTAGATAAACCTTATCAGTCACATTTCAGTTTTATTTATGACGTTTACAGTGAAGCTTAGTTAATCTTAATATAATATACGCTATCCTATCACTTCTTCGACATTTTATTTAAGCCGGGTATTATTTTCTAATATTTTACGACAGCCTTTGTCAATAAATAAAACAGGCCTCTTGCGGTAATCTAAAATCTTCAACCAATGCACGAACCACCTCTAAAGGCTCGAGTAAAGTGGCTGTCCGAATTATCATTGAACCTATATTGAGAATTCTGTCAGAAATGATATTATGGGAACTGTCGAGTGAGTTAGAGAGATGATGCATAAATACACGTTGTTTTACGTGATGTCCGAGAGCATTATCTGGTTGGTATAAAATTACTTAATCAACGGTGAAATTCTGGCAGTAGGGTTTTCTGATTAAATAATCACGGATGATGGTGAGGTTTGGCTTTTTTGTTTTCCTAGGTAGCTTAGGGCGGCTGTCCCGAAGGGCTGGAATGATTACATAGCGGTCTTTGGAAAACAAGACGGCGAAATAACCTTATCATGTCAGCCATCTCCCCAAATAATTGCAGCGTGCCATCTGTGCGTTATAATTTGTTCTTAGTGCGAGCCCATCTCCTGGTCCAAGTATCGAAGTGCTTTATTCATTGCTCGGCTGATCCAGTATTTCTTCTTTTCCTAACGTCACCAAGTTCGGCCTCTTCCTGGTGAGGGTTGCTTAGGAAGGTCTATGGCAAAAAGCTCGTCAAGATTAAAAAAGTTAAGTTAAATTATATGTCATTCAACCCTTTTTGTATCGCTACCAGAATGTAACCAATTCTACATTAAATACAACTTTAAAGTCCAATTTTTCTTTGCTAAAGGTAAATGCACTTCTTCTCTTAAACGGTAGGATACACCAAATACACAAAAGATTATTTAATCTGGGTTGTGACTACTCGACACACTGGAGGATTAACATGCACACTTACCTTTCTCAATCTTATATCCTAAATTAATGTTTTAGCACAGATAGGAATCAGTTGGGCGGAATCAACTACGCTGTTCGGAGCGCATGCAAATTATCTTAATCTAGTAAACGAGCAGCGAGTTTCTTCCTAAACCAAATTGGCTGATAATGCGAGAAAGTTTTAAATTTAATAAATAAAAATTGTGACATCAGCGAGAAACAAATTTCATACTAAAGGAAACAAAAATACATCCAATGATTTTTATCCCTCCTATTTATTTTTTGCTTTTTCTACTATATATAACAAAATTTTTACTTATACAAATCAGTAGATACTTCTGATGATGATCGATCGAGTGATTTTTTAAACATTTTGAACATATCTTTTAATTAAAAAATTCAAAAATCTAATTTTTGCTAAATAAAAAACAAGTGTTTAAAAGTAAGTGAATTGCTTGTCTTAAACGCGTTAGTTGCTGACAATAAAGATTAGAATCAATCGTTTGGCCCGGTGGCAGCACCTCATAATGCACGATTCCTTTCCATTCCCACCAAACACACAGCATTACCTTTCTTGGCGTCAATCCTGGCTTTGATACCGTTGTTTTCGCACAACGTTGTCGTATCTTATCCCGTTTTCATCACCAGTTCTCATTCGTTTTAAAAATGGGTCGATTTCGTTCCGTTTCAGCAGCGTTTCGCAGATAGAAATCCGGTCAATTAAATTTTTAACTGCTAATTCACCCAAACGTCAAGCTTTTTTTTGTATCCAGCCGTTTTCAAATGGTTTAAAATTGTTTTTGTGATCAATATTTAGTTCTTTGCCAATTGCATGCTTATATGCCGGTCTTCTTCAATTTTTTGCATGATTTCATCGGGATCAGATTGACCGAATCACAAAATCCCGAATTATCAAAATCCAGACTTTCAAAAAATCCCGATTTTCAAAAGCCCGACTTTGCTGAAACTTCAAAAATTTTGTTTTTATCTTCACCTTTTAAGAACCGATTGTTATTAAGAAGAAAAAAAAATATGAATTCGGACGCCGTGGGTCGGCCAGCCGGCCCGTGGGCGCCAAAATTCAATTTTTTTTAAATTGGCTTTTGAAAATCAGTCTTTTGAAAATCAGGATTTTGAAATTCGGGATTTGAAAATCAGGATTTTGAAATTCGGGATTTTGGAAGTCGGGATTTTGAAATTTGGGATTTTGATTTTGGGACTGTGAAATTCGGGAAAACGAGCCCAAACCTTTACATTCATATGGCTTAGTAACCATTGATCGTATCGAGCAATTATTATGTGTGACAAAGTAAAGGTAACATTTTAACTTGCACTTTGACATACAAAACATTAAAATCGGTGAAGTGAATAAAAAGTTACATCATTTTAAACATGGAGATAAATAATGAAAAAATTAGATATCGTTTTCAATTTTGCTACGACAAAGGTAAAAACGCGGTCCAAGCTTGCGAAATAATTTGTGCTGTGTATGGAGAATATGTTTATCAAAATCAACAGCAAAGAAATGGTTCGCGCGCTCTTGTTCTGTAAATATTTATGTCAAACATACACTCGACCAACCACTGGAAAAGTCGATGAAATCGTGTTGGGCTCGTTATCCCGAATTTGAAAATCCCGAAATCAAAATCCCGAATCTCAAAATCCCGAATTTCAAAATCCCAAATTTCAAAATCCCGATTTTCAAAAGAAGCCCGATTTTAAAAAAAATTGAATTCGCCCGCGGCGCCTGAATTCATATTTTTTTTTTTTAATCAGGCTTTTTAATAACAATCGGTTCTTAAAAGGTGAAGTTAAAAAAGCAAAATATTTAATAATTTTAAAAAGTTTTAAAGTTTCAGCAAAGTCGGGATTTTGAGAGTTGGGATTTTAAAATTTATGGTTTTGAAAGTCGAGATTTTTTTTTTACCGGGATTTTGATAATTCGGGATTTTATGATTCGGGATTTTGAGCCGATCCCGAATGGAAAGCCATCTACCGGGAAAAAGGCTACGAGCTTTTGCCGTACCTATTACAATTTTTTTAAAAACCCGATTTCCCACTCACTCAAACTTCTTTATGCCAAACTCAAGCGGAAATTATCCGTTAAAGAAATTAAAAGTTATTGATAAACCTTATATTTCCTACAGATAACGTAAGAGGTGTTATTTTTCACTTAGCCTAAGCTGGTTTTTAGATTAAATTAAATATTTGTCGGAAAATAAGTCACGTTGTATTTCGCCCGTCTTATCGCGTTCGTACACTTCATTTTGAACGCAAATAGGACTGGTTTTGTTTAGATTAATATTTCAGAAAAGTATTAGAAACACTGATAAGACGTAATTGTTTGTAATCACAAATCGGGTTCTTGTTGGCGAGTTTTAATAATTGCAACGATTTTTTATTGCGTGTTCTCATGTTTATACCTAATGGTGTAATTTTTTTTTTAAATATGCGAAAATTGATAAAAAAAAATATTATCAAACTTGAAAGCGACATTCTCTGTTGTGGAATAAACTAAAAATATTCGTTTAATATTTACTTAATTATCATCATACTTTTTTATACATTTGTACAAATATAAAACGAGTAATATAATGACGTGGATATTTACACGATCTACTCGCGATATACGTATATTCTACGTCTAATGATAATGTGTGCATGGATATAATTAAATTGTCTTGGTATTTCGTCACAAACATGAATCTTTTGGTGCGACTAATTTAAAAAATTAATTCAATAAACGACACTTTTTATAAGCCCTTTTTCCGCGACTTAGCAAATTAACACCATGAACATGGTAATGGGTTTTTTATATTGCACTTTTATGTTGATTTCAAGATAAGAGTGTACTTAGGCCTGAAACATGCTAATTATAGGCCGTTTTCGTTTCATTATCACGCGTGTTAAATTTTTTTTTGTTTATTTACGTAATTATTTATAAAAATTTTGTTGTATAGTTGTGAATGTGATGTTATTGGTTGGTTGCCTTGACTCATGCTAATCATATCAGTGGGTTGAATGTATTTTGTTGTTAAAATTCAGACGGTTTGATTGTGAATTAGATGATAGATAAATGTAATGTCATGAAAAATAAAACAAAAATATCATATAATCTTAGCCGGCGTTGTTCAATGATCCGGATATGTAGATGCACGCCATCGTTCAATAATACTAATTTACTACCTTTTTCATAAAGGCGCGCTCTCAGGTTTGTGAGTCTCCATAGGCTGAAAATTACAGATATGAATTTTTGTTGGTTTTCTCATTTTTATTATTTCTTCGCCCCCTCAAGCGTTGATAGACTTCTCAAAAAAAAATCTTGCGAAAATTTCTAATTTCTCTGTCATATTGACCATTGCGATAAGCGCCTCTGCCGGACAAACAATTAAAATACGACAAGGTTTAACTTTTACCTGTACTGAAGCAATTTGTTATATATTATATGAGCTCATGATATGTAACTCTTCTTTTTTCTTCTTAATGTACTTTTCCATTCAAGCTAAGCATCGATTGTCATGCCAAGGTATTTCATCGAGGGTCATGCCAGGTAGCTGTACATATTTGCATTTGGCTTGAGTTAAAACCGCGGGAACCCAGTTTACATTTTGGTTTATATAGTTGACATGTTCCGATTTGACTTCATTTAATAAGGCTTCATTTTTTAGTCTAGTTACTCACTGTGTTAACTGCATTTTGAAATTTGCTTGTTGCTTCCGATATGTTCCTAGGTCTAATCGACGCACCGGATGTGCTAAAGTCAATTAAAATAAAGGTTCCTGGTAGACAACTAAGAGATCATGGCTTCCTCCACTTAGATAGACGCAGAACCAATTATGGCGATAATGAACCAGTGAAGATGATGTGTAAAAGTTTCAATAGAATTAGCTATTTATTTGATTTTTAGTTAAGTAAAGATAATTTTAAAAGTAGACTAAGGCAATTTTATGCCTCAGTGATTTTTTACTTGTTACTTTACTTTTATATTTCAAATTTTCAAATCCAATGCGAATTTATTTTATATTATTTTATATTCTTAAACTAATATGATTCAAGTTCAATTTGTAGACGTTTTTCAATATAAATAAATAAATAGTTTCCAACTGCTAGGATAGCTAGAAAAAGCTCTTAAATGCAAGCCCTTGCTGCCATACTTTGTCAAAAGCTTGAGCTACATCTAAGAAAATACTTGTTCAACAGTAGAGTAATTTTCTCTAACCCCAAATTATTGTGGTGGGATTAAACCTCTTTCTTTTATTATAGCTTTCAGCCAAGAGACGGAAAGCAGGAGTTTTTTAATTTTTTTTTTATGTGACTGGAAGTAGTGCTACCTTCCATTGAGGTGGAATATATTTCAGCCTGAAGGCTGCAGTAATTACTAATTTACGCAAGCCTTTCTCTTTCCATCAGAGCCATCTCCCTTTCATAACCTGGAGCTGATACTTAAATTATTATTGATTTCACTTTTTAGTTTCAATAAAGTTAAATATCTTATTTTAAGATAAATTGTTTTGTTTATGACCGTTGTATTTTCATTTGCTGTTTGTCTCGGCAGTGAAAAGTCATTTCTAAATATGGCAGCAAATAAAAAGACTTTCTGTTTATCACTTTTAGCCCAGGATCCGTCATCGTTTTTGTTAGGACGCACATGCATTTTGGTTCTTTTTAACCCCTTCCTTCGTTGCTTTAAAGAGAGTATCCGTCATCCTTTAGTTTAAGAAGATCTGGGGACCTATTATGAAATTTTTTCGATTCCGTAAAATACGAAATCGTAAAATTCAATCCGCCGCGAATATTCCTATTGTGAAGTTTTCTTTGGTCGTAAAATTTAAGACCATGAAGTTTGCTATTTTGTGTTATTTTAGATAAATTTCCAAACATCAACAGGTTTTTCAGATGAACCGACTGAATTTATTGGTTTGCAATTTCACTCCACGAATGTTGGGTAGTCTCTTTATATTGAGGCGCATTTAAAAAATCTCAGGCTATGTCAACATTTTTTTCCAAAAAGTAAAATGTCAAATTGGCGACCATTGGTATATGACCTACAAAAACACAAATAAATTGTGATAAATTCACTCAGCTAGTCAATTTTTATAAAATAATTGAGTAACTTACGTTTTAAAAAGTAATTGGTAGAATTTTATTTTAATAAAAAAATAATAAAATTCGATATCGAATTTTACGAAAGCAAAAAAATTTCATAATACGAATTTTTCGTGGCGGATCGAATTTTACGAAATCGAAAAAACTTCATCTTCTGGTCGTCGCTTATTTATGCTTTCGTTCTTTATTTCTTTTATAAGTTGTTTTAATTTGTTGCACAGAAAATTGAGGATATTTTTATATTACGAAGGAGACTGCCAGATTTTACGAGTTTTCAGTTTCTCTATAACTTTCGGTTTCTCTATAAGTTCTCTGGCCACAAGAGGATAATTATGTTTTCTTAGTGAGTTTGTACGAGGAATAGATGAACTTTCCGTTGCTGCGTTTTGAATAGTATTATCCAATGCTTGTAGTTCACCTTCTATTCCTACATCTCTGTTGTAATTGGTAGTCGGAGATTTGTTCGCTCTTCCACTAACTACTTGAGTAAATTCCAATTGGTTTTATTGTTTGTTAACTTAGGCAAGGTTTTTTTATTATCATTGTACTCAGAGCCATGATCACAGGTGGTTGGTCAGATGACAGGCCTATACACTGTTTTCGATGCTCGTGTGGTCCCCTAAAGTTCCTTCTGTTACAAAGAAACTAAGAAGGTCTGGTATTTTTTGTGAATAGGTGGGTTGGTTTATCGCCATAGTAAAATTTACAGTAGTTCTCACGAGCTGCATTTAATAACTCTTTTCCTTCGGTAGTTGTAAGTCTAGATTATTCGTAGCCACGAATTTTAATAAATGAAGTTTTTGTTAATTGAGTTTCCGATACAAGACATACATATATTTTTTCTAAATTTCTAGCTCTGGAACATGATGTGGTGGTGCGTGCGCGTTCCAAACTGATTATTCTAAGTGTTCTGTTCATTTAATTGGTATAACAGTCATGTTATCTCATTCAAGACTTCTTGTCGTTCTAGTCGCTTATACTATATAGCTTCGAGAGCACATTATTATTTTGCTAGGCATTCGTTTATCGTTTCTTTACTTCAGAATATCATACTCATTGAGCATTGCTTTGATATTAAAAATATTTTCAATTTTTTCACTTTTGTTGAATGTTTTGGTTTCTTGGTTATTTTTAATCTTCTCCCGTTTAAGGTTGTTCACTGTGTCTTCAATTTGCAGTTCTTTCGTCTTGCATTCTTCTATTATACCCTCTTTCTTGCAGGTAGGTCCCAAATAGGACTATTGTTTACCTTCTTCAGTGAACTTTGTGGCTAAAAATGGATCGGGATCTTTTGCGTTGTTCTTGTTTTCTGATTTTGTTGAGATACAGGTGCTGGTCCGGTAGTTTCATTAACTTTTACTTGTGAATGCTCCCCAATTTTTGGCGAGAATTGTGCACTTCATTTATTTTCTATGGCTCACTTTTGTTGTGCATCCAATCAGATGTTCTTGCAAGTTCCTCATCGTTTGCATGGAACACATCGTTAATACAGGCAGTAGAGTACTTATTTTCTTTCTTTAACCTACCTATTTCATTGCTAAATCGTAATGCTATTTTTTCTTTTTCACGAAGTCTTCTGCGTAGTTCAGCATTATCGTTTTTCTGTTGAGTCGCGGAGTGTGTTTGTCTAGTTGGTGATCTAGATAATTATTCGTATAAATGGGCATCGCAATAGAGTCGGTCTCGTTAGAGGGTGGATTAGACAACCGAGCAGTTGAGGTTCCACCTGTGGTTACTATTCTGATAATTCCGGGAATAGAGAATTGGGGAAAGATTTTATATGTAATTTCAGTTCAAATATTTTTTTTCTGGCTTACTCAGGTAAAAGGCTAGTGTTAATTTTTTTCAAAACAAAATTAAATTGGGAATAATTTTCCCTACCAATTTAGGTATGGAAATATTATTATCAATTTATAAATATTTACATGGAACTTTTTTCGTCAGTAGGCCGGAAAAAATATATTTGAACAGAAATTACATGTAAAATCTTTTCCCAATTCCCTATTCTCGGGGAATTACCAGAATAGTGCCACTGGAGTACAAATTTATTTTTGTTGAACTCGTTGCTTTAAGGACTGGTTATTGCAGCTGCAACCAACCTAACCATGAATGAATTGATTTTGGTAGTGGGTCAGTGGAGAGAGCATTATTTGCTAGGTGTTCAGTTATCCCACCGTTTCTCGATCAAACCGTTTCTCGGCAAATTTTAAATGATGCATTAAACGGCCTATTTTTTGAGCACTGCTAACAGTTAGAAGAAATGATAACTTTTATTTATTTTGTAATGTCAAAAATTAGCTAAGTTTGTGATTGCAATAGTAAATGCATTAGCATGCTTCTATTGGTAAATCAAACAGTTGCTAATTAATGTTACATGTTTCGAATTTGCGGATTAAGTCAATCTATGAATATAACAATTTCTCGAGAAATATTGTAACCAAAATTCAATTTTCCTTGCATCTTCTTTAAAGAATCAGATACTTTAAGTTTACTAAGGGTAGTTTCAAGATAAACATGCCGGAGTGACCACCAATTTTTTTTGTTAATATTCAATTGAATGCGGAAAAACAACCATCAAAAAATAGTGATGTAATATTTTAAATGTCAGGAAATATTAAACAAAATTTATAAGGACATGATTTCATGGGGTACAAAATACTTTGTTAAAGTGAACTTACTGATTTTATAATAAAAAATGTCGTAATTATTATTTGTTTCGCGAAGAATTCGTTTGATGTGCTCATTCTGGCCGTAGTTGTATGAATTCGAGGTCGAGAAGGGGGTATCGTCCTTTACTACAAACTTCAGAAGTTTTGTTACAATTAAAATCAAGGTGTATGATTTAATACGGCCAAACAGCATTCAGTCAACAACCATTTTTTCCTTTTGAATCTGTTAATGCCCAAGATGATTAATACGTTGCCATATAACTTCAACATCAAAATTTGTAAATTTAAGTTTGCTTTAGACGTCCCTGAAACTGAGAGAAGTTCCAATCAGTTTCATACTTAAAATATCAACCGATGTTTTTTCTTGCCAAGGCCACCTCAATTTGGAAAGATAAATCTTAGAAAGACAAATCTTTGAATTCACCAACACATTTAAGGCGATTATATTTTTAATAGATTAGTTAGGTGCGAGGTAATTTGTTTGATAGGACAGGAATCATCGAAGAGGCAATAAAATCTCTCAAGTGTCTCCATTTTCGATATTCTGGTTTATTACATAAAAAAGACTTCTTGAAGTTAAGTTATATTAGCTGGGTTTCTTTGATGCTTGATCTGATCTGGTTCAGTTCATGTTTCATGAAAAAAAAAAACGCAGAAGCGCTTACTACATTTCAAATCAAAATTTGTGATCTAAAACAAAATTTGGATCAGCAGGGGCGGCATGTTATCATTATTTTCGATTTTCGACTTAGTTTATGATTCATTTTTCACGAGTAAAATGGCAGCCTATTTTACTTCACCATAGAGTAAAATGGCAGCCTGTTTCACTTCACCAAAAAAAATCACTCATAATAATTTAATGTGCTATCAGCTTGCTCGAGTAAAACGTCACTCTATTTCTTTTCTACGATTTCTAAGACTACAAAATTAATCGAATCTATTTATCATCAGATAAATTTTTCGTGATACGTTTATCGAAATGTAGAAGAGAGAAAAAGCTCACAATTATATTAAGAGGTTCAGATCGCGATATAACACACAAAATTGTTTACGTGAAATAGAATGTTAATTGATTCCTGAAAATTGAGATATAAACTAAGTCGAAAGTCCAAAATAGTGAAGGTACAACATGCCGCCCTTGTTTTCCATACAAAATTTGAACCGATCTGGGTCAATGGGTGTCATGAAACACGGTAATTATTGAATTGTACCGACAATTTGTTTAGTAATGACGACGCTCCGCAATTTCTTTGAACAAATGGTTCGAATTTTTATGGAAATTTAACATTTTAATGTACATATGTATTTCAATTTTTTATGGAAGAATTAGTTAAACCAAAGCTAACATTTTATTAACAATTTTAATTTATGTTAGAATGAATTAGAATTATGTATTAGAAAAATTTGATTAAATTTCTTATTAATGAAAGCCGCCAATCTAGCAAAAATCTGGTTAGCAGATTTCACTGATTTATACGAATTTTAAACATTTCCACAACCTCTCCCCTATCTTCCTCTAATGCTAGAAGAGACGAGTTATTTGATAAGTATGATCAAAATTACTATAGAAATATTCAAGTTCCCTAAAATTCCTCACTGAAACTAAACATTAACAGCGGAATAATTGTTCAGTTTATGTGATAAGTCGTCAGCGATAAGTAATTATTCGACTTGGTTGATTAACTAATTGCATAAGAAGATTTAACATATTCGTATCTTCGCGTCATAATTTGTTTGGCCCGAAGCCACAACAAACCCACTCACTTTAACAATTTAGGTCGTCGTACTATGGCTGGAAGAATTAGAACTTCGATAATTAGAATACAGTAAAATCGTCTTAATCTCTGCGTTATCAATTAGTTAGAAAAAATGTGTTTTTTCTATTTTTTGACGAATTTTTTTTTTAGTTTTTTTAGATTTTTCGTATATCCGAACATATAACCCCACAATTTCACCACCCCCAATCTTTATATATAAATATATATATATATATATATATATATATATATATATATATATATATATATATATATATATATATATATATACATATATATATATATATATATATATATATATATATATATATATATAATTCTTCTGTACATGTGCTCTAATTTAAAATTTAATATTTCGTTTATTTATATTTTTTCGACTCTCTTCCAAAGTTGTTTATATTTTATATGGATTTTATTATACTTTCTTTGAAAAAAAAGAATGTTTACTATTTTCCTCCTCTCCGTCAGAATCCACGATATTTTTTTTATTTCTATTCGGTGCGAAAGGAAAGCAAAAAGTTAAAATATAAATTCTTTCTTTTCGAAATGTAAAAGTTATAAAGTCAAATTGGCTCGTAGACGTACGCTGTACGTCATTTTCAGCATATACAAAAATTACCAATGACGTACATTGAACGTCAAAATAGCGCAAGAAGTTAACTATCTTTTGCTTACTACTTCATATGAGTAATAAAAAAATAAAAAGAATACATTTTGGTTTTCCTCCTCCCTGTTACTGTACCTAAAAATTGTTTTGAAATTACTCAACATTATTGAATAATAATCATTAAACCGTGGGAAAATAGAAAATTTCCAAATTTTAAATTTGTTTTTTCAATTGTCCTAACAATGAACTTTGAAATTGTTAAATATTAATATTTTTCACATTACCCTAGTAATAGGGAATTGGGAGTTAGTAACGTATTTCTAGCGGGTCCCATTTGAAACGCGATATTTTAAAACGCGAATTATCAAAACGCGATATTTTAAAATGCGATATTTCAAAACACGATAGAGTACAAAACGCGATATGGTACAAAACGGGAATTTAGGATCGGGTTATATCAGTCGGGTGAAGGGGAAAATTAATTTCAGTTTATAGGAATTTAAAAATCGATAGGAGCGAGAGTATATAGGATCGGTATAAATTGGGTAGCTACGCTCCCGTCGCTTCGCAATGCACATTTTGTACCATAACGCGTTTTGAAATATCGCGTTTTAAAATATCGCGTTTCGGGCGGATCCGATTTCTAGCAGTTGAGAATTTGTTATTCCCCCAAGTGTATTCTGGCGTTTGGGAATTTTTTTTATTGGAAAACTGGTTTTATACCAGTTTAATTTTTCCCCATTATTTTTTGGGAATTGTGATTCATACATTTTTGAATTTTTAAACATAAATTTGTCTTATAGATATATACAGTATTAACCGGATTTACCGAAAATCACATACAATTTTGCTTTCGTAAAATCGGACATTCGTTAAATCGGATATTTTTTAAAAGGGGTTTTTGAATCTCAAATTTATTAAAACAAAACTAAAAATTTTGAATTTTTAAAATTTGACATGTGGGAAAATGGGACACATGATTTTTTGACAAAATTCAAAAATGAGTTTGCGATAAAGTTCTAGAGAGTGGTTACTAGGAATGGAATTTGGCCATTTCTTAACAGATATTGCATAAATTCGATACGTGCGATGGAAATGGGATTCTAAAATGATTTTTCGATAAAGCGGTCATTAGAGATGGAACTAGGCCATTTCTAAACCGATTTTGTTGAAATTCTATACATGCGATGGAAATGGATTTCTAAAATAATCCAAGTACAAAATCTTGCTATTACAAAATCTTGCATAACAAACTGGTGCAATTATTTTTCTTTTTAGTAGTTGTCATTAATAGATTCTATATAATCCGCTCCTACGTGTGGCACGCAGAGCGACATGTTTGCTGATCCCGACTCCTACGTCCCCCGAAGCTCAAATCTAAAGCCCCTCGGAGGGCTAAGCGACCTCCCGCGTGCCGGTGAGAGTTATTGAAGCCGTCAGCCTCTACAATTATTGCATTTCAAAATGTTGCAGCCTTGGTTTTTTCTAGTAAATTTTTGGGCAAGATATCTTATTTTTTTGTTAAAATATTATTAGTCCAGCCGGCCCGAATTAATAAAAAATATTTTTTCAAAATCAAGACTTTAGAACTAGAAGAAAAGAAAACCGGGATTTTGAAACTGGGGTTTTGAAAGCCGGGATATTAAAACCGAATTTTGAAAGCAGGCTTCGACGCTATAAGGTCATCGATGAATTTACGCAAAATGTCCAGCGTTTTGGTCTGTTTACCCACTGACACGTGCTGAATTGACCGGAACAAATTGCAGTTGGATGGGGCCAAGTCTGGTTAATATACATCATATAGTTGAAGAGATTTTTCTTAGTCACGCGAACAACATGAGATCGAGCGTTGCCATGCAGCACTATGACTTGGCTGCTTCCTGGCAGTGAATGGCCTCTTCTGACCAAGTTCTTCGCTCAGTTTGTTCAATTGTAAGCTGTAGCGTTCCACAGTCACCGTCTGACCAGTGTTCAGGAGTTCGTAATAAAGCACACCCTTTTTGTCCCACCAGATACATAGGAGATACCTCCTTTAAGTGGATTTTCTGTTTCGGCGTCGTTGTACTGGACTTTCTGGGATCTATCCACGACTTTTTACATTTGGGGTTCTCGTAAAAAATATGCTTTTCATCACCAGCCACAATTTTCCACAAAAAGCCCTTTTTTATTGCCGAGCAAGCAGTGAAATGCACGTGTTCATACGCTGACCTAGGTTGTGCTCAGTCAACACATGTGGGACCCATCTTCCAAGTTTTTGAATTTTTCCCATTCGGTGCAATCGCTTGGAAATAGCTGTTTGGGTGGCTCCTACCGGAACTACAAGCTCTTGTTGCGTTTGCGTTGAGTCTTATTCCAGTATAGAGCTTTCAATGCCGCATCTTCAAACTTTCGTGTTTGTCTCGAGCGCGGCTGAAGAACACTACAAATTGATTCCCTTACTTTAGAAGCATTTTTTTCTTGTTGGAATTCGTTTAGAATGCAGTGCCGAATGTGCTGTTTATCAGTTGCCACCATAAACTCTGCTATTCTGAGGGATTGTGTAACTGACGGTGACTTGACACGCAATAAAAATGTTCAAGTTGTTTTAGCTTTCGTAAAATATTAGCTTTCGGATACTTTTCTTTCGTACAATCGGATGTGGCAAAATCGGGTATCGTCTAATCGGAGTTTTTTTTAAATCGGGTTAGACCTGCATTTAAAAATATATTAAACTTGTAATAAGGTTACAATACGTGTTTAAGTTTATAAAACTCTATATAAAAAAGTTTTCCCCAAAAAATTATTCCCTGTCTGCCAGAATCTACATTTGGGAACGGGAAATAAATATTTGTGAAATATTCTGGATAAGCTACGGAAATTACCAATCTAAAAAAATAGATGTAATTTCATTTCATAAACGTCGGCTGCAACAACAGATTTAGGTTAGAAGTCAGTTTGTTCCAGGATTTAGTTCGGTTCCCGTAAATTTTATAGCTGCCTAAGTTCCTTAGTCATTACATTCAAACGTAAAACTTTATAAAACTGCACACATTATTAAAATATCATTTACCAAGTTCCGGTATGATCCACACCACTGAATAATTTAAATTTAAGTGTTGATAACAAATCCATTAATCGGCTGGTCATGAATGAAATACAAGAGAAACAAGTTTATTACACATACCATTACAGTAAAAGTGTGTACGCGAAACGAGCAATTTTTACCGCGTATCAAATTACTAACAAATTTTATTTCATTTTTATTTACATATTTAATTTTTTTTGGTATATATATGATTATTACAACATTTATTTCAAATGAAACAGAATTCTTATAAATTTCAGGCGCAATCTGTAATACAGGCTAATCAACAATCAGTTATACAAACTGCAACAAATCTTCAATCAATGACATTACCTAAAAGTGTTTTATTAGTTAGTAAACCAAATACAGTAATCCATACAGCACAACCAAATATACACGCTGTACAAGTAAGTAAATAATTCATGTTTTAATTTAATTATAAAATACGTTAAACACGGACAAATTTAAAATCATTTTGAAATGTATTTTCTGTATTATTGTTCTTCAAGATCAAACCCGAACCAAATCTATCGTCATCACAATTACAAACCGATACAAATAGCGAAGATAGTTTAACGGATGACGAATCGCCGAAGAAACGACGAGATTTACTAACAAGACGGCCATCCTATCGTAAGATATTAAATGATCTCGGTGGAGGTGAAATTGCCGGTATGTAAATAGTATTGTAATTATTTTCCTACCCCTGCCCACTTTGTTTCTCTCTCAAATCTAATTAAATTCCATAACTTTATTTTTTTTTTTTGTAATCCGGCTGAAGCATGAATATTATTATTTTAACAATCTAAATATTAGACAAATATATCCTTGTAATTATATTTATAAATAATTGATTTGTTGTTTTGGCAAAAGCTTTCGGATTTAATTCGAAGGGGTTTAAAATTATCTGTAATTATTTATCATTGGTTAATTGTAGTTATATTATATAATTATAAATATTTGCATGAATTAAATATATTGACATAAGATATTATTAGAGCTATAAGGAGTGCGATATAAAAATATACAATAAATGGGGAAACCCAGACACTTTAATTTTTGGTACTACGAATAATGTTGTAATTTTATTTAGGCGTTTGAAAAAATTATTTTAACGAATGCTAGGCTTTTTAAAACTAACAAAATGCATTCTACCTCTTAATGGTATACGCTTTTTATAAAATTTTGATATAAAAACCAAATTGGTAAAATTTAAGGAGTTATGACGGTAAAGTTGTAACTAATGTCCTGTCGTCGGTTACAGGTTAATTGACAAAAACTTTTGACTTATTTTGTTGTTATGTGTATTTTGAGTTAATTAGTTTTGTTGTTGAAGATCGTCGGTCGCGTGTTACACACGGTTTTATCAAGAGATGACTTTAACGATTAATCATAAAAAAATCGTTTAATGTTAAATTTAAAAATTGAAACGATTAAAAATTAGAGACAGTTAGAATGAAACTTGCGATTTAATGCATCAGTAGCCAACCTTTTGAATATTTAGTGGTTCATCGTTCAATAAAAATTAGGCAGGAGGCCCCGACTAGTTACAGTTTATTGTAAGTACTTAAACAACCTTTTTATTATACAGGGTGGGCCATCAATTGGTTTGTTTTTAAATCATCATCATTATTATAGGTAGTTCGGAGAAATTCCAATTGTTCGCGTTCGTTAACGCGTTAGGTTCTTTAACCTAAATCTGTTATGGTTTAGGCTGGATTTACGACTGTGAGAAAACTACCGCGGAAGTTCACCAATGAAAATGGTGAAAGCGAATCATTAAATGTTGTCGTTATGAAATTATCGAAGAGTAATTCTTCCCTGGACTTGTGAGCATTATCTAAACAATGATTGAACCTTCCACCAAGTTTCTGAGAAACATTTCTCGATTTTATCTTCGTTATGCAATGGCTACAGTATTCTATAGATTTATATCCTCTCGACTAGTTTATTTATGCATACTGGGAAACTCAAGTCCAATGAATATGTAACAATGGCCATCAAAGTTATTTTGGTAGTTTTAGATTTTTCTATAAAATAAACGTTTTATTTACAAATATTGAATTTTTAAATAATTTGATTTTATTTTTTTAGAAATATAGCTGCGAGCAAAAGTATTAGGCACCCTACAGTTCTGCCAGTTTTAGGGTGATTTAGCATAGGAAATGTAATTAAAACTGAATATGTGATTATGATTTATTTTAATAAAATAATTAATATTTTGTCGGTCCACCTTTCGATTTAATGACAGCAGCCACTCTTTTCGGCATTGACTACCAACTTAAAACTTTTTTCTTGCGGTATATCTGTTTCCACTCATGCTTTAACGAAGCCAATAGCGATTGCTTATTACTTATATTGTATCTTCGGATGTTTTTCTTTAAAATGAACCAAATATGTTCAATCGGATTGAGTTCTGGTGATCGATTCCGTTTTGAGCCGTCCATGTCATGGTGTGCGCTGATTTATGGCCAGTGGCGTTGTCTTGTTGGAATTTTACGCCGTCGGTGTTTGTATCGCCGAAAATTTTCGTTGTCGATGGCGCTAGAACTGTTTCAAGAACTTCAGTGTATTTCGCACTGTTCATTCGCCCCTCACACAACACAATTTCGCCTAATCCATCAGCAGCGATACCACTCCAGATCAAGATTGAGCCTCCACCATGTTTAACAGTTGGCATCACACATTCTGGGTTGTATTCTTCGCCCACCCTTCGGTTGACATAAGTCATACCAGGTGTTCCAAACATCTATGCAAAAAGAAAAAAAATTTAGTTTAAGATTTAATTATTTTCCTAGCAGAGCGTGATTTCAAAGACGTTGACATATTTTATTGTAATATATAAAGTAAATAACAATACCTCAAAGTTAAATTCATCTGACCACCGTACGTTGAACCAATCTTCCATTGTCCAATCTCTATATTTGAGGGCCCACTCCAACCGATTTTTCTTATTGTGCCCCGACAGCCACGGCTTATTCCTTGCCTTGCAACCTTTTAATCTAGCTTTAACAAGCCTTCTTACAGTATGCACGCTCACTGATTTGCTTTTTGCTTCAGATAAAGCGCAGCGAGGTCTAAAGCAGTTTCCTTGCGGTCTTCTAGGGACTGCCTAATCAAGAATCGGTCTTCACGATCGGAAGTTATTTTTCTTCTGCCTGTTCTTGACCTATTTTCATGGACACTACTCTCTTTGAAGCGATTTATTGCATATTGCACTGCATAACGTGAGCAGTTCACTTGTCGGGCTATTTTCACGTGAGACATGCCTTGTTCATGCAAAATCTGAATTTTTAGGTGCTGTTCTGCACTAAGTTCAGTTTTTTTAGGCATAATTAACACGATAAATGTTAGTCTTTACTAATATGGTAGCAATAATTGATTACAATACGTGTATGTTCAGTGCAGCACTGATAACAAACTAAAACTCTAAACGTAAAATAGCAAATTCGAAGAAATACCGTCTTAAAACACAGCTGGATGTCATAAATATTTGTTAATTTTTTATTTCTGTTTTTTTTTTACATCTCAATAGTAAAAACACAAAACAATAAAACGCATATCTAACCACTAAATGTTGAGACAATGGCAAACAATAGGGGTGCTTTTGCTCGCAGCTGTAATTGGAATTTAACCTGTCTCCGCTATATTTTATTTTCACCTGGTATATTATAATTGTCTTTTTAGGCTGCGTACCAATCCAAGGGTAAATCGTTTACTACGGTAAAAAACGAATTTAGTACAGATTTTTCGATCATTTTACCATAGAGTTTTTCAAAAATAATTGAATTTACCGAAAAATTTACTTAAAATTGACTTTTACCCTGGGATTGGTATGCAGCCTAAGTGCCGAAATGTAAAATAGATTTACGTTAGTAAATGCAATTCAAATATGTATACCCTTTGTTTTTGTATTTACTAGAGAATGAAGGAATCGGTATTTTCAGTAGTGATTTTATTTTACTATAGTAAGACCTAGGCTGCGTAGCAATCCAAGGGTAAAAGTCAATTTAAAGTAAATTTTTCAGTAAACTCAATTATTTCTGAAAAACTCTATGGTAAACTGATCAAAAAATCTGTACTAAATTCGATTTTTACCGTAGTAAACGATTTACCCTTGGATTGGTACGCAGCCTAAAAATTATTTCCAATCCAATACATTTTCATAAAATTTTAACAAAATTTATGCAAATTTATTTAATAGCAGTGCATTTTTGGATCTGAGAGGAAATTTTTCCATGATAAGAATTCGACGTAAGTCAAAATATCATTATTTTTCTGTATTGACGGAAGTAGTGCAAGTGTTGGTAAGTGGAGTAATCAATTTAATTTTGAGCTCTCGAAATCAAATTGAAAGATTTAGGTACGAGAAGAAACACGAAAACAGAATTGTTGTGCCGAATACTATAAAAACAATTTCGGCAGTCAGTTTTTCGAAATTATAGCAGTTCGACAAAATATTTAGTTGAATTACAAGAACGGGTATTTTCAAAAACTTTATATAGGTAATTGAAATATACACTCAAACTATTTAAAGCAATTATTAATTTATAATTTCGCTCAAATTTATTACGAAATTGGCACAAAAAAGTATATAAACTGATATTTTGTGCAAAATCCTTCATTCTCAATTGTTGCATCTAGCGTTCGAGTCAGTGAAATCGTTATGACCACGCAGTGCTTTCCTTTTCTGAAAATTGCATAAAAGGTCGCTATAAATTGATTTTATTCCGACGAGCTAGTGCTTCCCCATATCTCACTATTTTAGACCACACATACTAAATGGGATTTAGGTCATTGCTGTAGGGGGCCAATGGAATAGTTTAATACCGGAATGATGTGTGCACTGGAGAGTTATCCTGCTAGAATTCGAATAGCTTCGAAAATTGTTGTGTATGAAAACTCGAAAAAATACATTTTTCGATCCAAATAACTTTTTATAGAAACGATAGTGTATGCGTTACGGTGAAAGTCCGAAATAAGTTAATATCCCAAACAAAAATTGAAAAAATCTGTTTTATTGCTCCAGAATCTATGAAATTTGTATTAGTATGAGCACAGACAATCAAAAGAGATTATTCATTTGAACTAAAATATTAAAACAAAATTTCTGATAATTCCAATGTGATCGTTGTATCTGTGATTTTTCGTTAAACTGCGTATACGTATCCGCAATAAAAACAAAATATTTTTGATTATATGTGGCTATTTACAGAAAATGAATTCGCAGTTTAAATTTTTACGTTTACATAGGATGAAATATCTCATTTAGGTTGTCTCTGGTATGAGCTAACGGCTTTAGTAATTCTCACAGGAGATAATTTCGCCCCTTATGTCGCTTATCCCTCTGCTGGAAAATAAATGAAACTACGGATATGTAAGGAAGAAGATCAGCAAGCTTTTTGTTAACATCGGACCTATGAACAACCGGTTTTTAATTATGAAAACGAATTAACATATATATAGTCGCACGACCAAAACACATTTGATTTGATTTTTAAATCATGGTAGTTATTTTGAGATTGTATATGTTTTTAGTAGCGTACTGTGGATTAGTTCTGGATGAACCCCCTCTGATGTTCCTCGAATTTGAAAGTCAAAAATATCACGCTCTGCTTTTAAAATTTAAAAAAAAAAATGTTTTTTTTAGTTTATTGTCAAATTGGGCGAGGTTTTTATTTGTTTAAAGGGAATAGTATTCAATTAGCTTCTCTGAGTGATATGCTTTTGAGCCGAACGAATTAGTTTCTGCTTTGTTTGTAAGTAAAAGACTCAAACTCGTCCACTTTGTGGCAGCCACAAGCATGTTGGAAAAGGGTTAGACTAAGGTGTGTGACTATGATTATCTTACAAGAGGTTTAAGTTAAGATATCAGGGAAATCTGTCTCAATTGCTACTAACCTCAACATGATGCTTAAATATTTAAATCGCACAAAAAATCAAGACAACTTGTCGATAGGATATTTTAGTCGAGAATCGATCTCATATCACTTTAGAAAGAGGGAAGGAGAATTTTCAGTAACGACGATTTCGCTGGAATTACTGAAAGTATATTTACAAAATAATTTTTCGGTCGAAATTCCACGTATGTATGCTTGAGTTTCATCGTCGAAAATATTGCAGCTGTTGCCGAATGTCTGCACCTAAACCCGAACATGCTACGTAGTCGTGGTCGATGCATTTCCTTCGAAGACTAAGATCTAAGGTCACAGTGTTATGAACAACGGACTGGGTAAATTTAATAGAATTTGAATATCATATGGAATACCAACTGCTGCTTTCAAGGGGATATTGCGACATACAAATTTAGTTATTTTTGTCTTAGGATCAGTTCTTTAAAGTAAAATTTTTAATTATTTTTTCAAGTATTCCGTTACGCAATTGAATACGGTTTGTGAAATTTTTATTCTATAATAAAATAATTGTTGATAAAATTCTGCAATATTTTCATATTTAACAATAACAATTTCTTAAGAAAGTGGCCCATTAGAGGATTTAAAATATTTCATTTTTGAAAAGCAATTTCTGGAAAAGTCGACCTCAAATTTCGGTTTGAATTTGAATATTAATATGCGGTTTGAATGAAGTTTTGAATTTTTGAATCTTCGTTGCGGAACCCTGAAGGTTGAAAGTAGAAAGAATTGAAATCCTAGTCTGATTTTGCAACTACGGAACGGCAAAAGGAACAGGTCTATTTTAAATGGGGCTCATTGTTGGGGACTAATACAAGATGGAACATTTCTAAATAATTTTACGAATAATTTCTAGAATGTTGATAAAAAGAACTGCGATTTGTTGGATGGAATTTACATTTTAAAGGTTTTTCTAAAATCAAATTTAGGCTAGGGGTATATTAGAAGGAACTAAATCCATTTCTTAACCAGTTAACTGTTTCGACCTTGTTGGAAAATGTGTCTTCTACGTGCGTCATACAAATTAAGCGATGACGAATTATTCGTATATTTTATAGGGATATTCATATATTTTATAAGAATTTAAAAAAGAGAGAATATGATAATATAATAAAATATTATTAATTAAAATTGCAAAATTAACTGCCAATGGTCACTACTGAAGACGCATGACGAATATGTTCGTCATAACACAAAATTTTACAATTTTTCCATGACGAATATCTTCGTCATAAACAGTTAACTGGTTAAAGAACGCAATTTTAAACCAGTTAGGCCAACCGTTGAAATTCGAATAAAGATAAAGAATAAAGTTCCACCTAATAATGCAAAGATTATTTGCAAAAAACAAATAAAAACTGTTGGATTGGCCACCTCACGAGGTGATGAAGCTCTCCGTGTAACCAAAACCACGCATTACTTAATATTTAACATTGGCTTTCAGGCGGTATTCACACTAAACGTGAATTACGAACGCGATTAACACTATTCGCGAAAATATAAATTAACGGGAAGTTAAAGACAAATATTTTATATGCTGAGGGCGAATAGCACGATCCGTATAATTTGCAATACAAATTTTTTTAAAAATCATTCATCTTACATAAGCAATATAAAAAAATTCGCTTTAAACTTGCGAATTAATTTATAAAAAAGCGAATTTGGAAAAATGTTGTGTTCGAACATTTTTGGATCTACATTTGGGCAAAGCAAATAAAATATAAATATAGATTGGGTATAAAAATAAAATAAAACGGTTGATTACAGCTGCGGGCGGTATCGGTTAAATAATATTGACTTCGACCATGATGTTTTTAAAATTGACTACCCTTAACTTGAATATTCAAATGTTTTATTAATTCACAATTAAAAAAGAAAATTAAAGCTTAGTTGAAAAACACTAAGCTAATTTATTTACGAATTAGTTCTTGTCATTAAAATAGCCTCGGTAGGTCATGCCTTCAATGATGTTCTCAAATCCGATTTAATATTTCGCAATGTTGAAAACAAAAGTTCAACATTAACTTGTTTAGGCAGTAGTAACAATATGAGGCAAAAATAAAATAAATAAAATGTTGATTAGATCAGTATGTTTCGACTGCTCTAGCACCGACTCCGCATCCGTGGCCCTAGATTATGATCAAAAAAATTACTAAAATTTTAATTGCTACAAAATGACAAGTTTAGTTTTCAAAATGTCTTGAACAATTTTGTGACCTATTTAGTTTTCCGTGACTTCACATTTTCTTATAAAATTAGTGTGAATACAATTTTGAAACTGTTTCTGTATTGATTAAATCGAAGTTACAAAATTAAAAAAACTAAATATAAATTGCGATAAATGTCATAAATGTCATTTCAATAGATCAGAAATTTTCCGTGACAACATTTTATTCTAATAAAAAATGTTATGCAAAACTGTTATTTTATTAGAATCTACCCCCCAGGACTAAGAATTAGAAATAATAATTGATTATTTAAAATATTTTAGTGCGGACTAGAAAATATTGCACGCATTCACAACAAATGAGTTTTGTCTTTTGTCACATAAAGCTGTGCAGCAACAATTGTGTAGTTATACTATCAGGAGTTATGTATAGGTTTATGAATTGATTATTTAAGCTAAGGTTAGGTTTTTGAAGTTTTAGATCCCTATAAGCCGGTTCACGAGAGTAAAAATCGCCAGCTACTCGAATAAATACAGCGTAAGTTTGCGGATAAGCAACATGATCTACATATCAATAATCGATGTACTCGGACAATTTTGACATTCAGGTGGCAATTACATCCACCTGTCTCATCATACGATCCAAATTCACCCATGAAGGATTTCAAAACGTATCATTTAAATCGCGAATTCATCATTTTATATAAAATGTATCTGTGAAGTTTTAATGTGTGCCATTTTCACAATTTTTTTTCAACTGCAGTTTGGAATTGCATACCTAGTTTATGTAACAAATAATTATTGATGGCCCACATATTAGAAAAGTGAGTGCAACAATACGAACTCCGCTAACCGTAGGGGCTTTACAGATATTTTTATCAGTGCCAAAACTTTTATTCAAGTAAATTATTTAAGTTTATTATTCGAACTAATAAACATATGCAGGGTGCTTTTTATGTTCCAGGTCCATGTTTTTTTTTTTTTATTAACTTTTCATACATTTTTAACATTATGTATGGAATATAATGTCGGCCTTTTGGCCGTGGCGCAAAGGCGAACTCTTTTATCACATATTTCTTAACATTTCCGCAGACTTCTGTTGTTATTCCAGCAAATGTTCTCTTTAAGGATCGAGGTTATGGTTGGTTTAGTGGTGTATATCTTTCCTTTCAAATAACTTCATAGGAAGAAATCGAGGGGGCTCAAATCATGGGATCGTGAGGCCGCTCGATATCACCATGAAACATTTCTTACAAAAATTTACATTACGAGCTGCGTGTGATGGGGTTCGGTCTTGTTGGAACCACATGTTCCCTGCCTACAGCCTAGTTGATGCAATTCCGGCACAAGAATGTTTTCCAACATGTGCCGATAGCAGTCACCAGTAACTGTTAGAGCATTGCGCCTAGCATCCTCAAACATAATGCGGCCGGCGCAAATGGCAAACTATACAATAACTCTATTAGGGTGTAGTGGTCTTTGGTGTATCAATTGAGGGTTTTCAGTGCCTCAATAGGCTATTCTGTTTATTAACAAAGCCAAACAAGTCGCTCATAATGATTTTTTGCCAAAGATAAAATGTTAAACGCTCCATAATAAATTGTTATCGACTACTCTCTACGATCGTCAAATGCGAACTAAAAAATGTCATCCAAAACAAAATGGCGGCTGAACAAAATCGTCCTGGAAGGAACATAAAAAGCACCCTATATAAGTTTAAATTCTTGAAGTAAAGTAATTGTGCTACAATTGGATGTTGAGTTTCCAACGAATCTGAATGTTTTTTGCCAATCGGAACGTCTTAGAAATATTTTTGGGGTACGGGGTCTGACCGCGTTCACGCATATTATTTCTTATTAATTTTAAAATTAAGTTATATATCTAAAGCAATATTACAGATTGCTCTGCATTATTAAACTTGTTTTAAACAGAACTTAGTGCAGTGACTGACCTATTATCCTTAAAAGGGTTAGCATGGTTTAACAAATAATTAAAGTTTATGGGAAAACATTCTATGAATGAATTAGGATTAGGAAGCAAGATGTAAACCACGATGTAATGTCACTTGTGATTTAAACAGTAAACCATTTTTCAAATCAACCTAAGGTATATAATTCTACACAAACATTTTACTTATTATCTCCAGAAGTTCCTTTTTCATTCTTCTTACATTGTTTGTGAAATTTGAACATTGTGAAAAATAATTGTTTCGTTTTGTTCTATGACCTTTGGCTTCTTACCAGTTCTCTGTTAAAAGAAAATCGTACGGCTATAGGCCCGTTTTCTTAAAAGCTCTAAGACATTTATTCCAATTATCTTTTCCTACCTAAATAGAAAATATATGTGGTATTATAGTTCTGATAAATGGAATTATTTAGCCAATGAATTTAATTTCCACCCGCGCATACAATAACAAATTTAGTCTGTACTTTCCATAGATCCATTTCAACCTGTACACTGGTATAGAATATGTATAGCTGATTTCTTATTTATTAACATCATCGATTATAATCAAGTGATGAAAATTACTTTCATAATACAAATTGATAAATTATAATTTAAATATCATTCATTATCGAATTTGTGTATAGTCTGAGTTTTCATATTCAATAAAATAATTTCAATTCGTTCATTTGCATGTAAATCGCATGATATTGATATCTCAACCGACCGAAATCTGTACCCCTCTGTTTGTTGTCAGAAACATTAATTAATTAAAATTTTCTTCTCGAAGCCATGTATATTAAATTGTGTGTTATTATTTGATTCTTTATTAATTTTAATTTAGTTAAATTAGAAAGGTTTCTTTATTTATTGTATTAAAAAATTTAAAAAAATAAAACAAAATGAAAAATACTATCTTGCTAAAAATTATAAAAATTAATTAAAGAATTATTTTTTTTTTTTCAAAATTTAAAACAAAACGAAATCAAAAAAATTTATTGTATTGACAGTTATAAATACGGGAGCATTACAAATTCAAGGTGCCGATGGTTCAAGTGGTGTACATACATTATCAACAACTGGAAGTGGTGGTACAATAGTGCAATATACACAAAACCAAGATGGACAACAATTTTTTGTACCTGGTAATTTTGAATAATATTTCTATTTTACAAACAGTTTTTTCTGTACAACATGAAAAATTACTTTTGTGTTCTTTAAATTCTTGAACAATTTCTTGAAACCTTTATTTTCCTAGTGTCTCTATGTACTCGTTTCAAGAGTTGTAAGAGGATTTTTTTTTATATATATATTTATTCTTGGAATTTCTTGTAATGGTTATGTAAGGACACAAAAGGAAAAAAAAACGAAAAAATTGAAACGAACAAAAAAGGACACAAAATATAATATAAACTAATTTTAATCAATAATGGTTTTATGTTCACGGTTTTTTATATATAAAATCTCATCATTACTACTTTTACTTACTACTACTTTTAACTCTACATAGTGTAATGATAAATTCACATTTCATCTTTTTTGTATTTAACACCTTAGAATGGCTCACAATATGTTTTGGCAAATTTTTCAAAAATATAATTTTAAAATAAATGACTGTTTTCGGTATGCAGCGTGTTTCATATAATGTAATGTTGTGAGCCGATTCTAGTCTTTAACACAATCATGCTAAAGTTTTATGTTTGTGCACTGATTATTTAATATTTTGCTTGGATAATTTTTTGTGTTAAGGATGCAAAAAATGAATTGGGTCGGATAATATTTTTTCAGGGATTTTCATGTATACCGTAAACGTTTTGCCAGACTACTACAGTACTAGTTAGATTGATTCGTAAATAACTTGGTTGACGGTAAATAATAGGTTTAAATAATTGAGTTTAGTGCCTTAAGTACAAACCTTTATAAGTTGTATGAAATCCAATAAAATGTTTGCATTTGTAAAACAGAATGGATTTCTAGTTTTTCTGTTTCCAAATATGGATTTATTTTCTAACCAGAAAAACCACAAATATTTCCATATTGATTTAAAACAGTTCAATTGAAAAATTATTTTTAATACAACCACCTGGTATTTTTTGAGTACAATTTTATGTTTATGATACTTAGCTATCAAAGTTTAGCTAAAATCATTCCTACATAGATCGGTTTTATTGCATCAAATTAAATTTCAAGTATGAATCGTTTCGATTAGGTTAAGTTTGGAGCCGGAGTTGTTGCATAAGGATATAGCAAACTACTATCTTCTTCATTGTCTCCTCTATTTATAGCATTTTTTGCTGTCTGTTTATTCTTCCTCGTGTTTAAATTCAATCGGACGCTCATTTTCATATAGTTACGAGTATTTATTTTAAATTCAACATTTTTAATCTGCAAGTTTATCATTACATTTCGTTTACATTTCATTTCATAAATTTTTATTTCGGTTACAAATTCCATTACGAGATAATTGTACGTAGCATTCAGAAAGTGTAATTTTTTGTGGAATTTACCAGAAAGCAGCGCAAAGTTCAGTTTGAAATTAATCAAATAAAAATAATAACTCCACTCGGATAACCCACTCGGCCTACATTTGAAGAGCTATTCTTGTCACCTAAATTGAATTCTAAGAGTAATATTTTTAAAATATTAACTGAATCTGAAAAAACAAGGTACATATCGCTCAAGTATTTATAGACACTGCCACAAAATCCTAAATTAGGATCTAAACGACCATTACTGACCGTTGATTGAAATGAAAGTTTTACAAAACAAAACTAACTTATTAAACATTTTGAAATTTTATTGTAAAATATAAAAGCGGTTTTTTTTAAACTTAGACATCAAATTCCATATTAGCAATTCTTTTTTTAATTTTTCATGTTTTGGTTTTTCAGCAATAAAATGAAACTGCATCTTGATCTAGTCGGTGGCCTTTTGGAATCATGTTTATTTAATTCTTTATTTTGTAAGCCGTGGCATAACACGTACCTCTACTTTGCTAGACATGGCTAAATGTCAGTGTAAAGTAGTTAGGCAAGTGTATGTAAGCCTTCATTTCCATATGTTAAAATAAAGTATGGTATGAGATCCCATATCAATGATTCCTTTAAAATTTTGTAAATTTAGCCTAAATATTATTTAGGTCGAACTTGGTCTAAAGAAATGTACATTTCCCGATGTTAAAAGGAATTAGGGCTAAGTAGCAAAGTTAAGCTAAATTCATTTAGATCGAGCCATTATAAACTTTTTTTTACACCCCGCTTTATAGGATTTTCCGATTATGGGATTCGAGAAATTCTTATGTACAGTTTCTGCACAGAATTTGCAACTCATGGTCAGAGACATTGTGAGTATTACGTCAAAAATCGGTTTCGGGTTGTTACGTCCTTTAATTATAAAAATGGCGTTATACGTTTAAGGAAATTTCCAAGTACGGGATGGTTCAAGTATTCACTAGATCAGAATTACCGAGATAATTTCTCTCGGGTTACCTCGCTCCCTATTAAGGATGTTGTCATCAGTATACTGACGGAATTATATATTATTACATATATGACTGTTCATGTACTTCATGCATCAAATCGTTCCAATGGTATCTTTCCTCACTCGGCGGCATCACATGTCGTCGGTATCCATATCATCCAGTTAAGGCCACAATATGTTCACTGTTGGTGGTTATGGCAATGCCAGTTTAGTTTTGAAAGAAGTACGGATCGATGATTCTGCCAGACCAAAATTCGCACCAAACAGTATGCATTTGGTGCTTCCGTATCTCATGTGAAGACCAAGCCTCAAATTCGACAAATTTGCTTGTTCACATATCATTTCATCCAGAAATGAGCCTCTTTGCTAAAGATGATTTGTTTGGCGAAATTGGGGTCAACTTCCAACAGTTCCAGAGCCCAACCAGAGAACACCCGGCTTTGTCTATGGTCGTTTACCTTAAGTTCCAGGGTCAGTTGGATTTTGTACTGATGCAAACCCAAGTGCCGACGCAAAATTCGCCAAGTTGAAGTCTTGTAAATGACGAGAAACTGATTGCCTCGGATTTTCCCGTACACTCTCACGCACAGCAGCGATATTGTCAGCAGACCTTATGTTTTGGTAACGTACTGGTGTTGGCTATTTATCGAACCGGTTGGCTCGAATTTGGCCACTAAACGTCGAATAATCGACTCGGCTGGACGGTTGTGGCGAGGATGAAAATCACATGCGCGGAACTTTTCTCGAACGGAGTACTGATTTGGAAAATAAAATTTTATAGTTTGCACACGTTGTTCAATGCTATAATCTTCCATGGTTATTTGCCATACACTACTGAACAATTAACAACAAATTTGACGGACGTTGCTTCAACAACATGGCTGCTATAACCTAACAAATTTCGAGCGTCTCTATTGAAAGGCTCTGTAGATACCAATAATAAGTTGTGAAGTCTCGTTCTCATTGGACTGGTTGACTTTCTAATGACTCTCGTATGGTAAGTGAAGTAGAGTCAAACTATAGAATAACATGTGTAAAGTTTAGTTTTGTTTCGCTCCTTGCTTATTTTTAGTAGTGGGTATAGTCGATAATGTTGCGGGCAATTTGTTTTGTTTCCTGTGGTGTTAGGCTGAGCACATTCTATGTTCCCTGTTTTCGGGGACCAGGTTTTCATTCTGAGACCAGATGTTAACCTAGCGTAGTGTTTTTCACAGCCTTTACACAGATGTATAACTTTACGATGCAGTTACTGATGACCTAGGCCTTCTGATGACCTTGGCCTTGAAGAGGTAATTGCAAGCCGTTACGCTAGCTCATCAAACTATTCAATTTTTTATATACTCGTAGAAATATTTTTTTTTGTTTTACCTCAGTCAGAACAGAATATTTCAACACCAAAAAATGGTATGCTATCAAAGGGCCGAATGTGTCGAAGGGTCGATATTTTTTTGATTTTTTTTGTTTTTAGAAATATATTTATTTTATTTTATTTAATTATTTAATTTAATTGTTTTTTTTTATTTTTTGTACCATATACCTATTATCAGAAGGCTGACACATAGGGGTCAATGTCTCTGGTGGCGCATGACAAAATTTTCCTTCACCAAAATGTATCGCTGACTGGATACGTGGGATTTCATAAATATACAAAGATGAAAAATAGTAAAATACATAAATTCATTCGGCCCTTCGACACATTCGGCCCTTCGACATTCGGCCCTTCGACATTCGGCCCTTCCACATTCGGCCCTTCGACATTCGGCCCTTTGTACCTATTCCAAAAAAATTATTGCCTTTATATTTGGTCCTCCATTAAATGGTATTTAATGCATGTTTATTGCTAATGAAGACCTTTGAGTAATTTATTGTGATTTAGCCCACTTTCAAAATGAAACGTGTTTATATTATAATATAAGATGGTTTATAGATGTATAAAATTGTAAAATAAAATAAACCACATGAAAATTGTGATAATAGCTGAGATGATCTTGGCTTTATTTGAAATATAATTGTATGTCATCATTAGTGTTTAAATATGATTTCGGGCATATTGGCAGGCTAGAATAAAGCGCATATATATGTATGTAGATAATATCGCAGCCAATTTTGATTTCCAAGTCATTCATCATCTCTGTATTCCCACAGAAAATAATCCAAAGGTGTCAAATCATTCGATATTGAAGACTAATCCACTTTCCCGTTACGCGTACTTATACGCTTATCGAATGTTTCCTTCAATAGATAGGAAACGATACTGGGCTGGTGAGTAGTGTATGGGCTAGATGAGTCGACCTACTTATGCATCCGGAATTCCTTTCACTTTTTATTATTTAACCTAGTTATGTCAAAACATCCCTGATTCCACAAATAGTATGTCAGTTTATACGGAAAGCATCCGGCATTCCTCGTTTTTCTTTTTCACTTGACCTAAGGTGGAAGAAAACTTCCGGGATTCCTCAAATGTATGTCAGTTTTATCTTTCACTTTTCATGTTATCGACCTACTGTGGGTAAAACATCCAGGGATTCCTCAAATGTATCCGACATATGTTTAGATGAAATTTGAGGAATCTCGGATGTTTTACCCATAGTAGGTCGATAAGATGAAAAGTGAAAGAGTAAAAACTGACATACATTTGAGGAATCCCGGAAGTTTTCTTCCACCTTAGGTCAAGTAAAAAAGAAAAACGAGGATTGCCGAATGTTTTCCGTATAAAACTGATATACATTTTGTGGAATCCCGGATGTTTTGACATAACTAAGTTAAATAATAAAAAGTGAAAGGAATTCCCGAAGTAATTCCGGATGCATAAGTAGGTCGGCTCTTCTAGCCCATACACTACTCACCAGCCCATAAAGCGCACCAAACAGAGATCTAAATAATAGCGTATTGATTTTCTTTCCTCCAAATGCGGCAATTATGCTTGTTGGCAGAGCTAGAACGTTGGTTATGTGACAGTTATTGCGCGAGATGGGTC
Organism: Nephrotoma appendiculata; assembly: GCA_947310385.1. Classification (NCBI taxonomy): domain Eukaryota; kingdom Metazoa; phylum Arthropoda; class Insecta; order Diptera; family Tipulidae; genus Nephrotoma; species Nephrotoma appendiculata. The sequence goes on along the minus strand of OX371225.1, from coordinate 52,782,330 downwards.
TTCTAAGCTCGTAAACCAAAATCTATCTGCCCGGCAAATCTGCCATAAAGTGGGGCACAGCTTCTTCGTTGCGCACTGTCTCTTTGGCTGCGTAATATCAATTAGAGTATGTATGGTGCGAGAACGATCTATATTTAAAATCGATACCACGGTAGATTTCGCGAACTAAAGTACGATTTTTGATATACATACATAAATGTGTTCAATTTGCATGCGTTGTGACATAATTCTATGTATGGACTAACCGTAATGTTGTCAACTTGGCCGTCGTTAGAATAGAATTACGACAACTTTCTCAGACTTTCGGTCTTTTATCTACGAGTATATATGAGAACCTAAATTAACGGTGATTACCATTAAATTACTCGTTTTATTCATCCCAAGGAATGGGGTAAATCGCCTATGGAGACTGTAGGGCACCAACTACTCTACTGGAAAACTACTCTACATGGTATTAAAAAAATAATGTGTTAAGAAAGGTGTGATAGGCAATTTTATTATTTTTATTGAAAAAAGAATCAGTAAAATAAAGTATTGGCTGAAGCCCAACCATTTGAAATGTTCATGGTTTAAATACAAGAGTTCAGTGGCCCTATTCTGGTTTTCCCGTGGAATTGGGAAAATATTTTGCTGTAATTACAAATTGCACTAATTCCCAAATACTTATTTCCCGTTCCCACATGTATATGCTGGCAGACAGGGAATAATTTATTGTGGAATTTTTTTATGTAGATATTTATAAGCTGAAACACGTGTTGCGACTTTATTACAAGTTTAATTTATTTTTAAATATATATTTATTACAAAAAATAATGTTTAAAAATTCAAAAATTAACGAATCACAATCTCCCAAAATGGGGAAAAATTAACGTCAAAACTGCTATAAAATGGAATTATTTTTTCCCAATAAAACAAATTCTCAAACGAAAAGGGACACTTTGGGAAATTACAAATTCCTTATTCTCGGAGAAAACCAGAATAGGGCCACAGGAAGTAAAACACAATATTTTGACAGAAAATTAATCTTATTATTTTTCATGTTGCTTTCTATTATTTTTCAACTTTCGTGAGAGCCACAATTAAACTTTGTTTCGATAATAAAAGAGGTTTTCTAATGGTAGACAGGACAATGGTCCATTATCTCTTGCTGACTGGGTGCTTCTTGTAAGTTGTTGTTATTTACATTATGGAATGGTGCTTTATATTAGCAGCTCTAGCTATTGCATCTTAATATCCGATTTAGATCTTAAGCGAACGCATATGGACACAAATTTCTGTATCAAACAGCTTAAGAGGCCAAGTAAAACGACTAGTGGGTGGGTATGCCTTTCTATCAACTTGGAGCCTATTATGAAAATTTGCGATCTCGAGTTTTTCCGATAGCGACAATATCCGCCTCACTTATTATGAAGCTAAAAAAAAAAATTCGACGCGAATTTTCCGTTAGTTAAAGGTTTCAGTTTCCCCTTCTAGAAAAACTAGAAGCGGGTTTTTTCGAAAGCAGTATTTAGTAGTAGAAAAAATTTTAGATATGCGTTTTAGTTGGTATCTTGGGGGGTTGTTTAATTTAGGAAATCAAATGGTAAATGCGTAAATATCGAATATTTTTTATATCAAACAAAGTGGAGCACACCCCTTCAGAATAGGACTAACTCAAGCCGAACCGAAATTTTCGATATCGAAAGAAATAGAGATCGCAAAATTTTATAATATGACCTTCGAAACTAAGCCAGTTTTTTATATATTTTGTTAAATTTTATTGCACCAATCTTTTTAAAAATTTAATCAAAATATAAACAATATACACTAGTTCGATGTTCGGCAATGATCAATGGACTTACTGATTTCATAATGTCATAGATTTTTTTATAAAATGAAAAATTAGCAATTTGAAAGGTCCTACAATATGAATATTGAGCCATGCAAGAGTGAAAATTAAACACTTGCCTTATTCATTTGGCCTATAAAAAAATGTATTTTTCAAAGTGGTTGGTAAAGTGAGTGGAATTTAATAATATGATACTTTTATTGTTTTTATTTTAAATCTCTAAAAATATTTAAATTTACTAAGACTGTGTCCGAATTGAGTGATAAATATTTTCTAGCAAAAATATTTGACACTAACGTGAAAAAATTTTCCATTTGTGAAATTTTTGTCGTTTTGCTGCCCGAATTGTGTTATATTTTTTTTGATAAAAATTCCGGCCATGTAATTTAATTTTGATTTAAAAATTATGATTGTTGTCATTTAAAGATTTGAGATAACTCTATAAATAAGAAAAAAGATTTAAATCATAAACACAATTTTATTTATTTTATTTTAACTTTGTATTGAATTATTTTTATAAAGCAAAATACAATATTGCTGTTTAGTATTATACATCCTTGAGTCCAGATCATTTATTTTTATCAGTTTCTATAATTATAATAATCTGTTGAAAAGTGTATACGACAATTTTTCTCCGATTTTCTCCGAATTACCACGCAACTGTCAAAAATTATTATACCTAACGACTGTGATAATTCGGGTGCGTTTGGTATTTTCACAAATTTAGTACTAAAAAATATTTATCACACAATTCGAACAGAGTCTAAAATAAATTTTCTCCGTTTTTTGTCTAATCACGTACAATTTTTATGATATTATTTATTTCAACTCGTTGAAAAATATATTATAAGTTGAGGTAAAGCTTATAATGCAATTCGAATGAAATGAAATTTTAACGCGGTCTTCCGTCTAAGCTTGACAAAACAATTACATTTTTCACAACTATTTCAAAGACCAACCAGAAAATCTAGTATAACTGGAATTAATTTTATCAGGCCAATTTTACTACCTGAAAGTTTGAACTCACAATTAGGATCTTTAATTTTTGAATGAAACGGTTCCCATTGTACTAGAATCAGTTCCACTCATAACTACCTGCCTAGATCTCTAGATTTAACACCATTAGACTTTTTAGACAAATATTCAAAACTTGTATCATCCCAGGAGGAAAATCATTGATGACATACTAATGACTCATCAGCGGCAGTCAAGCATGCCACGTATGACGTATACAAACATTTATCATGGAACTAATTTTCATTTGTGACAAGACTGAGATGAATAGTATTTATGACATGTCTGAGATGTGTCGCATATGCGAGGTCAGAGACAAATCGTATGTGACATGTCAGGGATGAATTATAATATATCTGAAATGAATGGTATATGGCCATGAAATAGTATTCCAAATGAACGAACCATTTTTTCAAACATAAAAAATAAACAAATTTGTGAAACATCGAAGACTTGTCATACGTATTTCACTTAAGACTTTGTCGTGAAAGAAGAAATGTAGATGACATGTATCATACTTGTCGTCGAACATGGACAGTGATTGTGCGAGGTACTTAGTCAACACACAATCAACAATCGTCAAAAAAAACTATTTATTTTTTTCCTTTTTCATATAAAAGTTTGTACGTCTTTTGAAAAAAAGAAAATTTTGTAGACAAAAATGCGTGTTGACAAATTTCCAACTGGGATCTTTTTTATTTTGTGTTTTTCAAAAATTCAAAAAACAGTATTTGATAATGGTAATATCTCAAAAATATGCGTGATCGGATAATTCCTTTTTGTATTTTGATTTAATACAATAAAAGAGCCTAACCAATAATCAAACTGTCAAAATGAAAATATATCAATTTTGACATTTTGCACCATTTAGAATAACTAAATGTACTAAAACGATTATCTGTAAAACGAAAATGAATTCATATTAGCTAATTCCGTTTTAATATTTCTCGTTGAATCGGAATACGACTGAACAATACGCGAATCACACGTTTCTTTAGAGCAAATCCTATGGACGAATGTAAACAAGTATACATGTTTCCAAAACTATAGAAGGTAGCAATGTTTTGAGAAAACACCAAAGAGAATAGAACCGTTGATAGAGATATTTGGTATGAACAGAAAATGTGTATGATTTTTATTGTTGGTGACCAATAGAGTTAAATTTACAAATAGCATACACTTTTTGACTCTATTTAATAGTTCGCAAAAAATAAAATATCAATTTTAAATTTTATTCTAAATGCTAATTACTGGTTAGATTTATTTTCAATCAGAACTCTGATCACGCGTCAGCTGTGCTCGCCCCAATCGGATCTTCTTTTTTCCTTACATAATTATCTGACTAACTAAATTTTAAAGTGGTGAATTTCATTCATAACAAAAAATTACTATTAATAAACTGCTTACTGATCTTCATCAATCATTAATTATCAAGCCATGCTGAACCTGTAAATGCATAACGTTTTTCTCATTGCCATCTACATTTTATTCCAAGAACTAGGTATCGTATATACATATTAAGAACAAAAATCGCATGTGACTATTCTGAATATCTCGATTCTATATTTCTTTTTATATTATTTTTTTTTTTATTAAATTTCTTTACAATTACAATATAAAAATATTTTTTAAAATCGAATGTTAATTTCGAATGTGTATATTTGCCTTAATGTACCAAACCAACAAAATATCATTGGATGATTGATTGATAATTGAATGTATGGCACTCGTACACCTGAAGAACCAAACTCCACTGTAAGTTTGTACTTGTGTTTGTAGTTGATTTATTTACGTAAAATTATAGGTGTAAAATTAGTTCGGATATTTCGGAACGAGACAAAGGATAGAATTCATGCGATTTTACGGGTAACTATACATAAATCAAATATTAGATCCGACTTAGTTGGTTTTTTAGACCATTTTGTTTCATTTTTAATTTTTTTTTTATTTTAAATAATATTTTAAATGTTTTGCATGGCTTGTGTTTTAAGGCATCCACCACCACCACCGCCAAAAATATATTTTATTGGACTAAACCTATTATATAAGCTGCTTGTGTTTATAAAAAGAATAAATGATTTTATATTTATAGTGAATATTACAAATCCTGTTCTGGCTGAAGATCAATCACGGAAACGGGAAATGCGACTAATGAAAAATCGTGAAGCGGCCCGAGAATGTCGACGCAAAAAGAAAGAATATATTAAGTGCCTAGAAAATAGGGTAGCTGTATTAGAAAATCAAAATAAAGCACTAATCGAAGAATTAAAAACACTCAAAGAACTGTACTGTCAACAGAAAAGTGATTGAGGATGGCCTATTTTTAAAAATAATTCTATATATTATAAAGTCTTTTATAATAATTATATTATTATATGTATGTTTAATTTAAAAATATATAAATAAAAAAAAATTATTTGGGTTTTTTACCAATATAAGAAAAATGATAAGAAAATTTCTGATCTGTTTTTTTTTTTGTTTTACTTCCTCCGCATCAAAAATGAATGCGGACAAGGGAATAAAACCTTTAAAAAATTTACAATTTAGTATATCTTATAATTAATATTTGTAAATGTAATATTTCTTAATTTGTTATGTAATATTATAAATAATTAATAATTATAAATAACAAGATACATTTTATTTTAAAGAAATTTTGTGGACATTCAACAGAATACAAAAAGTTATTACGCTTTAATTTTATTATTATTATTATTATTATTATTATTATTATTATTATTATTATTATAAAAACAATTTTTGGAATAATTATTAATGTAGATAAATATAATTTATATATTGAAATTATTATTAATTTTACAAAAAAAAAACAAAATATTTCTCTAGTTATTATAAATATAATTAACACGCAAAAAATAAAATACGTTTTATATAATATTGTCAAATTATAATTATATTGGTCCTGCCTGCCATCTGATGGGGAGAACCTATACTACCTACATTTTTTTTCGTTTGTATGTAAATTTAAAAATTATTTGTTGGAAAAATCTTTTATAATGAAAATTAATTATTTTCTATAATTTGTACATAAATATAACATTAATAAATTTTGTATATAAAATTAATACAGTTGATTAAGCAAGTGCTGTTGGTATATAATTATCTTGTGTTTATTTTAACATGATGTAGTGCGTTCATTCATGTTTCTTTTTTAAAATTTAAGGTGGCGCTCAGATTTTTTCCTATAATTAGATATCAGTGTTTTATTGGGTTAGGGATAACAAGTTCGATAGCTAGGTTTATATTTTATAAATATAAAAAAGTAAACTTTATATAAGTGTTTTATATTAGCAGCTCTATACAAATCAACTGTTCTTAAAAAACTACCTTATATACTAGAATCCATCTCCCAGTGCACATGTCTATATTATAAATACATAAATGTATGAGTAAAATAAATAAGTCTATTTTTCTAACGAATTTAAATAATAATTTTTCTTTTATAATGTTTATGTTTTTTACATTGGAAATTATTTCTAATAAAATTATGTGTTTGGCAGCGGAATTATAAAATAAAATACATTTAAATTTTTACGTTACTGTAAAACCGCCATTTTTACCTTATTTTAATTTTTGTTTTCTCTGTTTTTGTAAATATTATAATTCAAAATATATAATATATTAATAAATAAAAATAATATATAAATAAATATCCATACTTCAATCTAAATCTATAATAATATAAATAAATATTACATAAATGTAAATTTAATTTAAAAAAAAAATTGTATTTTTGTAAAAGGCTTGTGACATTATAACAAAATAAAATTTATAAATTAATGACCAGAAAAAGCCCATTTAAATAAAAACCTACAAAAAAATTTGATGATTTGAATTTAAACAAAATAAAAACGTTACAGTGCCTTTATAAAAAAAAATTATAAAATTTATAAATAAAGAAATTTCTGAAATTCTGATATTAAAAAAATAAAACTCTTAACCATATTAAAAAAATGATTGTTCAATTTTATTTTTGATGTACTTAAATTAACAAACAACAAATATAACTACATAGTTTTGGTGTTAAAATGTCTCCCACTACTCGGGAGATGTCTTCTTAAAAAAGTACTTTGCATTAATGTGTTTTTGTGCCATAAAAACCCTTATCTGTACATTGTTTTTCACACACCATCAACAATTTATATCAAATAATACATTCAAAAACAAACAACGAAATTGAATTTCAAATTACATTATTTTTGAACATTAACAATCGTAACATATCAGAACATAAAAAATCTACTTAAAAAAAAATTTAAAAATAAACCAAAATTTTTTTAAAATTTCATCAATTTTTGTCTGTTGAAAATTTGAAAGAAAAACTTAAGAAATAAAACATAATTAAAAAGAAACATTAATTAGCCGTGTAAATAATTTATAAAATAATAAAACCAAATACAATATATTCAATATGGCATCATCAATCTGAACAAAATGGCAGTAAACATTTTTAATTGGCGGCCGCCATTTTAATATTTTCTCATAATAGAAAATACCAGAACACAACCACGGTACATCTTACAGTGTTGTTGCCTTTATGAGATAAAATATTAAACAATAATATTAATAAAAATCATTTCCCCATTTATTTTGTTTTATTTATTTATTTTTTAATTAAAATAAATAGATAAATACGTTGTTGTATATAAATATAAAACATTTGCAAAAAAATTAATAATACAATATTGTATTATTAATAAAAAAAAAAAATTTTTATAGAAATATTTAGATAAAAAATATATATATTATTGTTTTTATTAATTATAATTATGAAATAAAATAATAATATTATGCATGTAATGAAATAACAAAATTTAATCACAATTTAAAACATTGTAATTATGGATGGCCATAATTTTTAATATTTTATTTTATTTAAAACAAAACATGAAATGATAAAAATAAATAAAAATTTAAGTTTGTAAAAAGAGAGAATAAATAAATATATATAAATATAAATATATCAATATATATTTTATAATTGAATTTAATATATTTCAATTTTCGTTGATTTAATTTACTGACCAGTGTGACGACATAATAATTATTATATCCCAAATAATTTTTTTTTGTTATCACGTTAAGTGAAGCTCCTGCGGCTAGAAAGAAAAGACATGTTTTTATGATATTTATTCCACGTTTGAGTTAAGCAATTTACAGTAACTTAAGTCCCTATTATGAATCTCGGCTATGCGTTACCGGGCGACGCAGCCACATCGTATTTCAATTTTGATATTATGCTTATCGCTGTGTGTAAGATTAAGCGTTTATTTCATGGGAAAAATTTACTGACAGTTTTTTTTTTACTGTAAAAACGAAACAAGAAGTCTTAAAATTCTATAAGAGTGACAAAGGAACGAAATATGTTTTATTTCATTTTTACAGGAACATTTTATGGTTTAACTTTTACAATTACATTTTGGCATAACCTAAAATTTTCATTCAAAAAACAAATGGACATTTGACTATAAAAATGGCGAACGATTTGTTTTTTATAAGTGTAAGAAAATTTCTCATCGTTACATACATTTTTTGTTGATGTGTTAACAATGCTGCCATAAAAAATACTTCAGTTTACATTTTTTATAGCACATTATGGCAGCACACTAACACCATTACAGTTATTTTGCCAGTAAAATTTTAGTGACAACATTTTTTGTTTCATCTATATTTTTTTCTTGATTTTATTTTTACTGACAGTAAATTTTTACCATTGAACAAATGATTTAATGTCACTTGTCCTCACCTTAAATTTCTTAGCGTTAGCAAGTAAGAATTGAAGTATTGGACAGAAAGGTGAGAACAAGTTACATAATTGACTTAGGGCGACAATCGTAATACCAAAATTGAAATACGGTGATGTCATGTCGCCCAATGACGCGTAAGTGAGGTGAGATTAATAATAGGGGTGTTGTTATGAATCCCATCTATGTGGGCGACGCAACGTCATTTTATTTCGATTTTGGTATTGTAATTCACGCTGTTGAGTGAGATCAATGTCACCCATCCTAACTTAAATTGATGACCTAACTGATGACACCAACTGAGAATTTTAGTTTTTTACATAGTTAAATTATATTAAAATTTTAACTTAATATCATTGAATATGTCAAAAATACTCAAAATGTCACGTGTGTGATATTAATCTCACACAAGGTGAGAATCATAATATGAAATACCAAAATTGAAATATGATAATGTCGCATCACTCAGAGATGGCGCGTAGGATAAGTGAAATAATAAGGGTATATGGGTGGGTATTGGTTTCGAATTTCGTTTTTTTGGGTACCGCCTTCTTCAAACATGGAAATTATATTGCATCAGTCTTTCCCAAAAATATTTATGACTTGCACGTCCCTTAACATTCTTTGGAGCTTAGAGGAGTTCGCAACATTTTAGGTTACGAGGTCAAGCAGAAATTTTCCGCTGCTCTCTGGCAAATATTTAGGCAGACATGTCCTAGAGTAAATACACAACTACACGCATATTGGTTGATAATATGTACTGTGGTTATTATTTTCTGTGTCTAAAGGTATGACGCTTTCAACTAAACATAGAGTTCAGCTGTGTGCATTGATTTTGGATGCTGGCAATATTTGATGAACATCTCTGGCCAATATTATAAAACCACCCAATGTGCTAGCAAATTTTATTATGGATGTTTAAGTTTAAATTAACTTTTGTTCGGGAGGCATTTCTAGGTATTTATAGCCGTGTTTTATTATTCGAGCACTATTCGGCTCCGAATGGGAAGTTTCTACTGAAACTGCAGCTATTATTCACTGGTATCGCTATACCATAAAAATGAAAAATAAATACATCCATAAAATAAACATTTATCATCTGAAATATACTAGTTAGCATTTATTTTGACGTGACGTTATAAACAGGAATTCATCTCGCTGCGTTTTAAATTTTTATTTTACAAAATAAAGGCCTTTTCAAATTTCCCATTGAAATGGATAGCGCCCCCGATATCGGCTCCCGATAAATAGGTAGAACAAAATATTTTTTTACCGATTTTTAACTAAAAAGTTGAATGAAAAATCTTAGAGTTAAATAAATTAATCACATGCAAAAATAGCGCGCTAAATATAAGTTTTGACATAGAAAATTTGGTGCTTTCTTGTTAATTATTTCGATAACTGACGAAATTTTTTGGGGTTATTATGAAAAACGTTGAAAATTTAACGAACTTTGGTTAAAAGCGTTTGAAGATTTATGTTATGTATGCGTTAATTATTGGTAGTATTAAGTACCAATTATTCTGGGCCAGATATAATTTAAATTGGCTGAAATTTGTCCGAGCTATTATGAAAAAACTCGAAAATTTAACATGTTGTTGTTCAGGTGGTACGCAGAATCTTTTGAAGATTCATCTATATGCAACGATGTATATATAACAATATGTTCTGCAAGATATTGTATTTTTTTTACATCGATGTAAGGTTACCAAGACGTTTGGCAGTTTCACTGCAGTCTGATGAGACGACCGAATTTTTTAATTTAAAGAATTTAATGTTTTATTAGTTCGAAACCAAACTGCCAAACGTCTTGGTAACCTCACATGAATGTAAAAAATAATTAAAATAGTTTTATGTGAGACGAACAATGTTACACTGTCAATCTTTTCTTGAAACTATTTTACTCCCATCTGTTGATATTGAAACTAAAGACTTTAAATTTTCCTAAAACTATAATTTGATTTTACGGTAATTTACGGTTTAACCGGCTCTATGCAGTGAAAATTTACTTCATATGTCATCCGATTATTGTAAAATTTTAGTAAAATCACTCGCGCGGAATCTTAGAAAGCAAATTGTCATTTTACGATTTTTAGTATTAATTTAATGCTTTTAATTTGTCGTGTAATTAGATTCTAGGTCTAGAGAGATCCGTGATCAATCCCACTAATTCACGGGGAGCTGTCGTACTGATATGCGTTGTATTGGTCGTGCTTAGAAAAATTTTAATTTGTTTTAGACGACAGCAAAATGTTTTCAAAATGTCACAAATAAACGAATTATTGATTTTGTCACGGACCAGCAAACCGGAACTGAATCGATATTAACCGATATGTTTATTGAACTGAAGCCCGGAACGGCAACGAAATTTAAAATTATACATTAGTGATTTACGTCACCCAGTTTTCCGTTTTTTTTTATTTAGATTTGCGGTTTCACACCCAGCAGCCTCAAAAACTGTTCTTTGCTGCTGCACATAATTAGTAAAACTGTTATAAATCAATTTTTCAACTAAAAAAAACAAAATCCTCTGCTTCTTGTGCATAACTATACACAGCCGTTTGTGTGTATTGTTTGGAATATGCTGCACTGCTCTATTTTTTTCATCGTTTATTATATTATGTTTCGATTTGCATAAAAAAAATATTTTTGGCGATTTTGGAACCAATCTGTCCTTTTTATCTTTAACATAAAGGATTAAAAAAACGCGTTTCGATTTGCGTGCAATTATTTTGCAACCGATCTACGACGTAAATTGGAGTCTTAGTGTAGATGGAATGTTAACTGTAACCGAAAGGCAATTTTTTATCAATTCTTCAGATCTTTTCCGTTTCAGTTCGCTTTCTCAAATTTCTGTTGTAACTGTGGGATTGTGATATTTTATTTTATTTTAGAGAAGTCTACATATTCGACTTGAGAACATACAAAATGTTAAATATAGAGGAAACATATTTTTTTGTTAAAAAATAATTAAATAATCGACGCATACAATTGTTTCAATTTGTGTTTAAAACCATCTTTGCTTGGGAAAAAGTCAAAAAGATGGTAAATTTTGTTAAAACTTATGCACATCATATTCACTTCGTGGGAACCATAATTTGTCCTGTATATTTACTTGAATAAACTCAGAATTTCTTAGGGTTCTGCTCGGTGCTTTTATTTCAATAGACTCAAGTAGCGTCGGTGAATCGATTTCATCCAGTAAGATGTTTCTAATAAATGAACACTTCAAAAGTTCCCTTTTATTTTCCAGGGTTGTTATATTCTAGGTGTCTTTCTATATCCAGTCAGGTATGGCGGTAGTTCTTGCATGTTAACGTGAATCCTTTGTCGTATTTCCAGCCATCCTTCCAAGATAAGTAACCTACAAACGTATTCTGGATACTCTCATGTTACGAATATGTTCATTGTAGAAAGGGTGCCAGATATTAACAGTATACTCAATTTGGGTTCTGACGTATGCAAAGTACAATATCTTTATTGTCGCTATATCTTCAATTATAAATATAATCTTCAATTAAATTTTAATACAATGTTAATTCTGCTCACCAAACCAACAGGCGAGATCGTAACATTACCCGACACCTCAGCATGTTCGTCTCGAACATAATCTAAACCACTACCTTTACAGTTCCGTCCCTACTATGCCAACAATCCGTCATTGCGGGGACCCCATGCGCCTCCTCCGTACTTCACCTCCATTTTTAAAGCCTTTGACCAGCATTTATTCTAGATATTGTTTAGACCGTTCCTTTTAATATCGCTCTTTGTTCTCCAAATTCCTGACCGTTTGTGCATCTTGTATATAGGCCCATCCTTCATGTCGATCTCCTCCATATGGCTATTGCTGTCCTGGCCAACAAACACAGCTGCCACAATTGCTCTTCGGCAACATCCGAGAGAATCGCCACACGTGCAACGAGTTCCTCATTTTTCTTTAAGCCATGCTTTCGTATACGTTGCAATCAGTGTTCGATTTTCTCCATCTCCCCACCAGCTCTGGCATTATCACTAGAATTATAACTTTCCTTAAGTTCTTTCTCATTTTCTACACCAAAATCATCGAAACTATCTTTACCAGGTATATTCCGTAGTCATTTTCATTCACTTTGAGCATCAGTCATTGTGAGATGCTGATTCTGCATACCATTGAGTATGTATAAAATTCCGAGTAGTTCGTTTTCTTCTTTTTGTACTGAGGCAAATCCCGGTTGAATTTTTTATCATCATCGAGGTGATTTCTCATTGCTGATGTTTCCTCGCCCCCAATCACTCGACTCCAGAAGGCCTAATGGTCACCTTGTTCTTTTCATCCGTTTCCACATTATTCCCTACAGCCAATACTATCCTCTATCCCCACCGTTATACCAATGATCGAACTTCTGCTCTGTATCGCCTACATCATTTCGTTTGCCAAATATTATGTTTCTGATTTGATCCAGTTTCTTCTCGAATATTGCCTTTTTAATTTCAATCCAACTTACTATATATTTCTCCAAGAAACATGTCTGCAAGGCGCGAAGAGAAAACTGGGCATAAGCAGGAAGCCAATAGAACGATTAAAGCTGGACTTCATGCACTCAATTACCAAACGAAAACGCTATATGTATATGCTAAGTACTTGAAAATCATTATGGAGGACCCTCAAGCGGCTTCATCTTACCGGGATGCAGTATGTTATCGGAATGAAATAAAGTGTAATGTATGTGAGCTTGTTGTTAGAGCGAGAAGGCCCTGGAGCTTGGTGAGCCGATATGGTTGGATTATGGTGTTATGCGACCCGTGTTGAGGATCGACTAGGCTGGGGGCCCATTTAACAAAGCCCAGTCGTGTACGGAGCTCTCTGGATACCAGGCGACCCCCAGTTGTATTTAGCCTTACCTGCGTATACGGATCTCTGCGCAGGTTGACCTGTATTTCACCGATACTCGTGGGAGAAAAATGGAAAACAAAACAAAAATAAAGGGGCCGGCACCCTTCAAAACCCGGAAGATGGGAGTAACTCTAACCGTGAAGGTGGGGCTCCCTCATCAGGGGCAAGGTTAAGCGACACCATGGCATGAAAGCCAGCTGAAAGCGGAACCGCCAAATAAAATAGTGGGGGATTGAGGGAGATCCCTCCGGCGAAGCGTGGATACAGAAAGAGACAGTCGGCGTTCAAAATTTTAGAAAAACTGGATGCGACCATTGAGGGGCAGCTTACAGTAGAACAACGAGAATTTGCGGCATGTTCTAAGAAAACTGTCGGCTGTGATATCTCAGACAGGGCCCTTGTGTCCAAAAGTAGAATCAGAGCAGATCAAAGAAGGGTAGGTGTTATACTCGGATGTGATGCAAACGCGCATCATACAATATGGGGAAGCACAGACATCAACGAGGGGGTGAGTTATTTTTTGATTACTTATTAAATACCAACCTTTAAGTTTGCAATATTGGACGAGAACCGACATTCATTGTTAATCGACAGGAGGTTTTAGATGTGACCTTTGCGTCCTAAACGATCTTTCATATGATCAGAGGGTGGAGAGGGGCGAAGGAGCCCCAATTCTCTGATCACCGATATGTAACATATAACCTCAACATCAAACCTGTTGCCCGGATAGTCTTCAGGAATCCCAGAAGGACAAACTGGAACAAATATGGGGAGATGTTGGAGGAGTTATTGCCGCTGGTGGTCCCTGGACCTCCGGCGCCGGTAGAAGAATTGGACTGCATGGTTGATATGATCACAAAAGCATGCACCCTTTCATTTAATGTTGCGTGCTCCTTGATAAAGCGTATAGGGGCAGGCAGAAACCGATATGGTGGACGAAGAAGTTGGGAACCTATCGAAGAGCGTGTAAGACATCTTTTAATAAAACTAAGGACACAAAAGAGGTTCGGGATTGAGACTCCTATAAGAGAGTCTTCTCTTCTCGCCTTATGACAATTTTAGCTAGTAACCCAACCAGGTACCCTAAATATATTTAATTAGAATAGACAGGTCATGGACAGCTTCAAGTGCGGAATCATTAGAGCTCCTCATCGGGACCCATTTTCCGGAAAGCATTGATGACCCGATGGAGCATGGAGCTCATCGAGTAACATCTTCAATAGAGATTGAGGGCATCGTGGATAGGGAGCGAATCTGGTGGGCGCTGAACGGTTTTTAGTCTTATAAATCTGCGGGCCCGGATCAGATTATACCAGCAGAGATCCAAAAGAACTCGGCAGTCATCCTCCCCTGGCTGGAGGGTATCTTCAGGGGATGTCTGAAACTGATCTATATTCCTAGAAAATGGACGGAGGTCAAAGTGGTCTTTATCCCGAAATCGGGAAAAACCTCACATGCTTATTCAAAGGATCTAAGACCTTTAACTTTATCATCCTTTCTGTTGAAAACCTTGGAAAGGTTGGTATAGATATAAGTATTCGATCAAAAATTGAGCCCAGGAATTGGGTAATGTCGCAGGTACGCATGATTGAGAAGTCAATTTTCTCGCAAGAGTTCTGTATGGTAGCATTTCTCGACATTGAGGATGCCTTTAATAATGTAAAAACGGAGGCGATCATGGAAGGATTGTTATTTTTGAACGTGGACTACACCATAGGTAGGTTGATAAATCAGATGCTGGTAAGCAGGATTATTACCTCGGAACTGGGGGAGGCCACCATTAGAAGGCGAGAGGTTAGAGGAACCCCGCAAGGAGTGTAATGTCCCCCTTTCTTTGGAGTGTTGTGATGAATGGATTGCTCTTGGAGCTGGAGAGAGAGGGGGTAGGGGTTGTAGCATATGCAGATGATGTAGCGATAGCTGTTTCAGGCAAATATTTGGACACGATTAACGATGTTATACAGAATGCACTCCTGATCGTTACGAAATGGACCAGCAAATGTGGATTAGGGATCAACCCTTCCAAGACAGAGCTGGTACTATTTACTAAGAAATATAAAATTCCGGTAGTTAGCCATCCTACCGTGACCGGCATTAGACTGGCTTTTGCTTACAGAGCGAGATTTCTGGGCATAATCTTGGACAGTAAGCTCAGCTGGAAGCTTAACATTGTAGAAAGGGTGAATAAGGCTAATGTAGCCATTTACTCGAGTTGGAACGCCATAGGGAAGAGATGGGGTCTGAAACCAAAGCTGGTACACTGGCTCTATATGGCAGTGGTAAGACCTGTGCTGACGTACGGGGTGGTCGTATCGGATCAATACTGGAAAACGAGGCACTGCAATTTTTCACGGACGGTTCTAAGCTAGACGGCAAGGTAGAAGCCGGGGTCTTCTGTGAGAAGCTTAATTTTAATATTTCCATTCGTCTCCCTGACTACTACACCGTGTATCAGGCTGAAGTGGTGGCGATAGACGAAGTCGTGACATGGTTGAAGCATAACGTGGTATCCGTGAGGGATATCGCAATTTATATATACAATCAGGTGGCGGTCTGGGGAGACCTTTAGCAACGCTTAAATTGGCGCACAGTAAGAAGACAATCGTCTTGACAAACGAGAGATGGACCAACACTCTCACGTGCAAGGTAGCAAAACAGGTTTGGCCAAAACTGAACCTGCGGCGCTCCAAAGCACTAGTATCCCTGGGATAACGAGAGGTAGGAGTGGTCGTAGGAATACTGAAAGGACACTGCCTTTTTGGAAAACATGCGAGAAGGCTGGGTCTACAGACGAATGACTTTTATAGAAGTTATTTGGACGAAGAGAAGGAAGAGACGTTAGATCACTTCCTATGCTCGTGTCCGAAACTATCATGCAGAAGGCATAAGTATTTAGGTGTGTACGGTATGGACAGCCTTTCGGAACTCGCGAGCTGTTGAGTGCAAGATATTTTACGCTACATAAGTGATGGATCAGTGAACTCTTTCTTTTATATCAGCTTAACTTCCGCACTACGGATAAGGATATACCTTATCTGGTATTTTGAAGCATACTATATGAGGCTTTTAAGAGAAAAATTGGATTCATTTAGAGAAGCTAATAGAATTCACGTCACACGATCTTACGAATGAGTTATTTCTTAATTTCATCCTTCGTACAAACTCATCTATAAGTCACATTGGCTGTAAATCATCACCGGGGAAGCTTTTTTTGATGATGGCTATCTCCAATGTGAAGTGGATACAAAACCCACCAGTAAATTGATCTATAAGAACAGGAGGAAGACCGACTGGGATACCTTCAGAACTGTTCTAAAGAAAATTCATTACAGGTATCGGTAAACAAAACCCCTTGCATGTCAGAAGCTTAATGATCTAGTTGTCCAGTACCCTTCAAAAATACAAGAAGATCTTCAGGAAAGCCAAACAACATAATTTGTTGAAGTCTGAAACCCTTATACGGATGTCCCGCAAAATGTGCACATCCGAAATAAGAAGTATTATAGAAACAACGCCATGAACTTCTGCACTGCTAATGGAAAATATCTTTCCCGGCTGCTCCGAAATTGCGCCACAAGAGACTCACCTACACTGGGCGGTTACACTTGAGCTATTAGGTTCATTTATTATATGGAATTACTATCTGGTAGCCAGCACTATTTGATGAAAGTGCAACGAACAACTATCTTGTGCATCTGTGTAAGGCACTCGGGAGCACTCTCACTCAAGCACTGGATATTTTCTTTCATCTCACACCTTTAAATATCTTGGTTTAACAAAAAGTCGCGACTTCAGCTATAAGGCTTAACTCCATCTTCATGTGGACCTGCATTAACACATGACACTATAATATGTCTTAAGCAACAGACACACTCGTTTAACCTCCGACTTCGATGTTCCGACATCTGTTTTTGAGGAGACGTATAGAACTGATATGCCCCCAGAGAGAGATACGAGGCCCGCTGTTCTGTGATCCTGTGTCAACTTCTTTACGGTTGGTTCCAAATAGACGGTAAGATTTGGGGTGGAGTGTTCTGTGCTGTCTTGATATTAAACCTCTCTTTCAGTCTCCATAATGACGATCGCAGAGTATTCCAAGCTGAATTAATTGCGGTAAGTGAAACCGTAGACTAGTTGAGGTGTAATGTAATATCTGAAAAAGATATTCACATTTTTACAGTCAGTGAGGTTTCGAAGCGCTGAAATCAATCATCCTAACGTCTAAAGTAACCCAGGTTAAGGTGAATTTAAGGGCAGATGAGCTGGTTCGTCGTGGTACAGCCTGCCTCTCATTGCGCAGAGCACATGCTCCGCCAGGTGTCAAGTAGACACAAAATCTTTGCATCTCCCCTGTTACATGATTTGACGGTGTGTATATGCCAGTATCTGAGTCCGTAAACGTGCGTACGGACACTACAATTTACCTTACGTTTGTAATTAAATTGTAAATATGTAAAATGTTAAATTCATTCGATTGGAGTCCTACCAAATTCATCACAACCCAGAACGCTTGCACCGATAAATAGACAGCAAATCGTTCTAATCCCCGAATTGACATGTTTTTATAACTATTCCCAAAGCATATTTTAACTGAAGATTAACAAAATTGCCTGCTGCGGGCGAACCTCACTTTTAATTCCTCAATCTCAACGGCCAGATTGCCTTTCCACTTCCACTGGAGGACGTCTGAATCGAGCAGAGTTAACATTGCTAAGTGGAAGTAAGTTTTTGCTCCGTAAGATCGAATACCTTAGTTTTTTCGTTGGTGAAAGATAGGTAAGAGAACACAAGTTGCAAAACGGTGCCTCAAGTGAGATACTTTCTGAGACTATAAAAGCTGCCATATTAGAGCGCTTTTATATAGGTTTTAACATGATACCATGAGCTCATCTGGCGTTGTTGAGTGGATTAGGGAAGGCGCGTGCGAATTTTAATTTAAAAAAAAATCAAGGATCATCAAAAAATTTCATGTTAATGTTAATTTTATTTGTTTAAAATTGTACGATCGTAATTACTAGTGAGTAAAATATATTTTTACTAATCCTAAATCTAAACATATCACAATGTTATTATATAGCGGTCCTCGTTAAGTAAGGCACTCCCATTACCAGGCGTAAATGATTCGATTATCGGCGATCGACGGCACATCAGGCCACCAGTATAAAAAAACCATAATTTATAAATGAAGATCGTCCTCCACCTTTATACTCTCAATTGGTACTTGGGCCATCGCAAATTGCCGTTGAGAATTTGAATTTAACACATCATCGTTAGGTTCTGTGTGCAGGGCTACTAAAGCCTTTTGTATAATCAACTCCAAACGATTTCGTTTCGGTTCGCTTAGTTTACGCATTTGTTGCGCAACAAAATCACCAAATATTTGGCAACCGTCCTGCGGTTTTGAGATTATATCGATGGCCCGATTTAAAATTATGTCACGATGATAATAATCGGTCGGATCACAGCGACGCGAATGTTTTCGTTTCGATTCGTGTACGGATGGTGGTGATATTGGGGGCGTTAATTCGGGTGTTATATTTGGTCGAACTGGAACCACGGCGGGTGATGGGGGTGGTTTAATTTCTTCCTCGTCGTTACATTCTTCGTACGAAACGCTGACGTGCTCAACACATTCCTGATATGACCCAGTGTCTGAAAAATTTGCTCTTTGCTCCGCATCATCTGGTTCGGGCGATTTAATTTTCACTTCGTACTTTATTTTGTTTAAGAAATTCATCGGCTTATAGAATTCCCAGCGCGGGATATCTACACTCGTATCGATATTATTTTTTTCGGCCCACCGTTGCTTGCCACGATACGTCGTTCGCAAATTTTGCCACTTGTTCCACACATCATTTTCATCTTTGCCCATTTGTTTGGCGATCATGTGCAGTGTACTGCTACGTTTCGCTCGATTTTTATAATCCACAATAAATTCATCCCACAGTAGCGGATTTGCTTCAATCTGTAAAATTAATCGCATTGTTTCCTCAGATGTCCAATCAGAATTCTGTTTGCGTGATCTTTTTGGTTTGGTGGAACGTATGCCTGCTTGTAGTCTGCAAATCGTCAATAAATAATTATTGTGTTCTATCATTTAATACAAAAGATAATAATTACCTAATCATTTTATTTCTATTGGTAAACGAAATACGCTTAACTAAAAAAAAATTCTGCCACTGTGCCAGATATCTGTCACGGAATTTTGACAGATGCGTAAATAAGTAATATTAACAGTGTATTAATTACTCTAATCTTATTGACGCAGTGTACAGATGGCAGTAATTCAAGAAGAATTTAAAATTTTATAAGTACTTTAAACGACATTAGGAGATTACCACAAAGTTTTAGAATAGATTAGTTAATTTGCCGTAGTTTTCTCATTAAATTAATTATTTATTCGTGAAATTTTGTAAAAATTATCTATCGAGCTGTTTAATATTCTACGGGTTTGAGTATGCGCTAACTCGTAGCGAACTTCATACAAGTATACAAAAAAAAACAAATAATTTTTAGTTGTCAAAAAAATCGCATTTCTTCAATGACAAAAAAATTTATTTCTGTAAATCTGAAATTATTTTATTGTGAATAAAAGAAAACATTCTAATGGATCAAAATATGTGATTTACTAATCAATTATATTAAAACTGTAACCTGTGAACAAAAATTTATATTATTTGTGTGTTAAAATTTTAGTTAAGTTACAAAAATTGAGTGTGTGACGGACGGAAATAAAATGTCTGAAAAAAAGCCTTTGCTCCACATTCTTGTGATAGGATTTCATCATAAAAAAGGATGCCAGGTAAATATCATAAATTAGCCTTGATAAAATGTTGTTACATAGTAAAAATGTATTTAATATTCAGGTTGAATTCTCGTATCCACCGATTGTATACGGTACCGATGGATGTGGTAATGATTGTCCATCGGGATGGAAATATCTGCCCACTTTAGCACTACCAGACGGTTCACACAATTTCGAAGAGGATTCTGTTTTTTTTAACTTACCTAGTCTTGATGATCCAAATGAAACAATATACGGTGTTTCGTGTTATCGTCAAATTCCAGTTGAGGTAAGTGGACATTGTTAAGAAAATAGTTATTGAGAAATGTGATTACCTAGCGCTATTTGGAAATGTGTTATTTACAAATAATGATAAGAAAATCTGCTATAACCCATTGGTGAGATTTTTTTCATTTATATTATTTATGGACTGAGAATAAAAAAATATCTAGAAAGGGACATTGCGTTATTCATACTTTGATTGTGACCTCTTATCAGTTATTAACTGAAATATTTCGTCAAACTTGATTATGTCTGGTATGATTCATTTATTCATTGAGAGACGTATTATTAGATATCCACATTCACATGTTGGGTGTCGGAAATATGAAATCTCTTTGTATAGTTAAATTTCGAACTGCGTCGATTCTGCTTAATAAGAATTTTTATGTTGAAAGCAGTGCCACAAACAAACACATACCTAGGTATCCTCGTACTTGTCTAAAAATAGGTAGGTAAAAATCCGGGCGGGTTCGTCGGTTAGCACTACCACTAATCCACTTACTAGTTAGATAAGTTGTGTACTATACCCTGGTACCGCAGATGTCCTAGGTATTTCCGTTTTGAGTTTGTTACAACATTATAGAATTTTAATTAGCAGATTTCGATTTTTAAGACGAATTTCCTAAAGCAACAACTCTACAGCAAATCCATTCTGTGTGCCATTCTCCTAAAAAAAACACTGATAAAAGTTAATTTTTTGTATACACTGTAGGAAATCACTGGTTTTCACAAGATGATAAAGCAGGAATTATTTGTTGAGGTCGACAAGAAATATTTGTTGGTCTGGGTCATTTTTACCTTTCTCTGGATGTGCCGGCAGATAAGTTCCAGTAATGCGATAACTTTTTAACAGTGTTATTGAACTGGGTTGCTTATAAACCACGTTGTCTCAGGATTACCACAAATAAGTCCTTTAGGGCTAATTGTACCCCAATCGAATATTTGGTATCAGTATATCACCGTTTTTAATTTTTATGTTTGCATTCTTTGCGATGTCTGCGTCAAATACCACCCTTAGCGTGGTTGGGTTATATGGCTTAAGTACAGCTTATTGGGGTATATGATATCTTCGTGAGACTTAAAGCATGTAATCTTGAAATATATTTCTGCTGGATGTGCGAATAATTATGGAGTAATGATAACTGATTACGAAAACATTTTGAAAGGTCTTCAAACTCAAAAGACGGTTATCGATAATTTGGATGATAAGTTAAACATCGTATTGGATGGTATGAATAAATTGATTGGTAGTAGTAGAATGTAAAGGTCAGGAAGGTGTCCAGAAATTAAAGGAGACGGCGGAGGAATCCATGAAAAATAAGTTCTTGTTGGAGATACCGAGAGCTAGAAATCCCATGATCAACTTGCAGCAAATAAAGGAGAAAGCTGATGTGAATCAGCCATATCTTGTTGAGGCAATTGTAGGCAAAATAGGCTAGATAAGGCGAGGAGCGATTTTGCTTAAGAATAGTAAAGGTGGTGGAAATTAAAAGATTTCGGGACATAGAATTGGTCCTGGAAGTAGATGGAGACGCACAAATGGATGTTAGTGGAGATGTAAGTGGAGCTATGTCAAGGTAAAGGACTATGTGTTTGTGAGCAGGTGCTATAATTGTTCGAGTCCAAAGCATATAGCTAGAGAGAATGCCCCAGTAAAGGAAAGGCTTTGTGTTGGAAGTGTGGAGAAGAGGATGACTTGGCTAGTAATTGTAACAGGGAGCCAAAGTGTGTAAACTGTGCGGAGGCGGCGGTGAAAATGAAGTTAAATGTAAACTACAAGCACTCAGCATGGGATGATAAGTGTCCAGCGTATATAGAGAGAATAAGGAGAGTAGTGAAGCGGACGGCAAAATCAGATTGACGTGTTAGTGTGGGGCAAGTGAGCATGGAATGCTTGTAAATGCGGCGGGCATATTAAGTAGATTGGATGAGATTGTAGAGGTTGTGAGAGATTTTAAAATATCTGTGTTGTGTGCAACAGAAACCCATGTTTTAACAGATGATGGAGATGGTATTTTGCGAATTAAAGGGTATAGTCATTATAGATGTGACTCTAGCTCCAGGCATACAGGTGGAGTTCTAGTGTATGTGACTGAGAAACTAGGGAGTAGGCTGTTAAGTCAAGTTAGTAAGCCGATGGAGTACTGGATGCTAGCAATAAAAGTAGGTCGAGCAAAGAGGATTGATGATATGGGCATGATAATATGCTGTTACAGGTCACCAAGTGCTAGCGTAGTGCAATTCTTAACTGCCTTTAGTGAGTGGCTAGAGGGATTGATGTTGTTGGGAGCAGTGAATAATAAATGTTAAATGTCTTAAAGAAATTACAGAATCTTTTGGGCTTAAACAGTTCGTGAGGGAACATACCAGAGTAACGGATGCATCAAGAACGATAATTGATTTAGTAAATTACAGACCATGCACTTATAATGATTAAGGGAGAGTTAGTAAATCGGAAAAAGGCGATCAAAGGAAAGATAGATCTAAATGTTCTTAAAGAGGAATTTATAAGAACAGAGGATGGTGTACGGGACGTCACTTGGGGCATTGAGGAGGAGTGTGGGAAATTAAATTTATGGGTGGAAGAAGCAGTAACAAAGTGAACCGGCGAGTTAGGGATAGTGGACATAGCTAGAAGTTGTCCATGGTTCACCAACAGAGTAAAGGAGATTAGGAAGGCAGGAGATGAGGCGTATAAGAAATTTAGAGTGATGAAGGAGAGAGAGGGAGACTGAGGGGACTGAGACAGTTAAGGAAGGGTGGGTGGAGTATCAACGGAAAACAAATAGATTTGTTGCTAAAGGGAAAGATGTGAAAAATATTAAAAAGAGTAATTGGATCTAAGGGAAGGAGTGAAATAAATAGGATAGATTTTGATGGCGTGATGGTGTACGAAAAGATAGACATTGCGAACAGGTTAAACAAGTATTTTGTAGATAGTGTAGAGGATATTATAAGGGAGTTACCGCAGGAGCAAAAGAATGTGAATATAGCATATGATGGATGTGTAATTGAGCATGTGGGCATGGTGCAGGAGGGCTACCTAGATAAAATAGTTAAAACGTTAAAATTGGCAGGGTGTGAGGGGGTGTTAAGCTGCAAAATGTTTAAGGATTTATGGGGGGTTTAAGGGTTTATGGGGGGTTTAAGGATTTTAAGAGAATATGTGAGCCACATAGTAAATTTGTCTTTAGAATATGCAGTAGTTCCTACAAGTTTGAAAGTATCATGTGTAATTCCTGTTCCTAAAGTTATGAATAATTGTCGGATGCCGGATTATCGTCCTATAAATATTTTGCCAATCTTGGACAAGGTATTGGAGCCAAAGTTGCTCGGGCACATCGCTGAGAATAATATGCTATCTGTGGCCCTATTCTGGCTTTCCCTGGGAATAGGGAATTGGGAAAAACATTTTCATAGCTTTTTTGTCAAAATTATATTTTTCTGGCCTACTGCGGGAATAAGTTTAGTGTAAAATTTTTTAAAACAAAGTGAATTGGGAAACTTTTGTTCCACAAAATTTTTATAGGGAAAAATATTTTCCCATTTAACTTTGTTTCGAAAATATTAACACCAAACATGTTCCCTTAGTAGGCCAGAAAAATACAATTTAGATAAACATGCTATGAAAATATTTTTCCCAATTTCCTATTCCCAGGGAAAGCCAGAATAGGGCCACTGGGCACCAATCTGGTTTCAGAGAGCGGCACTCTACAGAGACAGCGTTACAGATGGTGGTGGAGGATTGGAAGAGAGAGAGGGAGGATGGAAAATCGACAGTAGCAGTTTTCCTTGATTTTAATAGGACATTTGAAACAATAGATAGTGCAAGGTTGCTAAGAAAATTAAACAAATATAGTGTGAGGGGCGAATTGTTATGCCTTGTTCATAACATCGGGAAAAATTTCCATGGTATTGATAACCTTGCTCTACATCAATGAAATCGCTTCAAAATGGCTGTAAGTGGTTTAGTATCTTCTCTGCCGAGCCTTTTACGTGGCTTTTTAAATAGTTCATACTATGGGTATTTCTTAACTAGTTGTTTTCGTGTACCATTGATGATTGTACTAACTCAAGCTGTTTAAATTTTGGGTATTTGAGCTAAACTAGCTTTCACACTTATAAAACTACCTTCGATCGTACGAGGGCAAATCAAAAAGTCTTGCAATTTTATATGAAAAAAAAGAGTGAGTGAGACAGCATTATTTTTATTTTTCGACATAATCTCCTTTAAGGTTTATACATTAGTCACATGGAACAATTAACTTGCCTAAACCCTCTAAAAAAAAGATTTCTTTTGCTCCATAAAATATTCATTTACAACAGACTGTACTTCATAGTCACTGGAAAATTTCGGGCCCCTTAGTGTTTTTTTTTTAAATTGGGAAACAGAAAGTAGTCACTGGGTGCCAAGTCTGGACTGTACGGTGGATGCGGAATTTCCACGAAGCCGCAGCCCTTTAATGCAGCTTGAGCAATATTAGCCTTGTGCACTGGTGCATTGTCGTGAAGAAGCAAGATTTTTTAATAACTTTCCTTGGCCGTTTTTCCCGGATCGCTTTTTTCAATTTTCGCAAAATCTCTGCATAATATATGCCTGTGATTGTGGTTTTCGGTGCAATATAATCGATTATCAAAATTCCTTCAGCATCCCAAAAAACTGTTGCCACAACCTTACCAGTAGACGGTTGAGTTTTGAATTTCTTTGGTGGTGGTTCACTACGTTTAATCCATTGCATCGATTCTTGTTTGGATTCCGGATCCCAATGATAAAGTCATGTTTCATCGCCTGTTATTATGTTATCCAAGAAATTTTCTGGATCTTCTTTGTACATATCTAAAATCGCCTTTGAAGTACGAACACGCATTTTTTTTTGTTCTGCATTCAACAAACGGGGAACCCATCGCGCACTTACTTTCGACATGTGAAGGTGTCATGTAATATAGTATATGTGGTACCGTATGAAAGAGAAAGTCTCCACGCTAACCGCGGAACAGAAATACGCCGGTCCTCCAATACAATAGATTCGGCCAAAATTACGTTTTCATGGCTAATAGCATCTGCTGGCCGATCCGAGCGGTTGTCGTCTTCAAATGACTCCCGGCCACTTTTGAATAATTTTACCCACCTTATTACTGTGGCATATGATGGTGCAGATTCGCCGTAAACTTTTGATATATAGTTGAATATATAAATTGCATTTCGTCCATCTTTATAGAAAAATTTAATAAGGGCGCGATATTCAATTTCATTCATTTTAAGAAAAATTCAAAACACGTGTTACTAAATTGACAAAAACAAACGAACTGTAAAATTTACATCGAAATGTTCTTCTAGAAGTTTCATCGCGACAAAAAATGGTTTTGAAAAATATATTGTTGTCTCACTCACTCTTTTTTTTCATATGATATTGCAAGACTTTTTGATATACCCTCGTATATCTGAATTTTAGTATTTTCGACTAAATTACATTTTTTAATTCGTTTCAGAAATTAAAAATTCGCACCGCCGATGTAACCCGTAGTACCGTACAAAAATCAGTTTGTGCATTAATTTTATTACCCATTTATGGTTATATCGAAGTGAAACTTTCACTGATAGCACATGCTTTCTTTGAGCAGGGTGATTTTGCCTCAACGAAAATTCTAATCGATGCCTACGATCAACTAAACGCTTGCCTATTAAATAACAATGAAATCATAATAAACCTTACACCGGCAACCCAAGAAGAACAAGAAAATCCTTTATTAACTGAAATCGATACCAATAATATGGTGACAGTACCAGAAGATAGTCCTATGAATAAGCACATATTTATTGGCCTAAATTTACGGGACCTAATACTAAAATGGCGTCACAAAATTTTAATACTTTATAAATTATTTTTACTGCAAAAGCGTGTGATATGCTTTGGATCACCAGTGCGCCCCATGTGCACTTTGATCCTTGGTATAGCCTCACTACATTCGTTACTCCTCGAACATGGGTTCCATGAGGTCGCCTGCGTAAAAACATCGCGACCAATGTCACCAATGCCCGATTTTTCAACAGTTGCAACACCACAACTACCACCACCCCCTGCAATTGCAAAAACATCTGCCGAGTCCCATGATCGTCAAAATAACCATCAGCTCGAAAGTAATAGTACTGCGGGTACAGATCATCAGAATACGTCGCCACTTGATGATTTATTAGCAAAGGATAAGAAATGTATAGCAAAATGTGATAGTCAAGATAATACTTCGATCGAATCGTCGAATGATTCGGAATCGGGATCCGGATCGGGCGACAGCAAAAAGACGAGAATTTCAATATTTCAAAAACAAAATAGTAATAATTCAACCAGTAGTTTGGATATAGGGAAGCGTACCGATAAAAGCTCGTTGCCCCGAGATGCTAGTGTTGATGCTCTGGCTTGTAAGTTTTATTTAAATTTTTGCAACCAAAAGAATTGTAATATAGTGCATTATTTTCAGCTGCTAGTTTGGCGCCATTATGTGCATTAAAACCACATTCCTGGAATGCTCCAATTCCAGTTTTTCAGTATGGAAATTTATGCCTACCATACCTATCCCTCCCCTATATGGATTTACTAACCGATTCGTCGGTACTCGGTTATGTGATCGGAACCTCGAATATACTGTTCCAGCAGAAAAAACAGTTGGCCGATGTGCTAGTCGATGTAGATGGTTCTATAATGGAGACCCAAGATCCAGAACTGCGAAAACTTCTTCAACTTACCACAGAAGATTTACGTTTCATCGATTTTATAATTCGCCATGTAAGTAACCCGAAAGAAAACGCAGAAGGAAGTGAGGTGTGGATCCGAGAGCAGTTTCAAGGTTATATGGTGGCCATGCTAAAAACCTCGCTAATGAATGATTCGGCGAAAGAGATTGAACATTTTAATGGTGGATTTATGGCGGCATGGAAAAAGACACAGTGCTACCAGGAGTGGTACGAGAAGCGACCAGATGAGTCGGTATTTGATGGCATTCCGAATGGACATCCGTTTGCCGGTACACTTTCGGTGGCCGATATGAAGTTAAGAATAGCTCAGTAAGTATTAATTATTTAATCAGATTTAATGTTCGTAAAGTTACGGGAGTCTTCACGGCAGAACCTGAACCATAAAATTAAGCACGTTTATTTGATCTTGATTTGAAGATGAGCCTGAAATATAGTGACTTAAAATATAAAAGTTATAATCGAAGAATATTCAAAAAATCACGAGGATGATCATATTTTTTAGGTTGTCTACTGATTATGTCATAAATGACTGAATGCTCGTAAGAAATAGGTAGTTTTTAGGCTACATTATCTTTTTGGCAAATAGGTTTTGGTTGGCATGAAAACAGCATGCAATTTTTGAAAAAACTTGGCTAGATTTTTTTTTTTTTTATTATGTTTTAATCTATGCAATCTGTTTTGGGGCCGAAGCACTCCCAACTCTCGCGGTTCGCTTTTCACGTCCTACTTTACACATTGCTTGCCAAATCGAGGACGTACGGCTATAGATCAGATTTTATCACTGATCGTAATCTGTTGATGAAAATTCCCTTTACATCCTGCTTCTATCGGGATTCGAACCCGGTACCTTCCGATCCAAGCGCGAAATCTTTAACCACTGTGCCATTTGGTCGGTTTGACTAGATTTTGATTCATATTTGTTTTAATCGAAATGAGTGGGGTCACAATACTTGTTTCTTAAAATTCTCGCTTCGTCCATTATTATGTAATACTACTCCATTACTTACAGGTTTACGATCCAGGGTTTCTGATACCTAATACGTGGTGGATAGATGGACGCCATACTTCGTGATTACCAGAATGTGCTCAGAATTGATGGTGGCGGCCGGCGCGTTAGAAGCGTAGAAAGGTCTTTGCCTTTTTGGCGCGTTCTAGATTTAACCTTCGTTGGGGAATGTACGATGACAAATGAGAAGTTGAAGTGCCATTTAATTACACAAATCCGTTTGTTTATGAGTCCAAAATATGTTAGGAATTGAAGAAAACGATTGCTGATCAGAAAACCAACCGAACTCGTGTCTATCGAAGTTGTAAGACAGAGAGTAAATACGTGACGACTGTGCTCTGAATGTTCTTGCACGACAAGAGTTTAAAGGGTCTGATTTTCTAATAAGTCGTTTCGTCTAGCTTCGCAAAACCGCCCTTGG
Source organism: Nephrotoma appendiculata (assembly GCA_947310385.1). Lineage (NCBI taxonomy): Eukaryota > Metazoa > Arthropoda > Insecta > Diptera > Tipulidae > Nephrotoma > Nephrotoma appendiculata. Next base: position 52,753,606 of record OX371225.1, on the reverse strand, counting down.
TAATTTAATATTAAAGTACATGTAGCCATCGAATCAGATGACGTCAAAGGTCCATTCTTTGTCGATTTTAAAGATGTGATCATAACATCCAACATTATGAAACTTATCCAACGTTATAAAATCATGGACAGGTAAATTTCTTCTACTTTGTTGTGAAACAGTCTATGGCTACAGTTTCTGAGATGCCCGAAAACCACTCAATGAAAAGCGAACTGTGATTCCGTGAACTTGGAAAGAATTTCCATCTACTGTAACCTTCAAAATTGTTGTGTTTCTGTGTTTTGAAATAGTCACTTCCCATTTCCGAAATTAAAGAAATAGCAAAAGGTTTTGGCTTTAACTGCAGATCTAACAAATCGAATGCGCTCCTTAATCTTGCAGGTACAATATCAGCCAATTACTAATAATTTTGTGAACGAATATCTCGTAATTAACTGCAATCGTTGCTTTTTCGTAAAATGGGATGTCAATCAACCTACGCGTCTAATGGGATTTCAATCACCTCTACGTTTTTTTTATCGTTGCCATGAAAACTAGGAGTTTATTCGATTCGTTTTTAAATTCATAGTAGATGATTCCTGTCTCTCCTGATATTAAATCATGATCGAATTGTGGTGTGAACATTTTGTTACTGACCGACTTGGCCTTTTCAATGAGGTTTTTCGATGTTTATCTTGACACCATTATAAACCACAGCTAAGTAGTCTAACCGGCACCAGACACAATCTAGCCTCTAGTCAATCTAGCCAACCTATCCTTCAAATTCCTTTGGATTATTAGATATTTCAGATTGGTGTGATCAGTTATCATACTAATCCTGTGACCTTCGATGTATACCTGCTTTTTTATGGCTAATATTGCCAAGCGGTATTCAGTGATCCCATTCTCATTTGTATCCTGTTGGACAACTGCTCTAACTTCTTTAGTACAAGCGTTGCATCTGATCTAAAAGGAAGTTCTGAAGAATGTTTCACTTTCAATTCCTCGAATGACAGATGTGTAATTTCGCTTCTTCAGACAATCTGATATACGAGTTGTAATATACGTAAAGTTTTTGATTAAACGACGGTACCACCAGGCGTAAGTACGTCGTATCTATTTCGTGTTAGTTGTGGCGACGACGTTAACTATAGCCCTTTCTTTTCAGATACGAAACGTATTCCATTTTCGCTTACCTAACATCCTAAATATCTAATTTCTTTCATCACAAATTTCTGTTTTCGATGTTTATCGTTAACCCAGCTAACCTAAGTAAAGTTGAAACCAGCTCTATCCGTTCGAGGTGCTGCTTCAATGTACCGCTAATGATCAACAAATCTGAAAGAATATGCCCTTCTGATAATCTATTGTTTCTGATAGTAGTCCTAAGTAGTCGACAGTGACCATAAATTGATTTTGCCAACAAAAAAGAAATTACCTCGTAATGAAACACCTTTTACATATATTTCTAGATTTCATTTTCCACTCTAGTCACGTAATAACTGATTACAACTAATATCAAATTCTGACAAGTGCTTCTCGCCAAGTTATCTGGTATGCTAACAAAAATGGAGGAAATTAACGTTTTGACGTTAACGTAACTTATTAACATCCATTTATTATACATAGTTTGTTTTGCATAGATCTTAATTTAATAAGAGATCTTAATTTTATAGAGTTCAATTTTTATGTGTGCGTATACAATTTTTCTAATGGAAAAATTATAAAAAATTACAAAAGTGAAAATAAAAAATATAATAAAAAGTCAAATTAATTTGATAAAAAATAATAGAAATTTAATAAAAGATAAACTAATAAAACGTAAAAAGATATTAAATAAACCTAAAAAGTGTAAAATTAGTGAACAAGACAAAATAGGTAATGGCGGAATCCTAAGCCGTCCCATAAATATAGACGAAGAAACATCCGACGATGGTTTTAAAGGCTACAATTTTAATGATAAGAAATAAAAAAACAAATATTAACAAAGAAAATAAATGAAAAAATGTAATGAGTGAAAAAATGGAAACAAACGAGTGTGAGGAAACTAATAAAAGCAAAATGGATGAGGCCTCAAGTCAACCAACCATACAAAAAAAAAACATAACAAATATATTAACACGGATAAGGGACAATACTATGTATTAATAAAGTCGAATACACCAAAATACATGATTTCAGTGATTCTTGCAAGAATTTTCAAAGAAAACAACATAAAAACCAAAAGCATCATTGAAGTAAATAAAAATATAGCAAGAATAGAATTCGAAACAAATGTATAAGGAAAGATGACCCAATTAATAAAATTTTAACCGAAAAAGAATACAACGCCTTCATCCCAAAAACTAATACACATGTGAAAGGTGTGGTCAGAGGACTAATAGGCGAATTTGAACTAAACGAAATAAAAGAAAATATAGCATGCGAGTTTCCGATCACAAATTAAGAAATAATCAAAACATGGGACCGAGTCAAAACACTAAAAAATACGAACATTTTAAAACTGGAAATAAGAGCAAGTGAATTACCAAAAGAAATCTTATTTTACGATGTAAAATTAAAAACGGCGACCTACATACCGAAATTAAAATTCCGTGGATCATGCCTAAGCTATGGGCACATAAAAAAGTTTTATCGATCAAAAATAACAAGATGCGTTACGACGAACAACACGAATGCCAGGAAAACCCAGAATGCTGTGTAGGAATAGAGCATTATACAAACTCAATAAACTGCCAAGAAAAGAAAAACAAACATAAATCCAAATCCATATGATAAAATACAAAACATCATACAGAGAAATCCTAGCGGCACTGTACCCACGAAACAAGATGCTCAAGCAGGATACTAATGAATTCCCATAAATTAACACAAACGAAGAAATCAATGAATATCTATGGCACTATACTGGTTTTCTCTGGGAATAGGGAATTGGGAAAAACATTTTCATAGAATTTTGTTCTAAATAATATTTTTCTTGCCTACTGTTGGAATTAGTTTGGTGTAAATATTTTCGAAACAGCAGGCCAGAAAAATATAATTTAGAACAAAATGCTATGCAAATGTTTTTCCCAATTCCCTATTCCCAGGGAATACCAGAATATTGCCACTGGACTGATTTAACGCAAAAATAGGAATTAATTCTAAAAGTACAAAGAGAAAGAATACTAGATTTACAAAACCCTTGGAGAAATTCATTCGTCTAAGTGATAAAAGATACGATATACCAGATCTACTAACCATTGAACTAAAAGAGTTAGTAAATAATATAAAAACAAAATAAATGGAAAGCAGTATAAAAATACTACAAATAACCATAAGAAGTCTAAACAGTAACATCAACCTATTAAAAATGTATATGCAAAAAGAAGAAATAGACATAGCAATACAAAATAAAACCACGAATACCTAAATATAAAATTATAACAAAAAACAGAGACACGGGATGTGGAGGAGTAAGGTTTCTAATAAGAAACAACATTGGAGCCAAATAAGTCGACCTAAATATAAACATCACACATATTGAGGCAAAACAAATAAAAATAAAATATAGAGAGGAAGGAATGTATTTGATCGCTTTCTACAATCCCCCCAAACGGTAAAACAAATGTGCAAATTATGGACTTCAAAAAATTAATCAATCAGGAGATATCAATGCCCATAGTAGTCCATGGGAACAAATAACTAATGAGAATAAACATAGTAAAATAATAGTAGAAATAATAATTAAAAGCACCATGATCCTATTAAACACCGGAAAACACACCAGACAAAATTTAGGATCAATATCAGCGATAGACATCTCCCTATGCACAACCGATATATACAATAAACTCGAATGGGACTGCAAAGAGGATAACATACTATCTGACCATCTGCCACTTATAATAATAGTAAACGTAAACAAATTCATAAAAAAGGAAAACACCAATTGGAAAAATGTATTAAAGAAATATTAGATATTCAGGAAGACGATAACCTAGTAAATATTGAATCCAAAATAGAAGAAATCATACAAACAAACACAAAAATCTTAACCATAAATCAAAACAATTACCGAAAACCATGGTGGAACGAGCAGGTTCAAAGATTATGTAACATAAAATCCGGAAAACAAAAATGTTATAATAGACATGAAAAACTTCACATGGCTACAGAACTACTCAGATCTTAACTTTATTAACACCATAAACAGGGAAATAACTACGAAACAACTTTGACACAAAATTAATAAACTAAGAAATAAGAAAGGAAATAAAGGATTCAATCTATTAGAGGGATATGATATGGTGAAAAAATTTATAAACGAGAACTTCCGAGAAATGATTCGTGAGGAACTAACCAATACTTAGAAAACAATAATATACTACCAAAAAAACATATGATTTTAGAAAAAATATAAATATTATGGACTACTTCCTAGACCTCTTCCGTAAAATAGCATCAGAAAAACATAATAATAATAACAATCGATATATCAAAAGCTTTCGATCACGTAAACAAAAATATACTATTAGATAAACTAATTAAAATAAATACACCAAACCATTTCACAAATTGGATTTATCAATTCTTAACGAATAGAGTAATAATTTACAATAATGAAACTTCAACAATAAAACAAATCACCAACAGTGGATTAGGAAAAGGCAGCGGCTTACGCCCATTTCTATTCAACATATACACCATGATATAGAAAACAGTAACAACAACATTTTTCAATTCGCAGACGATATAGTGATGATAATAATAACAGGGAAAACGGAAATAGAAGCACAAACAACTGCTAACAAATCGCTAAGAGATCTAATGGAAGGTCTAACCAAATAGATCTGAAATTAAACCCAAACAAATACTCTTTCATGAGATCATTCAAGAACAAACCTACGAATTTTCAATCGATCCTCAACAACATAACCATCAAAGAGGAAAAAACTATGAAGCTACTGGGTATAACAATAAGCAATAAAATATCACTATTGCCAGATTATAAAACAAATAACGCAACAAATTTATTAAAAGCAATAACATACAAAAATGGTGGTGCACGCCCACACCTAGTTGCCAATGTATATAAAGCTATAATACAAACGAGAACAAAAGCTGTGTTGCTTTCAAAAGATTACAACAACAATTGCATTGTATTCAAGCCGATTGCCTTAAAATGTTAAGAAAACAATTTTTAGGATTAGGGGAAATAAAATCATTTTATGGTTATGGTGTTTACCGCAAGGCGTTATTTTTTCTATTTTTCTCGAAATATTTATCTTGTAGAATAATTTAGCATTTGTTATTTGATAGCAAAATACCGAATTTAATTTGTTCTATTTCTTAAAATAAAAAAAAATAAAATAAATATTAAGAAAATGAACCAACACAGAAAAATTAAAACGCATTAAAAAATTAAATCCAAAAGTTGTTGCTTTCACATTTCTTAGCTAAGCTAAGCGGATTTGCGAAAGCAACACTACTAAAGTATGCAGATATAATAACACCCACAAACATAAAAAACGGCATAAAAATAAAACAAAAATAATAAACCAAAACTTGCGTATCTGCACAGGTATGCTAAAAACTACACCAATCCCCACCTTACTGGCGGAAATAGCAACACTACCGGCAGAACTCGACAATAAGGCCACAACACTAAAGTATCCAAACATCAACAAAAGAATAGTGATATCGGAAAAATAATAAAAAGCAACTCCTTTATAAAAAAAAACTGTCAAACCTATATCTGGAGTATGAATTTATACGTGAAATAGAACAACCACAAAGCAGGGTTATGGAAAAAACCGAAAATATCTTAGTTCAGGAAGTATTAACAAAAGAAATAAGAAAAGGTACCCTAAACGAAATGATTGCAAAATCACACCACAACGAAGTACGGAACAACTACAAGGAATATGTAGAAATATACACAGATGGGTCACCAACAAGAGAACAAGGAGGAATTGGAATTTATTTCAAAAACTGAGAAATACAGATAAAGTTACAACTAAAAAACCAAGCACCATCAATCAAAACGATAGAAACTTTAGCAATAAAAACCGCAATCGAGAAAGCTATAGTAATGGGTATAGAAAAGATGATAATATTCACAGACTCAAAGAGCAGGTGCGTAGAGAGAAAATATAAATTTTACGAACAACAAATATTTGACATGATAAGGGGAACAAATTTCAAAATAATTATACAATGGATACCGGGACACTTAATAAAAGAAAATGAGAGAGCAGATAAACTAGCTAAAGAAGCAATAGAAGATCTCAACGAAATAATAAACAACCCAATAACCATAAAGGACCCGTATCAAATAATAAAAGAAACAATAAACATGAATGGCAAATAAAATATAACGAATGGACGGAATGGGTACAAAGGGCCGAATGTCGAAGGGCCGATTTTTTTTTGTTTTTGAAATATAATTTTTGGCGCTATGCGTCATCCTTCTGATAATAGGTATATGGTACAAAAAATAAAGAAATAAATATATTTCTAAAAACAAAAAACTGTCGGCCCTTCGACCCATTCGGTCCTTTGACCTATTCAGCTCTTTGACACATTCGGCCCTTCGACATTCGGCCCTTCGACATTCGGTCCTTCGACATTCGACCCGACACATGCGGCCTTTCGACACATTCGACCCCTAGACACATTCGGCCCCGTGACACATTTGGCCCCTCGACACATTCGGCCCCTCGACACATTCGGCCCTTTGAAATTTGGCCCTTTGAAATTTGGCCCTTTGAAATTTGGCCCTTCGATATTCGGCCCTTTGATATCATACCGAATGGACAACATCAGTTGGAAAATAGAACAAAACTATCAATATAACACCTCCAACTAAACCATGGTATCATAACTCAAGTCTAAGCGTATACAATATAAGACAAATAAATAGATTGAGATTCGAGACACGCTAAAAACAAAAAATTTAAACACCTACTGAAAAATAGAAGACAATAACATATGTGAAGTATGCAAAACATTGGAAGACAACGAGCACATATAGTAGAAAAATGCACAAAATACGACCAGACGAGAAGTAAATATGCGTTATTGTTAAACACCTACTAAAATCAGAGAATGCCAATCACAATAATATGCTATGCGACTACCTAAAGGAAATAGGAAGCAACTTATAATAACAAATCATAAATGCAAAAAACAACAAACATACATTTCTCCACGGATGATATGTGTGAAGGACAAACTACAAATTTATCATGGTCCTTAACCTTTTAATGATGCATCCATGACCCTTGAGAAATTGTTTCAGTCAAACTTTTTCATCCAAGTAATGCTATGATAGCTCCGGTAACTTTATGGGCCTTAAGTATAACACTAACCGCTTTTTTATTTTAGAACAATGCACAATACAGAAAGTGGACGAAAAATAAATCAAGCCGTTAATAATACAAGTAAGGCAGTTGGTTAGTTTTTCTTACCGAATTATATAACGTATATCACGATGTACATAAATTTTATTGTTTATAATTCTAGGGGGTGCATTTTCTCAAGCCAAGGGTGCATTTTCGAATTGGTGGTCATCTATTACAACTTCACCACCACCGGCCGTAATCTCGACCCAAAATTCGCACGCCTCTGACGATGAATTATCGGTTAAAGGTGTAAAAGAGCACAGCGACGATGATACGATAAGCATTATCGACAAAGAAAATTCAGCCGAGCAACATGAGAGAACACCACTCAAAACTGTGGAACAGCAAGCGAGTAAAATCGAAATTGGAGAGGAAGCCGAAATATTCGATTCAAATCGACAAGTATTCGCGGTATAAACTATCGCAAATTTTATATAAACTATTTATACATATTATAAATATATAAAATTAAGTTGCCAAAGATATTATATGATTATTTTATAGGTTATATAGCGTGGGAAGCACATGAAACGTTTCGTTGTCTTTTTTTTTAATCATGACAGTACTAGAATACAACCAACATTAAATTATAATATCTAAGAAATACGTCTTGTATCATTCCATTATACATAATTATTAATAACTTGTACTTATATTAGATCGTATATTATCACGGTTTTTGCTCTTGTTTTTTTACAAACAAAATCTAGAATTATTTGTTCATTGCGGCGATACTAGAATCTTGCGACGAGTAGCGGTTTAAACTTTTTTTTTATTTTAATTTTTGTTGTGTGATATTGTTAATGTAGAATTACATTTGTACCGACAATGATAATAAAATATGATCGAAATTTTAGCAGCATTATCTACAACGTTTCGATCGTATTTTAAAATGGCTGTTTACGCAAATGGAATTCAACATAAGAGACAGAAATTTAGTAATTTAAATAAATAAATTATAAATATATAATGTAATATCGATAAGAAGATAATATATAATATTGTGTCATTAATATAATAAATTAAATTTAGTTTGTTTTTTGATTTGAATAGTACCTATAATTTTTTTAAACCACGTGTGTAGGCTACTTCGCGTAAAAGATATACATAATTTATAAGATTTTAAAATTGTACATATTTTTAAAATCGTAAACTTAATTTGGCAACCGGTAAATTATCCGCGATAATTACGGTAAAGCTGTTGGCACAGGTTCTTGATTTACACGTTCAAAAACAAACTTTACACCAAACACTGAATGAAAGTCATACAAGAAATAATTACCTACATAAAATTGTGTCAGCCAGGATTACATGTAAGTATGTATATTATTTTATATTATTAAAGAGCCAATCTATTTCCTATCCACTGTAATAAACTTCTCTAGCTGTGGTTCCCATTTTCCCTAAACGAATTTCTTCAGTAAATTTTAATTTGTGTTTTTCTACCAAATTCCTGCAAGCAATTAATTATCTAATTTTTACTGAGGATGTGGTCCAGTTCATGATTAAATATTTAGAACATAATTTTGAAAGATGGTTCAAACGTTTTGTTAATTTAAGTAGCCACAGTTGTGCGAGAAAGGATGGGGATACAGCGGTGGGTAAAGGGCGAGTAAGGTAATATATGTGCGGCTTTGCAACAATCCGTTATTCTTCTACTTGATTACCATCTACAGATATTCGCTTTTTTGGGCCTGATGATACAACAAAAATTCATAGTTTATTGATATTCTTCTCGATGAACGAAATTCGTCTTGAAGAATTTAAGCACTACGGAAAACAAATGTACTTACGAGGATGTTAGGTTGTATTTTAATATTTTTATCGCAATTATGTATATTTTCGTAAAATTACATAATTTTATTTAACAATGCGGGAAACAGATAAATGGATCGAGTTTTTCGGTATATTATACAACATTCCTCCCCTTTTGAGAGAAATAAAATCTTACCCGAAAAAAGTGTTATTGAATATTCTCTATGTTGTAAAGAATTGTGTGACATTCTTTTTTTATCCTATAACAAGAGGGACATGTTATTCTTCTTGGGATGCATGACTTCTTGAGTTTGAATTTCTGGAGAAATTTGATTCGATTTGTTTTTTAGCCACTATATTTTATTCTATTTTGATGGTTTTGCTTTTAGTCCTGAGGATTGGTTCGTTTTGAAATTTCTTTTGATGGTGTTGTAGTGGTTTTGGTTGGTTAATAATTTGGATTTATTTGATTAATAGTTAAATTTGTTACACAACCATCTGGGTTCAATGAAATAATGTTTCGATTCGAAGATCGTTTAGTTTAATATGATTTGAGTTGTCGTGATTGTAGAGTATCTGAAATTGCATGGTCATAAACTAGATTTGTTAATTGAACATCTTGATTCGCTCGAATTTGGTGAGATAATTGAACGATTTGATTTGATTTAGTTTTAATGATATTGGTTCCCTTAGCTGTCTTGTTGGTATGCCTTGGTATGTTTCGATGATAATTTCGGACAGAATTTGCTTGAAGATGAATTTGTGTTGCCTTACGTAAAGCCTTCCATCTGTACCATGCAACTAAATGCGTTAAATTTGCGTTCATCTAAAAATATAACTCTATTCCCGTGACCCTAAGTTCATTCAGCATGTTGGCGAGCTCAAATAAAGAGAATATTCTTCGCGCGATTGCTCAAAACCGTTTTTTTCACACAACTTTCAACTCTCCTCTCTACTCCACAACTGTTTTGAACCGATCCTGCAAGGACATTCAATATATATGCCGGTCAAACCTTGTTGTAATCATCCTGGGCCGACCAGAACCAATTTGTCCTAACCAGTTGCATTTTCGACTGTGGTGAGTAATTCGTAAAATGACCTGACCTGATTCATTGCACATATACCTTTCATTTAACTTCAGAAAAGAAATAAAACCGTTTCGGAGAACTTCCCCGATTGCTAAATTCTGAGTTATCAGGAAGTCAACGACGACTTTTAACATACACACATTTTGAATTCAATAACAAGACTAATCCACAGGGCTTTAAATTCTTTCGGCGCTTACGAATCCGCAGCTGAAGATAAGGACTCAATACTTCTTTAACGAGGTATAGAATCAAAAAACCTATTATACGTGCTATAGCTTGGGCATAGAAAATTAAGTTTACCATAGATTTCTCATTTTGATAAATCGAACGATAAAAATGAATTGAGTAAAAAAGTTCTAACAATTCCAATGTCATCATTGTATTTGTGACATTACATTGCAAGTCACAAATACAATCATGACATTGGAATTATCAGAACTTTTTTACTCAACTCATTTTTGTTTCTTGATTTATAAAAATGAGAAATCTATGGTAAACTGATTTTTCTATGGCTTGGGGTATAAGTTCCAAGACGCTGGTGAAACGTACGAGTAAATTTCATACCGAAAGTGGGACAGAATTCTCCAAGGACATCAGGCTCATCTCTACCCAAACTGACAACCGAAATCGAAGATACACTCCCGAATAGAAAATGCTGTAGTGTTTATCTCTCTTGTGGCTTCTAGTGATGAACCAATGGTTGATCTCAGTGTCAAATGTATTGAAATTCAAAATATTAAATTTGAAAAAATTTGCGTAAAAATTATTATTGCTGAAAGAGTTAAATAATATGCAAGGCTATTTCAAGTATAAAATTACTTCACACCATTCAACGGTCTTAAATATTATTATGTTGGTAAATATACACGTACAAAATAATTACAACTACTACGCAACTAACTGCAATCTTCTATTACTACATTTTCTTTTGTAATTTCTATTAAGATTTTAGATGGCAGATCACTCACGATGTCAAGATTTCCCAATATGTATACATAAAATTTTACCGGCAAAATTGTATACTCATTTCCCCTACTACGAATACAAACACAATATAAATATATAGGTTTTTATCTCTTATTTTGCGGTTTTCGATTTGTACGTACCTTTATGTTTGTACGCGCTCTGTTTTCGGAAAAAAAAATTATGAATGAAAAATCTGTATATAAAAAAATGACACTCTCATTCTCTTTTATATACAATTTTATATTTTTTTAGTCGTATATGGATACGATTTACATATACACGCTCATAAATTCGTAAAATTTTTAGTTTTTATGTCCGGTGTATTGTCAACATTGGAAAAAAAATGTGTAATGAAATTTTTGTGTGAGTAGAATATTTATAGAGAATCCATCTAATTAAAATATTATTTAGAGATTTATCTCTTTTTTACACATTCTCATTATATTATACGTTTATTTTGAATATTTCTTTTTCGCGCTATATACTTTTATGTAAGTGTGTGCAATTGTATTTTATTTTTGTTATGTTATTTCATTCCGTCACCGTCACCTCTGTGTGCAGAAGGAAAAACGCAAACAAAAATTTAATTGAAAATTAGAGCATTTTCTTTATTTATTTGTTAATAATAATTTGATATGGTGAAAATTTAATTATATAAATATTATAAGTGAATATAAAAAGTGGATAATTTTTACTAAATTTACGAAAAAAATAAATGTGTTTAGTGTATCAAACTTAAAGATTTATGAATAATTTTTGGTGATTTTTTATTTCTGTTTATCAAGTCATCTTTGTTTCTACGTTTTTTTTATACACTTTTTGTATGTGGAAAATCAAATAAAACAAGAAGGAAGGAAAATCATATTAAAAATATAAAATTCAAAAACAACAAGTAAAGAAGAGAAGGAAGGTGGTGTATTTTGTGTATTATTATATTTATTTCTACTATTTTTTTCTGTGTGTTGTTTCGGTTTATTTGATTTTACAATCGGAAAGGTTTCAATATTTTGTGTGTTGACGGACGGTTATGTGTATATATAAAAAAAAAATAAATGAGAAAATAAAAAGATATTTTTGACGGCCGCCATCTTCCTTCAGAAAAGTAAAAAAATTTAAAAATATTGTAAAATACTCTTCACTTTGATTTATCTTTAATAATTTTTAATATCAATAAATTAAGTGATTAACAAGTGAATTTAATAAATAACAAAACTTATAATATTATTTGTAAATTAAGTGATTAAATATTTTTGCATTTAATAATGAAAAACCAGTGGTGTATTTAAAAAATAATTTTAGGATAATATATTACTATTATATTAATTTAATTTGTTATTATTATTATAAATAATTTTTTTATATAAATTTGATTTTGGGATATTAAATTTTCTTATTTATAAGGTAAGACATGTTTTTTCATCCATCTTTAAAAAAATAGTTTTTGCGAAGAAAATTTTCTTTAACATACATAATTAAATTTCGGTTGCAACATAAACGACATCTATTAATTACGGTTTTATCAAATTACTTAAAAACCTTGAACTTCTTTTTTTTATGTATATTTAAATGGTATAACACTAATATTATTTAACAGACTTGTTTTTCTTATATACCAAAACCTTTTATATTGGTTTTTTATTATATATAAATATACCACATACACATGCCAAGGGTTCGGTATTATTTTATACATGCATAAAATTGTAGGAGGATTACAAATCTAGATAAAGTGCGAGAATTCCTTTAGAACAGAAGTATTTAAAATTAATTTTAGGTTGTTATCAAATCGCCATTTTTATTTATATACATAGTTTAGTTTTTTATTTTAAAGATTCCACGTCACTTAAGAAAAAAATGTTGCATTTATCATCATCTCTTATAAAATATATATTGTTTACAATAAATTAAACTTTGTATTTGTATTTATTTTTTATCATCGCACTCTTTATAGATACGGATGGGGCGGGGTCGGAGTCTAAGGGATGACTGATCGGCGACGATATTCCGGTGGAGGTGAGTTATTATTTTAAATATAATACACCCTGTCTTAATTATAAAGAAAGTACCTACACAAATCAATTTTGTAAATTTTTCTAAATTTAGCATTTTTGTTAAAAATTAAAATCAAGCACATGCGCGGTTTATTAAATGATAGCTAGATATAATGTTCACGATTTTTGTCTACTTTAATTATAAATAATATTCCTTTAATTCAAAAAAAGAACACAAAAAGAAGATACAATGGCGGTTGCTAAGAGTAGAGCAACCGATATTGGTATAGCTAACAATAATAATTTTTTTTATTAGAATACCGGTTAACCAGCAAAAGATTCCATTTTGATATTGAGAAAATAAAGTAAATATTTATTGTTCTTGGTTTTCCAGGATTTATGTGCTTAAGAATATAAGTACTTGTGAGATTCGAATCTAAATTTTTTTGTTTTTTTGATAATGATTATTTTTTATTACCCTCCTGACTGGAGATTTGAGGTTTAACTTAAGGTCTATTAGGTCGATGTTAAAGGTAAAATGCTAGGTTACTGAACTCAAATACTTACTCAAGTCAAATAATAACCTAACAGCTTTCTCATTTTCTCAAATTTGGCCTAAATCGGCTTCAATTATCGAATTGACTGTCCTTATGGATACTGAAAGTTAAATGATTATGGTTTCCCACGGAATTAAACCTCTTGTTACTGTACCTATTAGATCAGTATCAAACCACTGTTTCGTCGTCTTATTCCTATAACAATATCTAGATCAATGACACCTTTCTCCATCCACGTTTTATTGAAGTACAAGTCCAAACAGGGTTTCACACTCAATGCTGTCGCAAACCGCAGAGAGATTTCTAAACTGAATAAGTATAGACCAAGGTAAGGGTATCAATTGATTTACATCAATCGAGTTCGAATTAAATACGTGGATATGATCTTGTTAAAAGCAGGACAGCTTATAGTTCACCTGTATGCAATTATCACATACAGATATTCTTTAAAACGACCATCTCCATCCAATCAGAATCGTAATGAGAATTCTAAGAGTATAGTTTGTTATAAGCGTATTTAGCAAAAAGAGGATTCAGTTCGGCAATAATTTATTTCGCACTAACACAGCCGGTTGTGAATTGCTAAAAATACTGAGGTTGATCTCGCTTTGATCAGCAAATCTGCCATATCCTTACCTTCAATGTCAGAGTGTGCTAGCATCCACATAAATGTAACTTTGTTATAACTAGAAAAAAATATTTGTGAAGCTTTTACACTCTTCGATGGAAAAAGAGTTTACCCAAGGCACTAAGCATCACCTTGCAGTCAGTGCAAAAAAGATGTTGAGGTTTCATCAGTTCACATTTTAGCGCTTGGGATAAACATTAGGCAGAACAAAGATTACGCAAACTAACTGACACTTTAAATACAAGTTGCAAACAGTAGACACCGAAACCTGCACCAAGGTTAGCGTGCAAACTTTTTGAATAGAAAATTTCCGATTTGAACAGTTCGCCTCTAAATTCTTGAGAAATCCATAAATCACCCGATGGATAGACTACCGAGAATAATTTAGATAAATTAAACTGTGATATAAATCGACCAAGTTAATTTGTAGTATTAACGAGCTGTATTTGTCTAGAAAATTGGCATAGCAAGTTGTGTCTAAAATAAAAATATGCAGCTGAAGATGAAGAACAATGACCAAGGCACCAGTGATAGTGCTATACACAATATTTAGAATCTAAAATGACGCCTAGATATCGCGATCCTAGATACTAAACACGAACACACCAGATAGTTTTTAAAGGACTTTCGGCCAACCCGAAAACAACATGCCGATTAAGCCCGTTTGTAATGGATAACCCTCCATCCAATTGTTGAAATAGATGGATTTGTCACGTATATGTTGATTAAAACAAATTTTTTCTGCTACGCAGGAACCCAGGTGTAGTAGTATCGGTTTCGGAGGATCGACTAATCTTAAGTTGGCAACTACTATTGATACGGTTCCTCCACTCACCTTAATAATAGTTATTACAAATCGGCTCTTTTACGTTAGGTGCTGTTTGAAACCTTGATTTAATCATGATATACCATTATCATGGTTCAAACAATAATTCATACCTAAAGTGTGGTATTGGTATCTAGACTAGCTCGCTAGATTTTTTGCTATTAATGTGCTGATAAGGACGGAATGTACAGCTAAAAATAACATCTGATTTCTATATCTAAGACTCGTATTTTTAAAGTTCCGCGCTCGCTGATTGTGCAATTCCCCTTTCGTGTGCACGCGTGCACGTGATCCTCCACGGAAGTAACGTCTGATTATCTATAATACTATTTTAGGGTACCCTAATAACATGGTCCGGGTAACGTGGTTATGTTAAAGGCTTCATTATTCTAACTTCAGGTTTGTTGGGAACGATGATTGTATGTTGATAAACGACAAGTATATTTTGTAACTACTTACAAGAAACTGGTCGGAGACGATGTGAGCTCGATAAGGTGATAAATACCTTGAACGCTTTCGAGATGGTCGTATAAAACTTCTTTTTTTTGTTCGGTGAGCATCCTCATGAATTGATGTTATCGATTCCTGATCAGAAAACCAACTCCCAATTCGTGTTTGTTAATAGTTTGCTATGACAAAGAGTTTATCAAGTTGATCTAGGCTAATAAAACTAGTTCGGGAGGATCAGACTGAGTAGCTCTTAGACATTGTCCGATCTGTGCAGCAGATCCTGCAAATGCAGCTTTACTGTGTTATACACACCACATTTTAGGTTTGCGAAAGTGGACGATACATCCTCTGTATCGGCCGAGTTATTGATTTCCATGTATGACTCTAGGACTCTAGGCACCCAGAGAAATGTAACTTTCTTTACTTGTCTTTTTCTTTTTTCTTCTAAACTTTTACAGTCGGTTTCATTCCCTGAGAAAGCTGCTCTTAGGATTGAAGCACTAGTGCCCCCACTAGTGCCCTAGAGGTTTTGCTGTACCTCCTCCCGTTGGATATTATCGGCAAGCATTTGGCGGTTAAGACGACCGCCCGACTATCAGCGACTTCGGGTTGGAAGTGCCTGCAAAAAGGGCACTCAACTATAGTTAATTGAGGCATGAACTAGTGAATCTAGACTACAAAACACCCCGTTTGTGCTTCGACAAGTTTTTCAAGGTGATTATCCCCTCTAGGGAGGATTGGAATAGTGGTCTCGTTATGGAAACCGGGACAGTTAAATTCTTCACCGACGGCTCCGAGCTCGATGGTAGAGTGGGAGCTGGTGTATTCTGTAGGGAATTAAATGTAAGTTTATCCTTTCGTCTGCCCGAGTACTGAAGTGTGTACCAGGCTGAAGTTATAGCGATTGAAGAGGCCATGAACTGGTTGAAGCATAATGTAATATCGTTAAGTGATATCACTATATATGTGGACAGTCGGGCGGCCATTCTTTCGCTGGATTCAGTTTCCCTGGCGTCACTGCCTTTTCGGGGATCATGCGAGAAGGCTGGGTCTGGATGCAAATGACTTCTGCAGAAGCTACAGGGACGAGGAGGAGAATACTCTTGTTCACTTCCTTTGCTCGGGTACCGCGCTCGCTGTCAGAAGACATGATCACTTGGGCAAATACAACATAGACAGCCTCTGTGATCTTGAAAGCTGTAATGTGCGAGATCTTTTACGCTATATTAATAGTACTAAATGGGTATAAGGGAGTTTATGATGTTGGATCCTGTGGTATCACAATGGGCCATAATTGGCCTAAGTGTGCGATAGCAACCATTGAAACCTATCCTAACCTAAGCTAGCAGCCAAGTTATGACTACTCGTAAATTTGCATTTAATCACATAGGGAATCCATATATTTACCAACATGTATTATGACGACGTCAAAAGCATATTCCTGTCAGTAAAATTGGTTGCCGTTTAACTGAACTAGCATTAGTTGATAGGGCATCATAGGAGAGGAACACACTACTCGATTCTACATAAGCGGTTAATCTCTTGGACCTAAATCACTTTATACAAGCTTGCAATAATGGATTCCATATTGGCAGGGCTCTGAGCAGAGATACTAAAAGTTCACGCCTTACTCCTTTTTTTTTTAAATACAACAGTCTGGCCCTACTAAGAGAGAAAATGAATTTGAACTCAAGAACTTCTTGCTTTGAAACGGATGTTTAATACGGTAGAATATGCAGAAGAATACCTTTCGCGGGACTCTGAGCTGGGGATATATGGGATATGAAAAAAGGTTTTTGTAAAAGCTATAAGGCTTGACTAGTGATTACAAGGAACTCGATCATCCACAATGATCCGATAAGATTATTCAACGAAGGGCAGTTGCTGAACTAATGTCTAAAACGTAGGAGCGTTTTGAAATTCCGGTTTTTGCATTTTTTTTTATATATTGATGGGAAAATCGGTATTTTGATTTGAACAATACCCGATGAATGGATTAGCTGCGTTTTTGTAAAAAAATCGCCTCGAATTTAAATGCCTCGAATTGTTGTTTTTTAAACGAAATACTTAACCAAAATCTGATGTTTATTGTTGTTCGAACCTCTTAGGAAAAGAGAAAAATATCAAATCGCGTAGCTCCAAATTTAGGAAAACCAGCGCTATAAGAGGGATCCTATGATTATGAAAAATTAAGTTTGGATTTTTTAGAGATTTGAGGTATAGGAGAGTATCTGAGGTATAGAAGAGTAAAATGAGA
This sequence comes from Nephrotoma appendiculata, assembly GCA_947310385.1. Taxonomy (NCBI): domain Eukaryota; kingdom Metazoa; phylum Arthropoda; class Insecta; order Diptera; family Tipulidae; genus Nephrotoma; species Nephrotoma appendiculata. Next base: position 52,735,724 of record OX371225.1, on the reverse strand, counting down.
CATTATCCTATCTACGTGGAATAACTTTACTCGAGAGATAGCGAGAGAGATAACATTCTGAGTGGATGTTCACTTTGCTCGAGTGGACCATAACGAAAATAACTATTTCTTCAGTTTTTTTTTTGACTGATTGGGTTAGATAATTTCACTGAACGAAATAATGATTTCACTATGGATTTACGAAATTAATATTTTCAGGTTTTGCTTTGGAAGAAGAAAAAATATTGTAATACTTACGGTGTAATACTTACGGAAAACAAGAGACTATTGAATTCTGTTGATTACAAAAATCACTGTTCCTCGAGATTCAATAATTTCACTAGGAGAATGACCTCTAAATATTAGGTACTCTAACTACTGCCATTGAATATTGGGTTTGTTGTTAACTAAGGCTCATTAAGAAAGAAAATCCCTAATAATTTAGATTGATTTTCAAAGGTGACACGACCTTCAAAGATACTCGACAGATGTGCGACTAATTTTCATACCGAAAGTGGGCGGAAATTCCTCGAAAGCATCAGGTCATATCAGCCATCAACGTCATTTATCCTCTAAACCATAGAGAAAATAGTGTTAATCATATCTTGAATTGAATCCCAGTCAACATGCTTATACTGGAAAGTAAAAAGATGCACGTGCTGACAACGGCAATAGACAATATACGTTGGAATAAAAAAATATGTGTGTGCGTTTATCGATATATAAGTTTTTGACAACATCCAATTTTGAAGTAATTCAACCATATGCTAGAGTTTGGGCCTAGGACGTAAGTTTGAAAAATCATCCGAAAAGAAATTGCCAATTCATTGAAAACGACAATTTATTGAAAAGCAAATCACCAAAATAGCAATTAATTGAAAACAGTTAACCCAAATCGACAATTCACCGAAATTATCAATTCATCGAAATCATGAATTAATCGGAAACGCCAATTCACCGAAACCGACATTTTACCGATAACGAAAATTACTCGAAAACGATAATTCACCGGAAAAGCAATTCACCGAAAACTACAATTCACTTTTACACCTCGATTCCGCTAGTCGAGTTATTGAACAATATTTTTAACCTAGTCGAAAGATAAATTTTTTCTATGTGTTACAATTCATGACATTTTAACCATTTTTAATTGTAAAATCGTGAACAATATTTTTCAGTTTTTCGAATTTTTTAAATTTGTTAAGAATTTTTATTTTCAGAATTTCAAAGTTTCGAGATTTATTGTTTTAGTATTTTTCGTGATTTTTTATTTCAGTATTTTAATTTTTAGTAAATTAATAATAACCGTTTAACAATATGCGAAGCGTTTGAAGTACTTTCGGTAAATTGTCTTGTTCGGTGAATTGTTTTTTTTCTCGCAAACTTGCTGTTTTCAGTGGATTGTTTTTTGAAAACTTGCTGTTTTCGGTTAATTACTTTTCAATTAATAGTTTTTTCGGTGAATTCTTTTTTCGGTAAATTATTTTTCGATGAATTGATTTTTCGGTAAATTATCGTTTTCGGTGAATTGTTTTTTGGTGAATTGTATTTGCTTTATGCATTGCTTTTCAGCATATTGTCATTGAATCAATTTAAATAAGTGATCTTGTGATGATATTTAAATTAACTAAGTTTCCACAAATAAGTAAACGATTGGTGGAGATATGTTGATCTCATAGTGTTAACCTAGAGAAAGTTGTCGCACTCGGTTTACAAACCATAAGTTTTCGTTTTTCGTGCTGAAGTTACATTCGCCAAATTTTGAAATAAAAACTGACCTGGAACACCTACATCTCATATATCACTAATAAACTTAATAAAATTACATCGCCTGCAAAAACATAGCACACAAAAATTAGAACACTAATTAATATTCAGATAATTTGTGTAAGTGTAACAGCAGCTACAAAAACGTTTGCTACCCCTGCTCTCTACACATCTATGCACACCATTGATTTGTTGTTAATTGTTGGAACACTTTTTGAAAGGCAATTTTATAAGTTTTTAAATGAACTGGTTTTAGAGATAAAGCAGTTTCATCAACACAGAGTATTGCAGTTTTTAACGCTTATTGTTCGATAGGATCGCCTCCTAATTTTCAAAGTGGTAAAACTAAAGAATGTTCACTTAACGGTATAACTACTAAACAAATCAGTGCACCATCGTCAAATTGTGGAAAGTGCAATGTAAAATACGTCGAATATACTGTTGGTAGTGATTTTAATATTTCCTTCAGATGTCAAAATTTGTTCGTTTTCATCATGATTGTCTGTAAACCATAAGGTGACATAATAATATTCGCCATTATTTCAATTAATCATACATATAAGTTGATCGCCTTGAAACCGCTTAATAATGTGTGAATATTTATTTGAACCGATTTATTTAAAGTTTATTAAAAAGAGTTTCTTACATCGCAATACATATATCCTAATCTGTAAACAAAACCGAATGTGCTTTAGGAAAGAATCTAGTAAAACTAGTTTTCTCCCAAAATATCTAAATATATATTATAAAAGTTTATTGCTTGGATTAGGATGTTATGATCGATTAGCATAAACTTTTTGTAAAATCTATTTTAATGTTATTTTCTAATGGGTTAAATTTTATACTTGGATCTTTCGGAGGCTATGCATACCTAATTTTTAACAATGATCAAATACGATTAGATTTTTTCATTGATTTAACAAAAATGTACGACGCTAAATCATGACATATAACGCGGTAGTTTTGCACACAAATATAGTAAAGTTATATGAAATATATCAAACATGTAAACACAATATTATGTATATTTAGAGTAACACTCGATGACAATATCATAGGTCATGGCATTTTCGTGTTACGGCGAATTAAACGTCAATCATATAATAACAACCAGGTTAATCATTTTGATTTACAACAAACACAGTTGAGGTTTATGACGTAAATATTTTTTGTGCGCTTTGATTGTGATATTTCTTCTCCCTTGAAACTCCCTGTAGGTATCACACAATTAAATGTGTTGGATCTATCGAGTATGTAAATATGTGTAAAGTTCAACTCGTTCATTATTATAAATTAGATTAGTTTGCATATCTCACAAAGCTGTTATGATGATTTATTATCGGTTTAAATCAGTGACGCTCAACTCATGTCTATAAATAAATTGTATACAACAAACACTTTATATATTCGGTATATGTTTGCTTGCTAATAAACAAACTATAACATGTACTTAAATATAAATTAAGATTGGAAATTTCCATGCCTTGAGCAGTACCGTACCGGTCCTATATACTCGCACATTTGGCTGTGAATCAAAAAATTGCTCGATAAGAATAAATTTTGATAAATTTATTGTGTTACCACCTTAAGTAACTAATTAAAATTAGTCACAATTTTTATTTCTAAATAAATAAGAAATTACTACAGTGTTTTCTTTATGTGTGCGGTTTTGGAAAGGGTTGACTCAGACAAAATATATGTCACTATGGACGAGTCATCTTATGTAAATATGTCCTTTGTTACCATTTTATAAAATTTTCAGTATAAATATGTGAATTTGGTAAGTGAATTGCCCATAAAAGTAAGCTTTTGATAGAAATTTTAAATTTACACTAATTAAAAAAGATTTAGTAGTCCATACAATTTTTATCTGTTATATAAATCGTCAAAGTACTTGATTTTAAAATTGGATGGGAAAAACGAAATTATCACAAAATTTCTTATCAATTTAAAATTAATTAGAACAAGATTACGTCAAATGTTTATGATAATTCAATTGATTTGTATTAGGTATGTGTGTGTGTGTGTGGAATGTCTTTGTTATTTTTATTTGAGATATACTTAAATATGAGTTTGTTTATTTAACGCCACCCACATAAAATGTTGAGCAGTAGGAAACTGTACACTGAACTTGAACAAAGAAATTAAAAATTAGAAACTGGAGCCGAATTCTATTGTTGATTGATTTTCGGGATGTCTGGCCTAGTAATAATTAGTTTGACATTTCTGAAGAAAATCATCGGATCTAGGAAACAGAATTGATGATTTCTTATCAGGTCATTATATTCTTTTCATGACCTTAGGAAAAATAATCTACAGGCGTGTATAAATACATAATTCTAAGAGAATTGGGAACTGGAGTGTCACATGAGAGTATGACTGGTCTTAAGTATTTTACCGTATGTTCCAAAGCGGTATTTCACTAACTCAGATACAACTATTGATACATTTGACTCTGATGATACTGCGACACTCTGATAACTAACTTCAAAGTGCGATAAACAGAATCAATGGAAATAATGCAGTAAAATGCCTAGAAATAAATCTAGACGCTAAACTGGGATGGAAGATGCATGTCAAGAAGAAATATAGAGTATTCAGGCTCAACGCCAGAGATGGGGGCTAATATTTTTCAAATGGCTCTTAGGGTTGTTTTGCAAGGTATTTCAATTCTGTAATCAACGATATGTGGTTTTCGAAAATGATAAACGGTTTCTGAGTTGAAAGAGAAAAAAAGTTATAATTTTAACGTTCTTAAAGCGTCTACTGGGCGATTGAACTTTATTGATATACACAATAGATTTGAGATGCCTATAAGCAATTCTCAAAAGACTTCAATCGGTGGGTTACCGAACGGGCCTCTCATATGGTCTTTTCCAACCCACTGGCCGAAAAAATAAGGAAAAGCTTCACTTTTATTCATCCTCGATCATATTTTTATCATCCTCCAGTATATTCGTTATTTCAAATTCAACGACATTGGTTAATAGAAGCAAATTATTGCCATTTTTATAGTAAGGAATGATCTCTTTCAAATCAAACGTTCTCATCAGAGAAGCAAATATGACGTTTCATGTTATTATTTTGCCAAATATAATCGGACATATTCGCACAAAATTTCTTACGAAATGCAAATTTGGAAATTTTCTGGTGTAACTGAATTCGTTCTTTTATATTTAATTGAAAATTTGCGCTGTTACTGTTTTACGATCACAAGCATTGTTATTTTCAAATTTTCAATAATTATTTTACAAAACAAATATTGTACTCGACTACTATATTTTGATTCAGGCACCAAATGAACAAGTGAACTCGATCATTCTATCTCATATTACAAAGCAGAGCATGCTCTAGGAGTCAAGCTAAAGAAAACTGATATTTCTGCGAATGCGTCATATCAGCGTGGTTTGTATTGTACGTGATTATTATCGTAGCTGATCACCTCGTAAATGACCTAGATCTCTATTGGGTGGACGTCAGTTCATTTTTCCGGTTCGTTCATAGGCTTCGTTCATGGTTTCAACGAGAAGAGTAAAACAATGCGATGAGGCTATGTACCAAAATCCAGTTCTCTAGGACAGGTTCCTTGACTTACCCTAATCTAAAAGTATGGCCTGCACAAAAATCAACCATGGGTTTTGAAGACATGATGAAGGAGGTACCGTTGTTCTAAACGAAAGAAATAATTGCGGGCAGAAATGAATTTGATCTTGAATGTATCAAATTGGACGAGCATAATGACAAAGTGAACCAACTTGGAGTTGAGAAAACCAAAAATTGAGTTAAATTAAACCAGCCTAAGAGTTTCATATAAAAGAGCCAAACTCGAATGAAAAATTAAAATATGTGAGACTCTTAAGGCGTATTTGGTGTAGCGTTCTTTCGTTCCTTCCTTCCTTCTAAAAGTTTTTTAAACCAATTTCATTGGTTAAAAATGATGTTTTTTTTTTCTTGTGAATTTTATTCAGCAACTGTGATTTAAAAAAAATTTCAGAATCAAGGAAGCAATGAACGAACGCAACATTGAATCCGCCTTTAGAAACTCATTCCTCACACTGACAGTGTCCAGTAAAATAAAATAAATGGAAGGAGCAGATTGCCAGAAGCTAGCGCGGAATTTTACACCTTCCAATATTCGATGGCGATAATCTTTCGTAAACTGTAACACCCTTATTCCGCTAGTCGAGGCGTTTGTCGTTTCAAGTGACTCATTTAATATGAAACCAAAGGCGGCTGCCTTGCAAAATATCTAGTATGTAAATTATCGTAGTCACTTCAAACGACGTATTTTATGCCTTTTCTAGTCATATCAAAATTTCACACGACTCAAAATGACAGTTTTTAATTGTTTCTCTCGCCTCAAGTCACTTATCGGCATGGCAACTGACTAATTTTTCACACAAAAAGCAGATTTTTTTTGTCACTTGAAACGAAAAACGACTCGACTAGCGGAATAAGGGTGTAAAGTGCAGTTTGAATAGGCGGCATATTGGAACTGAGATATGGGAGCTCCCCATAGCTCCTACGCTAGCCTTGTAAAATACAGCTCCGTAATAAGCAAAAATTGTGTGAAGAGCGCCCACAAGAACTAGAAATGGAAGTGACGAACCCTACACATGTGTTGAACAGAGAAAATTCTATAAAGAAATTAACACTGTCGGCTGCCACTGCACTAAATAAAATATTTGTGAAGGCTGCTAATTGGTGTCTCATTTTTTTTTCCTGTTCCAAAATCGATCTTAATGAACTAATTCTTTCTGTTCATTTTGGCTAGTTCCATTGTCGTTGCTACCGAACAGTCTAGTTTTCATTGTATCGAATAAGGCCGTTGTGATGGAATACATCAAGGTTGTACTATTTTAAAGGATCACCAAATCCGGTAAGACTTTAATCCTTTACCTTCCATCCGTCTTAGAAAGATTTATTGAGGTTATTGAGGTATCTTCATGGCTTCATGGATATTATAGGTGCGCTTGATTACATTTCTTTCTGATTTGTGTGGTCTAGCGTTATCATGATGGAACACAGCGCCCTTTCTGCTTATCAATTCTGGACGTTTTAACTGAATTGCTTGTCTTAAATGCGTTAGTTGCTGACAGTAGAGATTATAATCAATCGGTAGGTGGCAGCACCTCATAATGCATGATTCCTTTCCAATCCCACCAAATACTGGCTTTGATACCGTTTGGGAAGCTTCGCCTCGTTTCGTCCATGATCTTTTTTGCTCAACGTTTTCGTATCTAATCCACTTTTCATCAGCAGTAATCAGTTGCTTTAAAAATGGTTCGATTTCGTTCCGTTTCAGCAGCGTTTCGCAGATAGAAATCCAGTCCATTAAATTTTTAACTGTTAATTCATAGGGTACCCAAATGTCAAGCTTTTTTTTTGTATCCAGCCATTTTCAAATTGTTTGAAACTGTTTTATGATCAATATTTAGTTCTTTACCATGGCTGCTTATATGTTGGTCTTCTTCAATTTTCTGTATAATTTAAGCACCTTTTCCATAAACAGCACAAATTTTTTCGCAAGCCTGGGCCGCATATTAACTTTGTCGTAATAATTATTTATCTCCATCTGTATACTTTTTATTCACTTCACCGATTATAATGTTTTGTATCTCAAAGTGCAAGTTAAAATGTCACCTTTCAAACACACGGTTTTGATCAAAAGAATTCCAAATTTTTCCAAAAGTTATTCAACCCCCTATTGATTTTAACCATGGTCATATTCCTAACGCGATTTCTGCGCTATCAATTACCCCCAACCGATTACTCTATGACATACCCACTCGCCATTAGCCCATCAGTCATTACTCCCCAGTTATCCCCCGTCCATGGGGATCAAATTATATTTTGTCATAATGGGAGGGCTTGGCCTGCTGGGATTGAGGGCATCTCGAATTACAAAAGACACATTTCAAGATAGCAGAATGTTGCGTCGATCATGGATTCGAGCGCAATTATCCCAAGAGGCACATTACTCTTAACTTTTAGAGTAATTTGCCTCTTGGACTAGTGGAAAAGGAAGTATTGAAGAAAAATATCATGCCAAATGATAAAGTCATCTATACAAATGATTATTATTGCTTTCAACAAAATTGGAGCCCCTTCCACACAGCAAACATTACTCCAAGCATGATATAATGATCATTTCTATTGTAAATTCTGAAGCAGTAATTTTAGAATGTTGTTATCAAAATTTGGGACAAAATGCAATGGAAGCTTAATCTAGTTACTGACTCGGAATAAAGAAACTGGGTGGTGTAGGCCCGGAGGGTAAAGATTTTGGAGGTAATGGCGGGGGTATTGATCGGCTGGAGGGTAAATGACCGGCCAGAGGGTAATGGCTATGGGGGGTAATGGACAGGGGGTAATTAACCAGGAGGTAATTGGCCGGAGGGCTAATTACCGTTGGTAATTAATGCCCGGGGGTTGGCAAAACCAAAACGTATAACCACGAAACGAACGAAAATTACACTTATCTGCACATATTGCACATACGTTTTCGACAAAGAATTGTCCGTTCACGATTGAAATTTCTCTTCGTTGATAATTTTCTTTTAAAATTAATACATAATGCGTTTGTGCATAATTGGCGTAAACATTTTTTTGGTAGATTAGGATCTACATTTTTTCTACATTTTTTACATTTTTTTATTATTCGTGCAAGTTTGTTTTGCCTCTTTTTCCAGAAAAGACCAGTTTCATTTTCATTCATACTTCATCTATATTGTACTCCCGTTCTCGAATGTTTTAGCCAGCTCCACAGAATATTCTTTGTATAACTGGATTTAATGAACCCAATGGTATCGCCCTCTCTGAGAAGTCACTTGATCCCATGATTCAAACGAATCCGATATTCGTTTTCCGCAGGGTCCAGCTTTCGCTTCCAAAAGCCAGCAAAATTCTATGAGCTTTTTATAAAATTGCACAACAGCGAAAGGCCAAAATAATCTTGAGTGGGCGCAGAAAACTTGATGTCCGACAGCAATCCCCGGGCTTTTATGTTTGTCTCATATAATTTGAAATATTATCACTAACCCAAGGTATTTGATTTGCCAATTCCAATATTTGTCATAGAGATGCTCCTAGATGTTGATACGAGTATTGTTTTACTGCTTTTCACTTTCAAACCAAGTCCTTGATACACTCAGCGAAATTGAATTAACCTGATTGTTATAGAAAATAAAACAAAAAAGATAATTTGTGGAACGAACAACAACGAAATTAAATTAGCCTCATAAAAAAAAAGTTAGTATGAAATAATTCGGGAAATCACCCAATTGTATTTTTCATACGTGTTTGATTTTGCGAAGAATATATTTTATTCAAAATAAAAAAAAATAATAATTAATAAAAAATTGCAAAATGGGACGGGGAAAACGATTGACGGATGAAGAAATAATTGCCATTAAAGAATACATCGATTCAGGGCTAATAAACCGCCAAATTGCAGCCAAACTGAACAGGTCGCCAAAGGTCATCAATAATTACGTTAAATTAAAGGAGTCATACGGAAAGTATGCTGGTAGTGGGGCTAAACCAAAAATAAACGACCGATGTAAGAGTCACATTTTTCATAATGCTGTCGATAAATGCAGCTACCAGTTACGTTTCGTCGAGTCCAACAAATTTTACGCTGCAATCCGTTAGCTGATTGGAGAAAAAGAGTTGCAAACCCGTCTTTAACTGCGTGTCACAAAGATGCCCGATTATTTTTTGCCCAGATCTCATATGAATTGGGACGAAAAGTGGAAAACAGTGCTTGTCAGCGATGGCAAGAAATTTAATTTGGATGGCCCAGATGGTTCCCAATATTACTGGCACGATCTTAGGAAAGATACAGAAATCCGTTTAAGCAGGAATTTTTGTGGAGCCTCGCTGATGGTTTAGAGTGGATTTTGCTACAACGGAAAACTTCCGCTTGCCTGGATTTCTACAAGAATTAAATCGAAAGATTACACCGATATGTTGGAGATCAGCTTAATTGAGCACGCGGAAGATCTCATAGGCGCCAGTTATGTGTTTCAACAGGATAATGCAGCCATTCACAAATCGAAAAAAACAAAAAAGTGGTTTTGTGAACGGCATATTGCGGTGATGTACTGGCCAGCTTGAAGCTCGGACTTGAAACCCATTGAGAATTTATGGGGTATTCTTTCTCGTTTAGTGGAATGGGAAGCAATTTGGTTCAGTGGCTGAATTAAAAAATTGCGTTAGAGAAGCTTGGATTGAAATTCGAATAGAAGTTCTACGAAAATTAGTTTTAAGCATGCCCGATAGATTATTCGAGATGATTAAGAACCAAGGTGGCCATACAAAATATTAAAACTAATATGTAACAAAATATTAAAATATTATTATTAGGTTTAAGTTTTTTTAACCTAATGCATAAGTTTTATTTTAAAAAAATGCTACGAGGCTAATCCAATTTCGCTAAGTGTATCGTTAGGTCTTCAGCCAAGAAGCTCGATATCATCTACATATCCAAGAATTATTAATCAGCCTGATGGTAAAGCACTGGTCAGTGGTGGATCTATTGGGACACAAACCACACTGATAGATGACGTTTTCGGAGAGAGGAACGAGTCTGATAAATACAACATAGCTAAAACTTTGTAGGCAGTGAAGCAAAATTATTTTTTTTTTTGAAAGATGTTATTTCACCAAGATACAAGCGTTCAAATTTGGGTATTTTTCAAAAAAAAAATTGTTTTGCTTAAGTGCTTTATCACTGAATCAATAAAAATAACAATCTTCTAATGATCCTCATGGCAATTCTCATGGACTATAGTTCTTTGTAAGGTATCCACACCATAAGGAGTACACTGCATTATGTGTTTATTAATCCTACATTTATGAGGTTAGAATTCGTCGTATTAAATTTTTCGAGTGCGGAATTTTTGTGGGATCAGGCCACGCTCATAAAATCTGCGATAATTTAAACCTACCCGTTTCCAATTTTCCATACAATAATCACTGTACCCGTTTGAAACATATGATAGGTAAATCCTCAAGATCGTATTAAACAATTTTAATTCATTGATATAAGAAAGGGGCTTTAAACTATCAACATACTTGGGGGCTAACTTCATGCGGTTAACTCTAATTTCAATTAGCAGCATAATCTTAATACAATAAAAACAGCAATAAGAACTAAAAAAAAAATATTTTTATGTTGAATCATGTTACTCATCTATAAATAGTCAATTACAAATGTGAATGTATTTGGTGTGTGTGTGTGTATCGGTATTTAGCGTTGGCTCTAAAGTAAAAGTGCAAAAAAAATTGTAAGATGGTATAGCGGACCGAGAATACATTGAATTTCTTGTCTTACATGTAGTTTTTTTTGCGCGATGTGTGTACAAAATTAGAAGGTAAATTTGAATTCGAAAATAATAAAAATTCTTGTATGCTTCGTATAATAAAAAGAAATTATTCTTCACAATAGTGTAAGAATATTTGTGTATAGTTTATACACGATTTATTTACTTATTATTATTGTTATTATTTTTGGCACGAAATCTGATGAGAAGACTGTTTTGTGTTCGTTTCGTATGTAGCAAAGTGGAAATATTACTTTCGTTTTTCAATAAAGCAAAGAAAACAACACATTAACGAGATTAAGTAAGTTGTGTTTCGTACGATTTTCAAATTCGATTATAGAGTTGGGTATAGAGGAGTGAATGGTTTGGTTTGTACGACTCTATATACATTTTTTTATGTAAATGTTTATAGAGTCTTGTGTGAATTGAGGTCATTAACTTAAGACATTGTTTAGTTTTCTATTTACAATTTTTGCTTTTTTTCCATTTGTAGTTTATAATTCGATTGTGTTTTATGATGGAGAACAGCGTTTGTGTCGAATGGATTTTGATCGTTTGTTATTAAACCATTTATATAATGAGGTGGCAAAAAATATTTGCATGCACATACGCCCATTTTATTTTTTGTTTTTATTATTTGCAAGTACAATATGTATGTATATATGATTTAGACAAGATGATCACTTTATTTTAATTAATCATTTGTATTACTTCAAAACCCTTTAAAATTTTGTCAAAAACACATCAATTTCATTCGCCCCACTCAACTCATGTAAATATCGTTTTCTTATAAATGAGAAATCGTACTTGCGTAACAAACTTTTTTTTACATTGAATTAAGTATTTTTATGTGTGTGACCAAACCCAAATCAAAGATACCGCTAGTGTCGATCGTTCGATGAAGTACTTTGGGTAAAGCGCCACCTGGGAACGAGTTACATTAAGCACTGCGGTTTAATATTTCAAACCTGTAAATTATAATGAAATGCCTATATAAACTGACTTTACCTAATTTTTCGTAAATCTCAGTTACTTTCTTAGAATACAGATAGTTTTTATGTTATGTCTTATCATTAATACACATACCTTAAACAAATAATTCATCTTAAAAAGAAATTATATTTTTTTACAGTTATTTCGAAAAAAGCTACATTACACGAGTAAAGATAAAAAAGAAACGAATCATTTTGCAACTTTCAATTTTTCACCGTTGAAAAATTATTATGTTAATTTTAAACTGCATATTTAAATAAAAAAAAAATTATAAAATTTTCTGTTTTGTAAGTTTAGTTTCTTAAAGATATACTGTAATGCCTTATCCAATTCAGTTGAAGAATTGTAATATTTATGTGATAAACTTGAAATATAAAAGAGAATAAGAATGTAATTAAACCACGATGTTGATTATTATTGTGTGTTGGTGGATTCAGATTCATGTTGTTTTTACATCTCGAAAAGGTCATTGAACGAATATATCGCGTTGTAATTGCTTGAGATTTAAATATAATATGCGCCCAACTTTTCATTCGCAGTGTATTTAGATTACTTTGGTTTATCTTCAAATTTTAATTAGTACTTTGTGTTTTGGTTTAGAGCTCATTTCCGTGGAATGCTAAACTTTTTGCTTTTTTATTTTATGTTAGTCCAGCAGTATGTGACTGTTTTGGAAGGAAAGGATTTTCAAACAAAATTGCACACAAACTCCTACATCAATTAATTTAAAAAAATAATTTTGTGTGGGAAATTTTCGAAACTGTTTTCATTATATGAAATATTTTAACAATTCAATATTGGTCAGATCAGATGAAAAAGCAGCGGAACAATCAGTTACTAGAATAAATTGCAGCGATGGTAGGTACAAAATAGTCTGTACTGCAAATATCGGGGTCGAGGACATAGAACTGAAAATGCCCTGCTGGTCAAAACTTTTTGTAAGGGAGCACAGGTAAATCCAACGATTTATAATTAAACCTTAATAATTTTAGAGATAAACCTAAGAATTTGCCGAATGTTCTTCTTTACCAATTTTTCCTTTTTAATAAAATTTAGATGTTAAGAAGTTTGGCAATGTGTGTTCATTTCGCCCAAAAAATGAAGTGGATCCAATCAATGTAACGCTTGTTTGATCAATATCAAAATGTGTGCGGGCCTAAGTGATTGTAGAAACGATGCACTATGAAATGTGTCTGCAATATCCACTATGTGCTCACGAGAGACTCCTTAATATTATGCAATCCTTATAAGAAGTTTATGTAGAGAAGTGTCAGACGATTTGCAATTGACCGGGAAAATTGCCAAGTGATTTTTAATAAATCAGTCAACAGTTCTTTTCAAAACTTTAAAATTAAGCCAAGACCTCTCAGTCTACGAACAATGCAATTACAAGTAATGTCATACAAATTAAAAAAATTAATATTAATTAAATAATTAATTAAAATTTTGTTGGACATTTTATGTTTTTTGAGAGGTTGCGATAAATCTAATTTTTATTTCTTGTATTTATGTCGGTTTCCTTTCATACATTTTGCTTTATTTACATATGTCTCCAAAGAAAGAAGCGAAATTGGCAAGTTACTTTGCTTTTCATTCTATTGGTTATCCTCTGCCAAGCCAGTCACTAGTCGAATATGACACGTGTTAAATTGAATCTCAATCTTGTATTATAGTTTGATCGGCCAGAAAAAGAAATCATTTCGATTCGTTTGGTAATTCAAAATTGTACTTCGACCACGAAATGGGTAATTATGGTGGGTCCGGAGAAATCCATTAATTCATACGAAATTGTACTTATCAAGCCATTATAGCGCCGCTATGTTAATATTTTTAGGACTAGTTAACACACGACCACGAGTGAAATGGCGGACAAGTCATAGTGCATCACCTCGGTCAATTATTGGTGGATCAGCCATTATATCCCCACTCACAACATGCAAATCTTATTGATAGTGTTATGAGAGTCCAGAGGGGTTATTCAGCCTGGATGAGGTTTAAAGATGTTTGCTGAGTTTTTCTTATCTGTAAAGCAGAAGACATTGATAATTACATTTAGCGAAAACATCTAGCGAGCATTGGTAGGATTCGGAGAAGGATGTAATCTTGATGGTATTTCCGCTTCATGTTTGAAAAATTCTGGAAATTTGGCAATTCCTCTAAGCATTTTGTTTAATCAGTCATTAAAATTTGTAATTTTTCCACAGAAGTGGAAAATCACGAGAATGACCCCTATTTTCAAAACCGGATTTAGACCTGCTATACCTAAGTTATTTGAACTGGTAATACGCAGCTCATTTAAAGTAGTGCTCCCGCGGTATATGTATGTCGCAATACCAACATGGTTGTCCAAAAGATCAGTATCAATAAATCTCAAACAAGCTCAAAGCTTTCGAATCCGTCAGCCACTGCAAAACTTGAACTGGAATTTTCAAGTTCGTATTTTCCAGCCAGTTCGTAGTCTGGTTCAAATCATATTTGTGTAATCGCATCCAATATAATGAAATAGAACATAAAAGGTCGATTACAATACAAGCAACCTCTGGTGTATCACAAGGCTCTCACGTTGGTCCATGGATTTTCACAAACTTCATTAATGGTCACTCTTGGTATGTGTGTCAATATCACCTATTATACCTCATAACTGAGATTAAGTTCTTGTCATTAAACTATTCATGCTATATTGGCTATAAAAAACAATTTTTTTAACAAATGTTTTATCACAAATTTAAATTTTTTACGCCATGTCGAGTTTGTTGGCTCACCCTTAAGTAAATAAAGGTAGATAATTAAAATTATAAACTTTTGAATGAAACTTTTACTCATAGGTAGGAAAATAATAGTTAATACAGAAATAAAATTATATAGAAAGTAAACGTTGAAATTACTTCATTAATTTTAAGGTAAAAGCGGGAGGGACAGTTGTACATTTTTAATACAGGGCGTTGAAACCAATTATCAAATTATAACTTTCAAAATATGAAACGGCCAACTTAGAAACATTTAAATTGTAATTGAATAGGCTAGAGGAAAGTATTGGAATATTTAAAAGTAGTTAGGGACAACGTAAAATACTCCACAGGTAAGGGATTTCTACGATGAAGAGGCACCCACCCACCGTTAAACATGATCAACGACGCTAATAAATCAAATGGAGTATTTTCAGCGCTAGAGCTGGAATGCTGGATAGCACATATCTATACAAAAATGGCTTTCTGGTAAGACCAAGATCTAGGAGAGTAGAAGCTCCATACGTGACGACTTATAAGATGTGCCTTCTGAAGCCTTAGAACCTAGCATTTCTGAAAGGTCGAGAACAAGACAAAAAAAGATATTTCAGTTTTTATAGTATTGTAGTGAGCAAAACAAGAGCAAGGGAGCATTAGTGCAAATATTAGAATTAGAAATATTAAAGCACTGCCCAAGAAAACTAAATCCAATAATAACCAAAGCCTCAGTGGAAAGCGTTATGCGTTGTTTCTGCCAACCCAGTGGCTGAGAAGGAGTCTGTCTATCTTCCCTAACAGTAAAGAAGAAAGTACAAAAATTTTGAAAAATCGAGGCTTGTCTCTGTGGCTGAGATAAAGTAAAATTAATCGATGACCTCATCGTCAAGCAAACTAATAACACAAAGCTGAAGATTTAAAATATTGTTTCAAAACAGGACTAAAAGAATCCAGGATGGTTAATTGCATCATTGCAGTGACGACAGATGCACGACACACCTTCTTTACAAATCGCAGAGTTTATATTGAATGAACTTCATGAATTATAAAACTTCATTAGGGTCACAAGGTGTAATAAATGCCATGTATTTGGGCATATCGTAATATTCTGTAAAAAATTAAAGATCCATTACACCATTTATCGCGTAACAAAATCGCGAAAACGGACGTTTCTGTTAAGAAACTTGTTAAATACTTGAAAACAAAGTCAGCTTATTGTGCAAAATGCAAAAGTTTTTGGCCACGAGATTAAGCAATTTATAAAACAAAATAACATGGACGTCCTATGTACGCAAGAATCTCATGTGATGCAGAGTAGAATAGGTTGGTTACATGGCCAGATGGGCACGCATTATCATCTTGTGCAGGATGTATCTTCTGGCTAGTTAGTATCTACTTTCAATATCCAAATGATCCAATCCTATATGTGAACAAACTGTAAAACATTAAGAATCATCTAAAAAACTATCAGATTATAATTACCAGAACTTTGACGCTACATATGATTAAACTGTGCTACGCCTACAATAATGACAAAGTCCTTAGATACTGGAAATAAAATGGCACAGGGTATAAAACATGAAGAAACCGTGAGAATGAGCAACGGAGTAAAAGCATCGGAGCTTTTAAACATATGTTTTGGGCTACAATTATGAAAGATAAGAAACGTGGACTGTCCAGATCAACAACTGTTATGATAAACCTCGGTTCACTTTCTAACAGTGTAAATAACAGATGTTCCTAAAGCGTAGTTGTGGTCTGTACCTGTTGAATATAGTATTTAACAGGAGTATTCAGGGGTAATGTATAATAAGTAGCCTTCGTGGATGACAAGATCATGCTTTTAGCAGGAAATTCAAGACAACATTCAGGATAAAGTGCAAATCGCCACAGGCAAGATGGGCGCTGGTGCAGTATTAACAAAAATGAACTAAATATATCCTCCAGCTAAACCATAATTTTTTACACCATTACAATTGATAAAAACCAAAGTAAAATATAAACCATAATGATTCAACTTGAAAGGTTATCTTGGCATCAGAAACCCATCACTAGTGACTGTTGATCGCCAGAGAACACAGATGGTGAAATCGGTAAATTGGTTATTAGTTGATTTCAATGAAAAACTCGGTGTGACCACGCGTGTCAGGTAGCAATAAGAAAGTTTTCTTCATGGTGAAAATAGGGAGCCAAAGAAAGATGCGGTCGAAAACAAAATACCCTTATTAAGATATATGAAGTCCGACTGGTGGCACTCATTATCTACGGATGCACTGGATGTACTGGCGGAATGAATTGTCACCATCGAAGAACTCATATTAACCCAAAGGGATTACTTCTCGGCATAACTATAGCGTACAGGATCTCCATGCGCTAACTGTCCTCGAAGCATTCAAATTCTGGGCAATTCCGGATTCAACAAGTAAGCTCAAGAGATTTATTCGTGAAGTGCTACAACTTGAAAATATAGAAGAAATCGGTCGCCAGACGACCAAATTACATATAGCTACATACCAAATGCTAGTATAGAAATAAGATGTGTCTTAGTACTCCGTTTCTGCATATGATTCTGGGACTTTGAAAGAATTCTAATAATAAATGTTTTTAAAACTACCGTTAAATCTCTCATTAGTTTTTGAAAAATTTGCATTTTTGCGAAAACATAAAAACATTTTCCCTAATATCCATGAAAATAATCAAGTACAGAAACCTGTCCGTTTTCGTGTGGAATCAGTGGATGAAAAGTCACTAATAGTCAATCGTATTCGATTCAAAAAAGCATTTTATAACCAACTAAAATGCACTTCGGGTCTTATAGACCCGAAAGGCAATAGGAAGGTTAAAGTGTGAACAGAAAGAGGAAAAATAAATAAACGTCGCTCCTCTACGGCCAAATACGGCCAAATTTTTGTTCGTAGTTTTACTTCTGATTAAATTAATTTTGTTGGGTTTGGGCTTGTACTTGGTGGAGCAAAGTGAACGTCAAAATTTGTAACCTCTTTTTTCTGCTGTTTTATTTACCTAAAAATTATGTTTCATAATTAAGACACCTTTTAACTTTCACGTTCATAAATGTTTGTAAATATTAAACGTGTCCGTGATGAATTAGAAAAATAAAAAATATACATACGCTATTTTCGTGTGTACTCAGCAGTCTGTTTGCTAAGTAAACTCTATTAAGGTTAGATAATTTTTATTTTGGAAAATCGAAAAAGTAAAATATGAACGATAATAATTTGATAAAATATTGATTCAATACGGATTTAATTAATCATAAGTAAGAATCACTCGAAATACTTTGGCCACCAACTGTACATTGAAAAGTCTTGTATAGTTGTACATTTTATCAGTTCACTCTAGTAGTCAATATATTTATTACACATACAGAGTGTACGTTGCATATAAGGAATATTGTTTAAATTTCTTAATTATTCATCGTGTGTCACCTTACATCACCGCGTGTGCCACAGAGGCAAACTTGCGGCAAATACGTTTACAGGCAAGGTAGGTGTCTTTATTTTGGATTAACGTGTTTTTTTTTAAAATGTATCAGTTATGACCCTTTATGGGGAGACATCATTTTATTTAGATTCGTTCAATAATTGAAATCTAATTATGGTAATTCAGTAAAATTTATTTCTCAGTAAACTGTTCCCGATAGGTCAATATGTAGATACAAATAATTGATACTCACACAAATGGTAATACACCATCAGATATTCGGTATGATTCGTGTATACGTGTGAATGAAAACACAATGAAGTTTTAAAACAAATCTTTTATTTTTGTTTTTTTTTCATCGGTTGTCACAAGAAAACAACAAAAAATACGCAAAATTATATGTATGAAGTATTAGAATCGCGACACATTCGTTTCGTTTATTTTTTATACCTAAAAAAATATATATTTTTTTTTGTTTTGCATTCAAAACTGTGTTTTGTGTATATATTGTTGTGCGTATGTTCGAAACTTCTGTTGTTCAAACATACACCTAAACAGCACTTTTTATCAATTTATTTAATTAATATAAATAAATAAATTATTAACTAAATTTGTATTGTATATGTGTTTAGTAAGTAGTTGTAAGAATGTGTACGAGAAAAATTCAAGGTAAAAATTTTATCCATTTTTTTATATACTTTTTTATAAAGTATATAATATACAATTTTTATATATAAAAATGTGATGTGTGTATCTTTTGTAGTTAAATTCTAACACAACGTTGAAAAAATAATTATTTATATACGAGTATATTGAATTCATGAAACAAAATTAAAAGTCATATAATCAAAACCAGATTACGGCATATAAGAATTGAACAATTTTTTTGTATATATATTTTGCACTTTACAAATAACTGAGTGTGCGCTATATTACTTCTTTTTATTAAACATACAAAAAAAAATAACTTTATATATTGCTGTTGTTACAGTTTATTCTTAAGTATCATCATCACATTCTATATCTAGGTTACCCAGAAGATTTCGGTTTTCATCTATGCATTGTAAGATGATATACGAGGTTCGTAGTGTATCGAAAAATCGATTATACTGTATATAATTTAATTACGTTTCAAGCTGCTGTGCCGCTGTTATTTCGACGAAGTTAGTTTGATCCTGTACAAGACAAATTGCGTAGGTCGGGGGCGTTTCAATTTGTTCTTTAATTAATTTTACGGTGGTATTATTTTAGTTAATTTATTTCGTTGCGGTGTTCCATCTATTTTAATTGGCTTGCACTTCCCTCAAAATTATTTACTTTGTATTTTATCTATAACAAAATTGGAAAATAAAAATCGTTTAAAAGAAAAATATTTGTAAATAATAATTGAGTAAAATGTATAGATTTTTAACATAAAAGGCTTAAATTAAATATAAAAAACGAAAACTGTGAAATAGAAAATGAGATATGTAAGATTTTTAATGAAAATGTTTTGGTTTTAGTTTTTTAATAAATGTTTTTATCGTCAAAATGTTCTAAATACAAACAGTTGCGGGTTATTCCCCACTTTTTGAAGTTATTAGTTCAAATATGAAAGCTTATTCTACAGAGGAAAATATAGTAGTATCAATTTCTACTATCGTAATTATTGTATCCATTTGTGTTAAGCGTAAAAACACTACATATAAAACTACAAGAGAAAAATTGGGATTTCATGTTTTCCAAAACAACGAGTTATTTAAACTTATCTGACGCCATTTTAATTATGTCAGTCAAGTTATTTCAAATTCCTTGCATCGACTTACTTTGCGATTCATAATTGCAATAGCCACTAGTTTTTTTATTTTTTTCAATAACCGATTTAGAACATTCCAAAAAATTAATACCATCATTAGATTTAACTAAGTGTACGTTTCGACCAAAGAATTCGTAGCTATTTTAGCAAAGGGAAATTTGTGTTGCTATGTTTGTGTGAGTACGTTGATTTGATATCCCTCTGCAAGTATTTGAATCAGTTTGACGTTTCATACATTTTTTTGTGGTTCACAAATATTCAAAAATTCCATACAATGTTTGTATTGTATTATTTAATTATTTAAAAAAAAAACCGTCTATTTCAAAACAAGAAAGTTACAATTCAACTTTAACAGCTATTAAAGTGCGAAGTGAGCTAGCTGAATATTTTATGACCGATGGGTCGATACCGGTGGCAATGGGGAGCTGTCTAAAACTTTATATAAATAAAAATAAAACACAGAAATCACAAAATTATTTTTGAAATATTTATTTGAAATCACTTCATTTATATAACTCATAAAATATATGTAGTTGGGCCTGGCACTTCTTTTTTTCATCAAGTTCCCGTAAAAATATGGCCACGATCACCAAAATGTTGTTCCATGTCATTCGCCACCACATGTCTGTTACCTATATCTTATCCATTAATTTTTTAAGGGGTAAGAAATCTAATTAATTTAAAATTATTAATTATTGTATTAATATATATGTATTCTATATTAATATTTTTAATTAACAAACGATTTTTGTGTGCAAAATTATGTACACAACACGAGAGCTGTCATTCATGAGTGAAGGGATGTACAAATATTAAATTTCCTATAGGAAATTCTATATTTAAGTACTAATGTAAAAATAGCAACCAAAAAACATCTCGGCATTAGTACTTTTTGGTTGCTATTCTCTTTGTTTTTTCAATATGTGTGTATAAAAAATTTGTGTTTGAACACAACTTTTTTGGTATGTATACTATCCGTGTGAGCTGCTTTGCTAAAATAGCTACGAATTCTTTGGTCGAAACGTACTATTAGTTTCATTTTTTAGGAGAACCAGCCTTTTTTCACAATTGCTTTATTTCTTAGCTATTTAGTCATTTTTCATTTTATAGTTTCGGCTAATACTTTGGATTTATATTTTAGTTTTAATTAGTTTATTGATTATGTTTTTGTCCTTAATTGTGTTACAAAACAATAATTATAAATTATATTAAATAAGTGCTTCTCAGTTTACCAACCACTAGTACCCTCTAACAAACCGATAGTGAAATGGTTTTGCTAAGTGAATTACAATAGTCAGAATTGCTTTTGATATTATTTTGTCATTAGTTAGAAGCAGTTACGCATAATGTAACCGATAGGTGGTTTAGTATAGAACTGCTTGATATTCATGTCAAAAATACAATAAATATTTATCGATCGGTATTAAATCGATTGAATAATCAACATTACATTAAGGCCTTTTCCACGTATCGTTTGTTGTCTAAAATGACAAACTATGCGAAACAGCCTGTTGATATGCGATCTAGTAATTCCGATCTAGTGAGACGAATAAACTATTTTGTATTTTCATTTTGTTTCACTTCAAATTTTGGTAAATATGGAAAATAACAGATTTCAAACTTGTGTATGGCAATTTTTCCATTATTATACATATTATTACTTTGGTAAAGGAAAATTACTGAAATAATTAAATTTATATTTAATGAAAAAACAAACTTATAAAAAGGAAATATATAATTATTAGCAACTATCAAAATAATTGTTATTCTAAATTTCCCATGACTTTCGGATTTTGTAAGTTTTGTTATTGCAGTTACAAGTTCTTTATATACGAGGGTATATCAAAAAGTCTTGCAATATCATATGAAAAAACAAAGTGAGTGAGACAACAATATATTTTTCAAAACCATTTTTTATCGCGATGAAACTTCTAGAAGAACATTTCGATGTAAATTTTACAGTTCGTTTGTTTTTGTCAATTTAGTAACATGTGTTTTGAATTTTTCTTAAAATGAATGAAATTGAATATCGCGCCGTTATTAAATTTTTCTGTAAAGATGGACGAAATGCAATTTATATATTCAACAATATATCAAAAGTTTACGGCGAATCTGCACCATCATATGCCACAGTAACAAGGTGGGTAAAATTATTCAAAAGTGGTCGGGAGTCATTAGAAGACGACAACCGCTCGGGTCAGCCAGCAGATGCCATTAGCCATGAAAACGTAATTTTGGCCGAATCTATTGTATTGGAGGACCGGCGTATTTCTGTTCCGCAGTTAGCGTGGAGACTTTCTCTTTCATACGGTACCACATATACTATATTACATGACCACCTTCACATGTCGAAAGTAAGTGCGCGATGGGTTCCCCGTTTGTTGAATGCAGAACAAAAAAAAATGCCCGTTCAAACTTCAAAGGCGATTTTAGATATGTACAAAGAAGATCTAGAAAATTTCTTGGATAACATAATAACAGGCGATGAAACATGGCTTCATCACTGGGATCCGGAATCCAAACAAGAATCGATGCAATGGATTAAACGTAGTGAACCACCACCAAAGAAATTCAAAACTCAACCGTCTGCTGGTAAGGTTTTGGCAACAATTTTTTGGGATGCTGAAGGAATTTTGGTAATCGATTATATGCCAACGAAAACCACAATCACAGGCATATATTACGCAGAGATTTTGCGAAAATTCAAAAAAGCGATCCGGAAAAAACGGCCAAGGAAAGTTAGGAAAAAATCTTGCTTCTTCACGACAATGCACCCGTGCACAAGGCTAATATTGCTCAAGCTGCATTAAAGGACTGCGGCTTCGTGGAAATTCCGCATCCACCGTAAAATCCAGACTTGGCACCCAGTGACTACTTTCTGTTTCCCAATTTGAAAAAAACACTAAGGCGCCGGAAATTTTCCAGTGACTATGAAGTACAGTCTGTTGTAAATGAATATTTTATGGAGCAAAAGAAATCTTTTTTTTTAGAGGGTTTAGGCAAGTTAATTGATCGATGTGACAAATGTATAAACCTTAAAGGAGATTATGTCGAAAAATAAAAATATTGCTGTCTCACTCACTCTTTTTTTTCATATGATATTGCAAGACTTTTTGATTTGCCCTCGTAGTTCTTGTTCTAGTTATTATTTGTTTACTTTATCAGTAATTAGTTAGAATAATTTTCGTTGCGTTCAAGATTTAAAATAACTATTTAAAATGAATAATATATAAATGTCATTAAGTACCCACTTCAAAAGTTCCAAATACATAAGGTATCAATTCAATTAGAAATAATGAAGAAATAAATGTTTAAACTGCAAAATATAATACTAATACACATAAATTTAAATTTATTCTACCTAACTTGAAGAATATCGTACAGACCAAATTTATTTTTCCATAGTTGTTTTTTATAATATAGTTAATTTAGTTCCATTTTATAAGCTTTTTCGAGTTTGTCGACCTTAAAGAAACTTATAAATTAAACTTACCGTTTATAAATTTTAATCTGTTTATATGTTCAGCTCTAAACTAAAGAATCAAAATAGCAAACCATTGGCATTGGAAAACTTCGATAGTAACAGTTGGATTAGACTTGATGAGCAAAATTACGAATAAATATAGCCCGACGTTGGGACCGTTTCTACTTAAGGGTTGGGTTCGTTTGGGATTAAACTTAGATTGAGCTGGATCAGGTTCGGATACTTTGAATTGTTTTCTGTTTATCTGTCTTTATAAATTTAGTTAATTTATAGTTTACGCAAGTATGCATTATTTAGCAGTGTAATACCAATTAACATAATTCTCAAATAGCTAAGCATAACCGCTAGTATATAGGTATAGATGACACTAAGGTCTACCTAAAGTGGTATGTTTATTCCAATAAACATTAAACTGAGAGATTGCTCTCACAAATATGCATGTTACGAATTCCGGTCGTTTACATGGCAAGGCGAATTGACAAAACAATTTGGAATGCTTAGATATTGTTAGTCCTGCTAAGAATTCAAAAATTTTTTTTTTACTACTCCGACCAATTTTCGAAAATATGTAAAACAGGGGTGGAATGTTGTAACATTAACTTTTTGATACCATCGAAATATATGTTTCTTTCATCGCGTTTTTTGCAGATTTACCATTTTCCCTCCAGTTTTTTGCAAATTTACCATTTGCTATACCGCCGAAGTCAAAAAAAGTAGTTTTAAAAAAAAAAAATCTGTGTGTATGTGCGTATGTGGTGCCGTGCCCCCTGCATGTCTGGTTCTCTACAGCTCAGATGAATTGACTAAAATCCCAATGATTTTTGGCTGAAATCGTTCTACCGGAAGTGGCAGCCTCAGAAGGAGCTTTTTTGTTATGTGCAAATATTTTGAAAATTACATCATTCACGACAAAACGATTATTAACTAAAATGATATAAATTAAATTTGCAACAATACCGGTCTAGATCATTTTTTCAAATTATAAGAGGAAATGATATTATTTTTTGACGAAAAACTGTTTCAACAAAAATTCGGCCCTGTACTGCCCAGACGGATTGATTGATTGGAATGAAACTTTATACTAAAGCTTTTTCCACAAATTGAGAGATGCCAGAGAATTTTCTCTGAAATCGGACCACCGGAAGTGACGGCTTCCATAGAAACTTTTTCGTTTATTGCAAATACATATTTTGAAAAGTATTTAGCTTTGTGGAAAAACGATAAAAAGTTCAGATCATTTTTAATTTTTACCGGAAATTGTAAGCTTTCAAAAAACAACTTTTATTTCACCAATTCGTCATTTCTACAGTCCATTCGTATTAACTATTTGCAATGAAATTTCATATTTTATTTTCGATAAAAGAGACGTAAATTTCGATAGTATCGAAGAAACTGATATTTTTCAACATCTGGGCGGTATGTTGTACCATCACTTCGAATCGAAAAGGAAGTAGCAGTTTTCATAGGAGCTTTCTCGTTTTTATATTTTATAAAGTCAACCAAATTGTGAAACATGTATACATATATTTAACAGACACAATACATGGCAGGATAATTTTGGTGGATATCGATTAATCGTAAGATGATATTGGCTCCTTTCATCATAGCTGTAAAGCCAACAGGGTTGTGCATTCGTCATTTACGTACATTAGTGGTGAAATAAAATCGAGTGTTAGCCACAAAATAGACATTCATCAATTTTTATTGTATTCACAGTCCTTTTTAACAGCAACACCGTAATTAATTCTGATAATATGTCTAAAATGTCGCTGTTATGGTTGAAATCTATTTTTAGCATTTCTGTTATCTTTTACACTTTATAATGGGCTGGCGAAAAAGAAATCCTTTATTTTTTCGCTGTGAAATCCTTTATTTTGTGGCAGTGGGTGGTACTTATATTCGTTGGAAAGGGGGATTCATATACTAAAAAATTATTTGGTGTCATTGTTTTGATTGATTTATTCAGTTGTGAGTTAAAGCGTGTCAAGGATGGAGGTTAATAAAGTGAAAATTCGCTATATTTTACAATTTTGTTTCGATAAAGGCGAAAATGCAAGTCAGGCGGCTGAAATGGTGAATGGTGTCTATGGTCCCAATACTGTCACAGCCAATCACGCGCAATTTTAGTTTGGTCGAGTTCGTTCCGGTAATTTCGATATCAAAGATGCACTCACGCACTGGAAGGCATAACGTCGAAAATGTCAATAAAATCCTGGAAGTTATCGAAGTAGACCGGCATACGAGCTGTCGTAGCATCGCGTAAAAGCTTAAGAGTGACCACAAAAAAGTCTTAAACCATTTGTATAAATCTGGCTTCAAAAAAACCTCGTTGTTTGGCTGCCACACTAGTTGACGCAAAAAAAAATTGATGGTCTATGTTTCCAGCTGCGAATCTTTAGTCAAATAGAACGAAATCGATCCATTTTTGAAGCGGATGGTGACGTGATGAGAAATGGGTTACATACGACAATGTTACGATCATAGTAGAAGACCGGCGAAGTGGCCCAAACGGTGATCAAACCAGGATTGATGATCAGGAAGGTTCTGCTTTTTGTTTGGTGGGATTAGAAGGGAATCATATACTATAAGCTGCCGCCCAATAGCCAAACGCGCAGTTCGCACCTCTACTGCAAAAAATTGGACAGAAAATGTCTCAAAAATAATTGCTTTAAGTGAGGATGGCCGTAGTGTGCCTACCTAAATTTCGCTCGAAGTACAGTTGAAGACGCTATTAAACGGTATCGCGAAACTGGTCAGCGAAGGGTTGGTTGGGTCTTAAATGAGCAACAAACGAGCGGTACGATCGGTTTATGGTATCAATGGTACTGCGAGATTGTTTCCAAATAGCTAGAATTGTCGGTGGTCCATTGGCACAGGTACGTGTTGTTGATATTTTAGTCAGCACAGCATCGCGAAGATTAAATGAACATGGTCCAGGAAGGCTGCTACAGCTTTTTTCATCCCATCGAAAAACCGTTTTTTTTGCCCATAACCTCGTCAGTTGGACTACAGACGACCGAAAGTCCATGTTGTTTACTGATGAATCAAGACTCAGTCTGCGATCACCGGATGAACGTGAAAGAGTATGGCGGAGAGCGGTATGCGCAATGTGCCATATCACCAAGGGTCCCATTTCATGACTATTCACTGATGGTGTGGGTAGGCGTTTATATAGGACGGTCCTTGTGTTTCTACGCAATTACGCGCTGCTTAACTGCTGAATGGTATATCGTGGACTGTCTAGAAGATTGTGTGATTCCATACGCTCCATTTATTGGACAGCAATTTAAATTAATGCATGACAGCGTCAGACCCCACATTGCAAAGGTTGTCAATAATTATTTGGATGAAGTGGGAATTTACGAATTGTTTGGCTCGCTTACAGATCTGGCCTTAATCCCATTGAGCACGTGTGGGATATGATAGGGGGTCGTTTAAGGCAAAGGGAAGTCGTTCCAGAAACCTTAGACCATCTTCAATCAGCTCTGCAGGAAGAATGAAAAAGGCTACCTCAGGAGTACATTGCAAACCCAGCTCGTGGAGGAAATACTCGATATTAGTGTACCAATCGCATAGATTTATTGTTGATTTTTATTTACATAAAGATGAAGATATATCAATATCCGCTTTTTCGCGGTAGGATTTTAATTCGACACAACGGAGCGCGGATTTTTATATATTGTGGTAACTTATTTTATATTGGTTACAAATTGACAACTGAAACTAATCATCAAGGCGCCAAATAAATATTTTTATTTTTGTCATAAACATCTAGCGGCTAAATTACGCGTACTTGCTTCTAACTGCTCATGAAAATATCAAAACCAGTTGCGAGTAGTTCATTTAGCAAGGACAAATCCATTACACTACTGTTGGTAAGCTGGAAATCACTTATAAGCGTAGTGTTGAAGCTCCTTCAGCCGCAGTGGTATCTTGCATTAGCACAAAGTTATTGTGTAAATCTCTTCGAGCACCCTCTTCCTAGCTAGTACCATTTCAAACATGATGGTGCAAATTCTGACGCGAACAGTTTGTACCAGGTTACAAGGTAACGTTCGCCAGACGTTCATCTGATATAATAATAATCCATAATTATATTTCCTAGAAGACAACGCTAACCAACTCTAATTCGAAAAAAATGCAATACTTTTGTCCTCGAGTGTATTTCAACTTCTAATTTTGATTTTATGCCCGTTATTGACGCTAAATTTTAAACAAATACAATTATGTATCCATCTTGTTTTCCCTTGTCAATGAATACTATAAAATCAACTCGTATTACATAATACACACCGTTGTTAATTACATTTTAATTTTCCAAATGATGTTTACAAATTTGACCACAATTGATATGCGGGTTTTTCACTGTAATAGTGGTGGGATCAAAACAATCAGTTACTCGAGCTCTCCAGTTTAAAATTGTACAGATAAGTTTATTGGAGAATTCCTCCCTTTTGAATAGCGAGAGGACAATGGAGCTTGGAGTGCAACCCTTTACAATCCCACCCCATTACTTAAAAAAATTGATAAGTGATCGATATCTGTTCCGATTAGATTTTATTTCCATTTCATGCGTCATGATAAACTCACCTTTCATAAATGCTGCTATTAAATGTGTAATGCAAACTTTTTGATAATCGTAATTAAGTCATAATTCAGGCACCCAAATTATTGCATTTATATAAAAATGGCCATAGTTATGTTTATTCATCTACACAACTGAGATTATGTAATTGTTAATCCTTCGTGATAGCTGCGCGCCCATTCCATTATTAGTACAGGTTCTGAGTTACAGTTATTTCAAGGTAATAAAAAATAAAATAGAGTAGACTCGCGATAACGTGAATAAAATATAACCCAAGCAAGTTCATGTTTACGAGATTGTTCTTGTTTGCGGAAGTTGATGTTTTCATTTGACATTTTTTCACAAGTTTACAGTGTTTTGTTTTGATAAAATGTACACATAGCCAGCTATATTAAAATATACCACTAAATATAATATAAATGAAAGATATTGCTCTTATATAATTCAGGTTTAAACCAGTCTTTAAATATTGCAGCTGTCATTCACGCAATTTTTGAATGTTTATATAGTAGGGACAGGACAGTTAAAATTTGTAAATGATCGTGGATTTTTAGTTTTTCCAATTACCAATGGTCTAATTTATGGAGTCCATTTGCATTAGTACATGCTAAAAAAGTAATGCGTTGTTTTACGTTTTTCCTTCCAGGCGCGTTATTTTCTAATGATGAAACAAAGTTTTTCTGGTAAAAGTTTTCAGTACAAGCCTGTTTCATCTGCATTATAAATTTGGTTTACAGGCAGACTAAGTTCAATTATTTTGGCTTGCAATTTTCTTTTAAATAGCTTCACAAGTTCAGGTTGACAGAACAACTTCTCTCCAGTAATTTTAAGCAAGTGTCCACCAAAACGAGTTTTGAAACGTTGTAGTCAGTAGCCACCCATCACTTGCATGGAAAGTGCTTTCATTTCCTTCTATTTGTCCATGTAAAAGTTTAGCGTTTTCTTTAAGCAAATCGCCACTTACAGGGACATTTTTACCGCGCTGCCCAAAAAAGCAACGATATTATTTCTTCTCCATTTTAGGATATCCTGACATTTTAAGGGTTCGTCTCTTACCTAGCCCCATAAAGGTGTTGTTCACCGCGTTTAAAATGTCGTCACATTTTTTGTCAATTGCACAAATAGTAGACTTAGCAACATTATATTTTTTGGATAAATTTGTAACACTTGTTCCTTTACGAAATTGTTCAATAATTTTATATTATTCATTTAATGTTGAAACTGTTATTTTTTACCCATCTCTTAAAACTTTTATAAAACACACTAGTGTTTATCGCCCAAAGTATTTTCTGTTACTGCTGCACTTTCAACTTTACTCGATTCAAATTATGAAAAAAGAAATAAATTGGGAATCCCCGAATTGTATCTTCAATTGCAAATTTAGTTCTTAATTTTAATTCACTCTACTTGTTCAAACCCTTCAATACTAAAAAATGTTGCAACGAATGAATTGTTATATAGTAAACAGGCCTAACGGGACTTTCGAAAAAAAATTTCCACAAGTTGTGCTCGAATTTTCTACAGTGTTTTGTTAACGTTATAAAGGATAACGGCAATATCGGGGTTAACTCGTTTCAAATTATGAAAAAGAACAAATTAGGAATCCCCCGAGTCGCATTTTCAACTTAACTTGATTTAAATTATGAAAAAAAAACACTGGGAATCACCGAATCATGCGAGAGGACATGCGAGAGTGCACAAAATTTAAATCACGTTATCGCGCTTTGCAATTGTTCACGTTACCGAGTAGTGTTCACGTTATCCGGAGTTCATGGTATACGGCGTTCATGTTATCGCGAGCCTACTGTATATGTTTTATAAAAATATCGTTCATTTTTTCAAAAAAGTTTGCTTGATCGTAATCGAATAACAAGTTAACAATCGTGTAAACTTAATAAGAAATTAATTTTCATATTTTTTTGCAGTTGTACTACTTCTATCGTTAGTACTTTACTTCACTTTTAATTTCTCACTTTTATTTTCTCAATTAGGTTGGTTAAACCTGAAATATACTACCAAAATAATAATATTCGCTCAATTAATTTTTTTAACTGCCTACACCATTTGTTGCATATTTTTATACTTTTAATTTTAACCATATGTAGGTGTTCTAATTATAAACTGATAATTAGGGAGAATTTAAAAATTATTTAGCTACGTACGTAATAATTATTACTCTTTGAGTAAACCGTTGCATGTTGACTTACAATGGTAATAATGTATACCAAGTTTGACGAAAGGCTGCTCTAAAAATAAATACTTACCAATTTTTGATTAGATAAGACTATAATTTCTCAAAGTTCAAAATGGAGTCTTGTTTGTTTATTTGCACCCGCGATATTTTTCGTCTTATACAAAATATATTTTTTCTTCCGATAAAATTCTGAGTTCTAACTGTATATATATATATATACATACGTAAGAAGAAGAAAAAAAATTCTTTGTAATACTCTTGCTTATTTTTAATTTTGTCTAACTTATTTATATTACTACAAAATGTGATATATCGACATAAAAAGCAGAGGCTTATGACGTAATAAAATAGCATCAGCAACCATTTGTCGTTGTTGTTGTTGTTGTTGGTGGTGGCGTTCATGATTGCTTTGAGTATTTTACTTTTTAATTATAAATCAATTTATTCGAGAACATTTTCTTTTTATAAATTGTTATTCATTAAATTTATTGATTTTTTTGTTCTCGTTTATTATATAGGTGCTGCGGTTAAAATGGAACATTTCCAAGCCGCACTAGATCCTCGTAAACAAGAACTGCTTGAGGCACGATTCCTCGGAGCTCGGGTAAGTGTTCTTTTTTGTGTTTTGCTGTAGATAGTATTGGTAAAGAATATGTATTTAAAATTTATGTGATGTGTGAAATGTTTCAATTTGTTTGACCACATTTTGTTTGATTGGCTATTTATTTAGTGTTGCGATACGAAGTTAATTTTTGTAAGATTTTTTGAAATAAAGGGAAAATGGATTCTAGTTTTCGAATGATGAAAATTGTTTGGGTGTGTCTGATATATAATTTTCGGTTTTTTCTCATCAACGTCCTATTCAGTTTTTATTATTGCTGTTTATGTAGAAAAGTGGATATACATATATTTTATGAACATGCATATGTCGCTCTTTATATAATATGTAGATACAATTATATACGTGTAGTATGTATACCCAGCATAAAATATAAATATATAATAGAAATATATTTTTGTACATAGGAAAGGATATGTATATAGGAAAAAAGTATTCACATTTTTTTTATTTCTTTGCTCTCTATATACATATCTCTCGGTTTTAACGTTGGGAAAACAGTTTTTTATGTTTATACGTATAACATTTTTTTTTTCGAATCGATTTTTCAACTTTTTTTTTGTTTTGTTTTCCCACCAACATCCTCTTATAATTCTTTCTATATACAATATTATATTTGTATATAATGTTTATAAAAAAATGTACTAAAAGTACTATCAAAAAACTATGTACCATGATTATTCCAGTTCACTTTTAATTCAAATTTATTGTGTTATATACACATTAAGCAAACATTTATGGAATACGAACGAGCGCCATCTAGAATGACGGTTTCTTAGGTGGGTGAAAAATCAATATCCACAATCAACATCCTTGATTTTGGAATCCACTTTGAATGGCGTTTAAAATCTAAGTAAGTAGCACATTCTACTCAATTTTCTATTAAAATGGTTATCCAACCATAATGAATAAATCTGCAATACGAAATGCTAATATTTATTAAACAACTTCGAATTATTTGTCTGTGCTGTGTATGGTCGTGAGTACGACTTTTAATTGTTTTTATTTAGTTTTTTTTTTTTAAAAAAGAAAATGGTTGACATGCACTTGCATTTTGTTTTTGTTCATGTACATTTTAGCTCGAGTAGCTACATAAAATTAAAAATGGCAAGTAAAAACAAAAAATCGAAATAGTTTTAGTACTTTAGTTTTTTTGATTTTACTTGTACATAACCGATTTTGTACGATTGGAAAACACATAGTTTATTTTTCAAACTAAATCCGAATTTCTAATTTTTTCTTAGCTGCGTTTTTTTTTATAGGCAAGTAATGGAGTTACTGTAATACCACTGTTTACTAGTTTTTTATGCGATCGCAAAGTTTTATTGTGTAATACATATTTTGTTTTCTTTTTAACTTTTTTGATAAAGTATAGCGTTTTAAATTTTTTTATCACAAGTTTAGTATCACACATTTGTTGTGTATGGTTTAAAAATAAAATTAGTTTTACCGCAGTATATTGTGTGAGTTTCGGATTAGGTGACAAGGTAGATGTGTAAGTTGAGACGTCATTTTTTTTTGTAAATGTCTATCATAACGAAAAAGCTGATCTTTTTGTTTTGGTTTAGATATCAATAATTAAAGGTTTATAGGTTATTTCATTATAAATGAGTAATTGTAGATTTTTTATGGAGCTCGAAATTTGCATATTTCAACAAGTTATTTACAAGTAAAAGTTATTACATTGAAAAACGTTGGGATATTTAAATAAACACATTTTCATTTTGATTATTATATTAATTCATCTGCAAATAAATAAGCAAATGGTTATTGAAAACTATTAGCGTATATTTGCGTCTGTAAAATACTAAATTAGTTTGTTATTGCTTTATTAAATCGCAAGAACTCATAATTTAATTATCAAGAAACCACAACTAGCTATTGAGAACCATAATAACTGATAAACACTAGTTACTCATTTGTTGTATATTAGTACATACATATATACATATGTATATACATAATGGAATTTATAAGAAAATGATGGTATGGTAGTCAAGATTAATCGAAATGAGAAATAGTCAGTGAGTCGTTTAATAAAATTTCTATTCTTGTTCGTCACCCTTTTAATTTCTATTTTTAATAAATTAATTTATAACAAAAAATATAATTTATATTGTACGCGTAGTATTGGTGATAAATGATGTATTCTGTTTATTTGTGGCTTAGTGTTAGTATATACTCTACAATTATTTACTTTATAAAATATTACGTAGTTGGATTCGTGTAGATTTTTTTTTTTGTATTTTAATTTTATTTTGATTTGCTTTGTTGTGTTCATTTCAATGTGATTACGATATTTTTAGAACATATGTATCTAAATTTTTAACTTGAACAAAAAATTATTTTTAGTGTAGCAGCCAATAAAATAAAATAATCGAATAGAAAATATGTATATTTATATATCAATTTCAATTAAGCTGCTATACCTTTCATATGTTTTTAATTGTATAAACTAAACGGTTTTCTATGGCAAGGTTATGTTTTTATCAAGAAGCAAGGAATATTTATACAGAAATATAATAATTGAGGTATGCAGCGTTTAAACAATTATTTAAACATCACGAACTATTGAAATACTTTTTTAATAACAGTAAGTGATGTCTACCGTTCGATTAAAATTTCATCTCTTTTTTTAATCGGTATTCTAGTATGTACACTCATTACTCTTTATGAAAAAAAAGAAAAAACAATAGCAGTCTATTATAACACATAATATATAATTTCTCGCAGTCTAGTTTATGTAGTATTTTTGTCTAAAACTGTAAACTATTATGTATTAGATAAGCCAGTCAGCTAACAACTTTTATTTATAAATTCAATATTGAATCGATATTATTATTTTTTGTCTAATTTAGATTTAAGTTAAAATAGAAAA
Source organism: Nephrotoma appendiculata (assembly GCA_947310385.1). Classification (NCBI taxonomy): domain Eukaryota; kingdom Metazoa; phylum Arthropoda; class Insecta; order Diptera; family Tipulidae; genus Nephrotoma; species Nephrotoma appendiculata. The sequence continues at coordinate 52,701,940 of OX371225.1, read as the reverse complement.
AGAAAATTAATTATTTTTTTCATTTAACGGTATGATTAATTTAAACAAATTGTGAGCGGAATTTAGTAGATGTATTCTAATTATAGCTTTTCTAAACGTTTTATAAATATTTTATATTTCGTGTGATCTTTGCGATGATTTAATATTGGTTAATCATCATTTTTTTTATATTTAATAAAAGTGTAGTTTTGGCGACTTTGACGATGCCAGAAATTTTAAGTTTAGGTATGAGTGCATGTTATAGTTGATTTCATATCTTCAGATGTATTTGTACATAACATACTGCTGCAGACTATGCTTATTGATTATTTAAAATCAAAGTATCAACCATTTTATTTTATTTAAAAAAATATTATGTTTACATGGAAAATAACTTCTTTCTTATATACATATATGATTCATATAAGTATACACGTCTACACAATTTTATTATACATAACATATAAGGCATAGCAGAAGGCATGTTAAATTTATATAATAAAATGATCTGAATGTGTCTTACCCTGTTTTCGTATTATTTATATATGTATATATATATATATAATATGTTTTATATTTTCAATTCTGGAAAATTCCATAATGAACAAAAAGAAAAATGTATATAGAAATATAAACTGTACTCGTATAAACAAATTTCATTTTGACCTCTCCATTTTTATTTTATTTCATTTTTTTTTTAATTCCCATCTACCTCAAACATAACAACAACAGAAATTTCTGTATATTTATGTTAAAAATGATGCTGAGGCAAATAGGAGGACGGATAATGCTTTTGATACACACTCTCATCTTGTTAAAAATATATATAAAATACATTTCTTATTACAGTGAAGTATCAGTTAACACACCGGGAAGGGTTAAAACAATGGGAAAGTGGTAGATTTTTGAAAATCATCAGGGAGTTATTCCTATTGCTGCCGATTTTTATTATATTAAATAATCGAACTTCGTTGTAGCATATATGGTATATACATATGGACTCTTTTCTAAATGCCCAGCAGCCCATTTATCATTTCCGCGTGTTAATAAAACCCAAAAAATATACTTAATCATCACATTTTTATGCTTAGTTGACTTACTGTATATTTTTAATTTTTATCTCAGTTAAAATATTACAAATACATACGAACAATTGAATATTGGATCGATAATTTTCTTTTCAGCATGTTTTTTTTTTTTTTTTTGCTATTTTTCCAAAATCATAATACACTGACAAAACCGAAAAAAAATATATGTTTTAGAATTTGTACTAATTTTTTCTGTGCTGATGAATAAAAGTTGAATTAGCAGTGTTGTTATCGGAAACAGTCGTGTTTTCATCAAATATAAATTAAATAAAAACATTAGTTGAGATAAATTGCACGGTTGAGTATCCGAGTATCGCACGATGTGATGTGAAAAGAAGGTTGGTTTCTTCTGTTTAATAAGACTTAATACTATAATAATAGGGGTTGGTAAAACTATTTTATTATTTAATACTAGTACAAATTGTTCTTTTTTTCTAATTCCATGCATTACAAATACTAATCTGAGATTATTTTAATATATTTTATTTATTTGTAAATAAAATTGTTTTGCTACAAATTACACAAATTTATAATTGGTCTTCTTATGGAGATGACAATTGTTGCTAATCAATTGTCATTTTTAGCTTGTCAAAACATTTTAGTCGAACTTCAGGGGCAGATTTGTTATTGTCATTCGTCTTTCGCCATTTAATTTTAAGTAAATTATTTTAACGTCGTAAACTTCTAGTGTTGGTTAGATGTATTATTTTCTTCTGTTCACATGAAATAATATTAAAATTAACCAAGAAAAATTAAAAACATGTCCTTTTAATTTCATTCCGCCACCCGACGGCAAGTCAAAAATTTCTTTTTTTTTTGTGGGTGAAATCGAAAGTTTTAATATATTTTTGTTTCTGATCACAAAAAACAAAAAATTTTCGGCAACTGTATATGAAGAAGCAACACACCTTTCCAGTTTTAATTATTTTCTATTTTCACTTTTTATCTCACTCTGAAAAACATAAAGAAAATAAATCGTCGAGAAACTCACAAATTATTTTTGAAACACCCATTACAAAAAATTCCGTTTTTTTTTTTACTTATTTTTAATTCATTCAACAAACAAAAATTTAATCCACACAGTAAATTTCAATATATCGATAATCTTAAGTGTTGCCACATTTCGCGTAATATGTCATCAAAACATTTTTTTAAACATAGTAAATTCTTAGTAGAATCGAGAGTGTTGGTTTTAAATCAAATATTTAAATCGTAATTCAAGGTCAGTAATTTTTAAATTTAAATAAAATTATTATCTCCATTACTTTTAAAAAAAAAAAAAAAAAAATATTTTAAATTAATTTAATTAAATTGCAAACATGAGAAATACACAAAAAATCCTTTTGTTTGTTTTGTTTATTTAAAAAAAAAAATTAACAAAAAGAAGCGCATGTCCTTGTTTAAATTTTATAAAATAAAAATTCGGGTTGCTCTGCCTTTTTCAATATAGGCGATGGTGTATTCTAAATTTATTTCACAAACAAAAATTGGAATCACTACATATTTTCGTTAAATAGATTTTTCACGATTTAATTTTGCATAAAATATAATTATAATAATACGAGTAATGAAAAATAAAATTTAATCCACGAATGCTCCATCCGAACTGTTCAAATGCAGGTTACTGACTGACTTTTATATTATTTTTTCGCTCCGTTTACTGTGTATATATATACGTATAGTGGTATTATATTGCGTTAAATATGTAAGTAAGCATGTTTGCCTGTCCCGACAATGTCTGGCTGATGTTTATATTATATACATGAAGTAAAAAAAAAATCGACCGAATAAAATACCGCCAACACAATTTCGTCGATCAGACGGTTTGTATACATATACAACTAATACATGTCTAAATGGTTGAAGTACGATTGCGCTCAGTTTTGTATTTTGCTTTAAGTTTCTCATTTTCTTTTCTAAATCGGAGAGGAAAGAGTATAAAAATGTTATTAAAATATAAAAACGTGCACAAATACTAAATATAAACACGATTACACAATATAATATATACACGAAATTCCGTTCAATACAATATGACGTTTCGTATCGTTTTTTTTCTTTTTCGTTTTTGTTTTGTGTGCTAGTTTTATTCTCTCATTTAATCTGGCAACATAGTATCCGGACAGCTGATCAGAAGGTTGCTGCTACTTTTGCTTTGCAATCAAGTTATGTTTACATCGTCATACTTGCTTGCTATGTATTTATATAATATATTTTTATATAAATGTATATGAATATAGCGTTCGTTGATACCAAAATAAAAATAAAAAAAAATGTTTTTTTTTTGTTTTGCTTTTCTTTCATATTATTACTACTGATATAGAATTGAAATATAAATAAAACGCATGACTCTCCGTGTTGCCGTAATATTTATTTTGAATTTTTTTATTTTTATTTTATAATTTGTCTATTGGAATTTTGTGTTTTAGGGGCAACATGGTAAATGTTTAATGTGAATCACATGATTATTGACACTGTACCGTGAGGATTAGTATTTTATTTATAATGTGTTGATTGAAATTAGCTCTCAAGGGTCTAATACAGTGGCTTTATTTTGTTGATAAAAAAAACATACTTTGGTGAACTGTACTGTTTGTCGGAATATTTATGTGATTCGCATTATATGTTTCCGTCTTATCATATAATATAATTTTGATTAAATCGGAGAATTTCGCTTCCACGCAACGTATCCAGAATCCATCTCTTTTGCAGGTCTCTTTATACTTTTATAATTGTGTTACTTTTTAACCCTAGTTCGCGTATAAATTGTGCTAATACTGTATACATATTTTTATATATAATACAATATAATAAAGGAAAAGAAAAACAATTTTGTTCTCAAACTACATTTAAATTAAATTACGAAAAAAAGAATAAACAAAAAACCTTGAATAAAAATGTTAATATTCTTCAGCCATTTTGATAAAAAATAATTTTTGTATAATATATACTTTTGCTCAGAAAATATACATATCTTTAATAAGTAATAACAGCTAAATATATTTAGTTGAAGTCAGAAAATATGTTCGAATATTTTCGTAAAGAAAGACGGAAATATATATATTTTTTTTTTATATTACTACCCGTACTATTCATCAATTCAATAATCATGCCGATGAGGTGATTTTCACTAAGCTTATCAATTTATTTTTAATCTGACTATAAATATAATAAACTTTTTCTTTCTCTATTTGCTATGTTAACTATGGTTTGATTTTGGTGTATATGTTGGGTGGTTTACTGGGTTGTGGTTATATTTTAAGTTTTTTTACAAAACACTAAACATTTTTATTTTAAAACTTTATTAAACATATTTCTTTTCTTTTAGTTTGTTTCATTAGTTAATTCTAATAAATACTAACAAGAATACAAGATTAATATTGTGGAGTGCTGTATACTACTTATATCAATATGGAACTATAAACGCCAAGTAAAATTGAAAAATAAATCGGTATAAAAATGCGCTACTGATCACTATACTACCGAGGCAATTAATTATTAAAATATATTGGGGAATTTATTTGAACCTGCGATTACATATCACTATACTACCGAAGATTATTATTTATTTTAGTTGTATTTCGAATACCGAAGAATAACCGTTAAAATTGGGATGCTGTACTAACGTGGAATATATTTAATTTATTAAACCGTTTAGAACGGGGATACTTATTACTATACTACCGAGGAATTTATTTATTTTATTTCAGAAATATTTAAAATAGTGCAATGCAAACACAACTTTAATTAATAACATGTGTTAACACCGTAAGTACAAATCACTTTACTACCCAGGCACATAATACTTAGTTTTATTTGAATGCAATTCAATGTTAATGTTTCAATTTAACATACTAACTTTAAAAATCTATTAAAATTTAAAAAATTTTGGTTGCGGCTTGAAATATAATCTAATGAATAGGGATTTCAATTGAATACAAATTGAGTAATAAAATAAAATAATTCAATCAAAGTTTGCAATGCTTTCACAAAAATAGAATGTTAGGTACTATCGACCACTCTAATTTGACATATATTCGTTTATATTCACGACAGAGATAGTATAAGCGTAATTGAATGTAGGTCATTCTATTGCCTAGTATATTCCCAAACATAGCTTAAAAATCATACCATATGAAATGCCTTTTAACTAATTTTTATATTACACTTGGCATTTTTAAATTCCAAAATTATTTTAATCGAAATTTATATAAAAGTATCAATTTAAACCTACCACAGGGAGTAATGGATAATAGCACAAGATACATAAAAGCTTTCGACTGTTTATACATACATAATACAAACATATTTTTTGTTCTTGTTTTTCTACTGAACATGCTCTCTAAATAATTTCCGATATATTTTATAACATTATACGTATGCTTTCTGGTTTCTTCTTTTGCTTTATTTTGTGTGCTACCATAAATAAATTTATGATGCACCTTGAAAGCCACTTTTTGTGACTTTGAAAAGATTATTTTGAAAATTTCATAAAAAATATATTAGATTGTAAATTTCTTGTTTGAACTAGTAGAATCAATTATTAAAAATGTAATTTAATGAAAAACTACTCCACTAATCTTTGTATAATAATAATTCAATCGTAAATTGACCATAAAATAAGAATATATGGATAATTAACACGTCATTTTTTGTTTTTTAATGTTTTATTTTATAATTTTGTTCGTTTTTCTAATATGGCAGCACGAAAAATAGGTAAATTATAAAACTTTCGAATTCGATTTTTTTTGCGAAATGTTTTGTTTTAATTATTTCTCATAATTGTATATATAATTTTTTAGTTTTTACTGTATATATTAGAAATAAAAAGTATATGAACAAGTTATATAAAACGTTCTTATATACTTGAGCATTTATATAAAAAATGAACAAAAGAAATAAAAAAGGTTTATATATTTTAAGTAAGTGAGAGATTGTATTTGTTGTTTTTCTTGAATTTTTCTGTACAAAATTATTTGGTTGTTTTTTTTTAAATTTAATGCTAAAGTAGGGTTATAAATGGAGAGGTTTTAGTGTAAAATTACGTATAGATTTTTTTTATATATATTTTGACAAAGAAAATTGTGAAAAGGCGTTGTCTTTTTTTAGTATTTTTACTTTTAGTTTTTCCATATTTGATACGAAAAAATATTATAATTTATGAATGAATTTAGGCAACATAAGGGTAACTTAAAGATATTGATTTTTTTTCCGAATATTGCGATAGCTTTTATGGTTGAACGGGGGTTCAGATTAATTGAGAATAATTTAACTACACATGGTTTGTTTTTTACGATTTGTTCGGTATGATATGTACTTGTGTTTAGATTCATCATCTAGACTATGTAGTTATTTTTAGGTAAATAACAGAAAACTGGTATTTATATAGAAAATCAATAATGCGAATGAAATTTTCTCTGGTGGTTGGTCGAAAATACGAAAATATACATTTTGGATAAAAAAAATAAATTCTACACGATAAAACATATAGAGATACATACCTACATTTTTATTATTATTTTTCGTTTTTTTTTTGTAGAGAAGAATATACAATTTTCTCTATTCTCCAATCCCAAAGTTTTTATTATACTTTTTTCTATATATAGAAATAATGCTTTATTGGGTATGGGGGATGAATAGTAAAAATGCGAGATATAGAGTTGAAATTGAATGGTGGTTTTTTGTTTTGAATAAGGTGGTTTATGGTACAGTGGTTAGAGTTGAAAGTTTATGGGTTTGCGTTGGGCTGTGTTTTTGTGTTTATACATGGACTTATTATTTAAAATGAAAAAAAGAACAAACTTTCAGTTCTTGAGTTGATTTTGTCGTGTATGATTATTAAAATTTTCCTTGTTTTTGTATAGAATTTTTATTTTATTTTAATATTATTGTGCCAAGTATTTTAATGACTTTGAGTGTAAGAAAAATAAATAGTTGGATTCTTGTAAGTAGTATATTTCTAATAACATTATTAAATGGCTTTTTATTGTTTCAAGGTCATTGTTATGTATACAAATTATAAAATTAAAGATGTCTAACTCAAGTCTTCTTTCCCATATAACAAAATTATTCACTTCAAATTATTTATCAATCTAAAAGTTTTGTTAGTTTTCTCCGTTTTCTCTAGACTCTTTTTTGCTACTTCTCCAATATACAATAAATACAATTAAAAATATTTTAATATATCAATCATGAAATTTTTAATAAATAACATGGTTATTCAACCTTTTTTAGAAACCAATTAATCGTTCATGTGCTAAATATTTACGAATAACTTTATTAGTTAAATATCTAATGATTTCTGGTTTTTATTTTGTTAATTAGCCTAAACCGCAGAAGTGTGGAATTCATTATAATGCGGTTTTACGATAAGAAAAGTTTAACGTAATTTTTTGTGTTACTATTTCAGGTTATATAGTATTCTTAGATACATATCTGCAAGTTTACCCACTTGTAGATTATTTAGACGGTGATAAATTTGATAGATTCATGTACAATTTTGTAACAAGGGGAACCTTGAAACCTCTCTTTTCTACTTATTCCATCCATACATCTTTAGTTTCGTCTCATAATGTTTGAAATTATATCCAGCTGTGCTTAAAATACATTACCAACAATACTGACCTATAAATATGATTAAGCCGGTGCAATTTAGTCTAAATAAATAATTGAATCGCAATTTAATTTTCATCTCCTCTAATTTCCAAAATAAATTACTCGAGTTATTTTCTTCTCGAGCAGCACACTATTAATATATAATAGTGTCACCCAATTGATTTTGTTTGTGGTTCAACTATGCATAATTCGATTTATCTTTTTTCTGTACGCTAAACGACAATCAAAATTCAAGGCCTATTTATGATATAATTAATATAAATAAACATGGTTGACATATACATATTTACATTTGAAGAATAAATTAAAATAGAAATAAATCTTGAATTAATAAAATTATATTTTAAATTAGTATAAATCTTTATTTGATCGAAAAACGTAGTTATCCCCATTTTTGTTTTGCTTTACTTTTTGCATGTTATCCTTTTCCTTTCTTGAGTATTCTTGGGCTTTAGTCGAGATGATTATAGTAATATGTTCGTGTTTCATTCTTATATCATAATCGTAATTACACTGCAAATCAACAAATGTATCTGAATATTAAAGTAGAAAATGTGTGCCTTTGTGTTGTGTGTGAGAACCAAATAAGAGAACAAGAGGTATTTTTATTTTATTTTGTTAAAATATAAAAGAAACAAGAAAAAGGTTCAGCGCATATTTGGAATATATATATACATATTTTTTATATTGTGGTAGTGTAAGTAGCGCCGCCGGAAGTGATGGTGTTTTGCTTTAATACCGTTTTTTTTTGTTATATATATTTTTTTAAATAAAAAAATCAACTCTTCTCTATCTTCATCCAATATCACAGATGAGAAAAAAAAAATCAGCATCCCAATACACGAATGTAGTGGTGTGTAAAATATCCGCGCGCAACTTTTTTTCTTTTGATTTAATTCAACACATTTTTTTCATTTTAATTTCTTAGTTGATTTTTTTTTTTTTTTGCTTTTTGTTGTTTTGGAGATGATAGAGTTCTGTCTGGTTATTTAAAGTATAAAAGTTTACATGTGTGGGTGTGTCAACGACAACGTCTGCATTAATTAGATTTTTACTTTTTTGTTAAGTGATTGCAAACTTGTTTTTTGATAAGAATATTATCTTTTTTGCATATATATGTGTTTATTATAATATGTGAGTGATATTTTAATTAATAACAAGCAAATAAAAATAATGTAGTAGTGCAACTAATTTAGCAACATGTTTATGAGTTCATGTTGTTTATACGTGAGTATCTCGTTAATTTACTCTGTATTTGATTTTGATATGGTCATCATGTGTATAATTTGATTTTCCGGATGTCGCCATCTTTTATTTAATACTATTGTTTTTCTTTTTACCTTTTTGTTATCAAATATATGTTGCTGTTTAAATTTCCATCCAAAAAAAAAAAGAAAAAATTATTAGTACGAGAGGAGATAGGTTGATATTACAATCCATCTCATTTTTCGATTACTATGCTTGTTTTCTCTTTTCATATTGTGTGTGTTATCTGTTTTATTTATTTGTTGTGACGATTGTGGGAATGAAATAGCATTTTTTTTAAATATTCTGTGTGGACATATTATATAGGGTGGTTGATAAAGAAACTTTACTGTCGAACGGGGCCTTCCAATTAATATTTGTTGTTGGTTACTAACCCCTCACCTTTGATCATTTTGTTATATAATGTTATTAAATATTTATAGAAGTGTATAATGTTTTTTATTTTATCTTAATCACACTGTAATTTAATTTTTTTAGCATAATTTGAGTGGGATTTTTGCAAAATAGAAACATTTCTTTTTTGTTTTTCTATTTGTACAAAGAAATCGATAAAACCAAAAAAAAATGTTTTCTTTTTATGAATTCAAAAAGAAAAATAGAACAAAATAGAAAAATAAAAGACAAAATTTTGCTCAATATTTGTTAAAAAAGCAAAAAATTAAAATCAATCAAAAATTTTCTATTTTTATAATTTAAATCGTAATATAGATTGAGTTCAGTGATTTTTAGTAACTGTTTTTATTTTTCTGTGCACTTAGTGGGGGTGTTTGTAGATTGTCTTAACTTAAATAAATTGATAATCTTAATTTATAAAATCACTTGTTAACAAAGTTGTTTACGAGTATGGATTTTTGGGAATGATAATTGTTTTCTCCGGTTTATTATTCAAGGACGTCGCATTTAATATGAGATATATTTAAATATGAAAATTTATTTTAAAAATTACCACCAATTGAGTTTATATTTCAATCACCATGTTGTACAGGTAATAAGATTATTTGATAAATCCTTGATATAGGTTTTAAATCATCCTTATTCGTAACACGGAAGTTTTTCATAAATTTACTTAACCGCATTATATAGATAGTGAAATTCTGTTTTTAAACTAGAGAATATTTTCTTTTATTTCCTTTTCTTTTAGATATTTGGTTTTATAAACCAAGACTATTCTATAATACAATTAAATGATTGCTGTATTATTATACATATAGAAAATGGAATTAAATTTGGTTTTAAAATTTACTTTTTGCTGACGTATATTATTAGGTTTTGTAGTCGAATTATAATATAGAGATAATATATACAAAATGAGTGAATGAACAATCAATTAAAATTAACTAAACAAAAAATCTATATTAAGTAAATATTGTATATTAGAATTATACTACACGTTTATATAACCATGATGATATCATGCCAGTTTTTGGTTGTTTCCACATAATTATTTTATCAATTCAATGAAATTGAAGATCACGTTGTAAAGTATTACGGTATCCTGATTTAGCGAGCTGATTGTTTGATATGTATTAGCATATGCAAAAAAATGTTTTATTTGAATCGAATTAAATATTAATTTTTTTTATTTAAATTATTATATTATTATTTTGTTTCATTTATCGAGAGCAATTTAAAATACATTGTTAGAGAATTGAACACAAAACAGTTGGACCGCGATTATTAATGGGTGTAGAACGTTTAAAATATTTTTCATTTTTGATTGGTGTTTGTTACTGTCGTTGACGTCAAAACCTTCATTTAGTATACAAATATTTTTAGATTTTAAATTCAGAGTACTTCTTAATTCGATTGAATCGAGCTTGTTTATATATAGTCTGAAGAAATTACGGTAGCTAATATTTATATTGCTTATCTTTTATTCTAATTTTTATTGCTTTGTCTGTGGGAAATCTTAGTTCTAAGGATTTTTATTTTAACACGGCAATGGGTTAGAGAATTCGAGCGGTAAGTTTTTCCGTACCTCGCCAAACGTAAAATATACATTAAAAAAATTGATATTACTTCTTGTAAATTTACGTTTTTAAATATAAATATCATGTAATTTTTGAAAAGAAAATCGAATTTTCATTTTACGGCGGAACAAATGAAAAATTACAAGAAAAGCTTTTTTATATAATATATAAATCGCAGAAAATATTCATGCGCGTACTTGTTTGCAGTCATTTCTTGTTTTATGTACAGAAAAAATATTTTTTCATCAATATATTCATTTCAATGTTTTATCTGGTACAACTCTATATATATACCCTTGGATTTTTGTTGTACATATTTTATAGTACATGTACATCACACATAACAAAATGTTTTTTATTGCTTTAGTCTTTATATAAATACATATGTACATTTGCTAAAAAATTAGTGTTGCCAAAGTTGCTTTCTACTACAACTTAGTATTTCATAATCGTATGATCATTCATATCGCAACATTCATTCGGCTAAAATTGTATGTACAATTGGGCTGGAATAAATTTTGGGAAGTGTAACAATTATCACAAATTTCCACAATTTCCTTAATTTTTAATGAAATTTCATTTCATCAAACGCCTCGCATTAGATCAGAATGAAAATAAAAATATGAAAACAGTGGTTGCTATTTTCATTTCTTAAAATAGATTTTTTTTTTGTATATTAACCTAAACATTACGTAATTTTTGACCTGTTTCTAACTTACATTTTATAAATATGTAGAGCTCTTTGTTTAAGTGGAACTAATCAACCTTAGTACTTATCTGTATATTTAAATTTGGTGATAACGAAAATAAAACCTACCGTACAATTCTTTTTTGACCTTACTCCAACTCTCAGAAATTCCGATTGAACTTATAAATATAAACCTATATTGAAACACCTAGGCGGCAAACAAATTGGTTTTAATAGAAGGATTAAAGATGGACGAATATATACTTTAAGATACTTATATAAAATTCCAGTATTGTATTCAGTTTTTCATGAATTTTATATATCATCATTTATGTATATACTTAATATATATATGTATAACAATCTTTATGTTTATTCTTTTGGTTGTTGTTGTATATAAGATGAAAATATATGTATATATACCTCTTTTCGAAAAGCAGAAAAAAGTGCCAACCAAATATGTACGAGTATATAAAAAAATAACCGTCCCTCCAACTCCATTCCTTTTTTTTTTGCTTTTTTCATCAAATCAATATTTTTTTTGCTTATATCTCTGTATATAAAAAGAATGTATATACATATACCATCTCCTTCATCATCCCACTGCACTCCACCATTTGGTGGCATGTACACCCCCCGCGCAAAACCCAAATAGAGTAAGAAATAAAGATAAGGAGACACAAAAGTATAATTTCTATTTATGCAAAAATAATTGTGAATTTTTTTTTGCTTCATCTTGTGTTATGTTTTCTTATAAACATAATATTTTTCTTTGTTTTCCATCTTGGTTATAAAGAGAAGTCATCTAACTTTCAGCACCCTGTATATTTTTCCATTTTTACATTTTTCTTCACTTAACGTCTTTCATCTTTTGTTTTCTTTGCTGTTTTGTTATTAATTTTACTTGTTTTGTTCACAGTAGCTTTCGACAGACTTTTTTTTAAGGTATTCACGGCATAAAAGAGTGAACCATTTAAACATTGATATAGAAGTGTACTTGTAACTATTTGTCGTACCTAGATATAATAATTTTACTGCTGATGATAAAACTATAACTTTTTTTTTAAATTTTCTTTTTTGTTTAATTTACAGGTAAGTCGTCATTCGATGTTGTTTGAAGCTTAGAAATTAATCTTAAATTCGTAAGTAACAAATACAAGCAAAAAAGTTTTTATATCTAAATATCTTAAATTCTCATATTATGTTGTTCTAAGAAAACATTTTGCCTTTGTTCCCCAAATATTCTTTCTGCTTACATAATAAAATACGTCGCACTTAATCTACAAAGAAAATCATAGCATTGATAAATTACCTATTCTTTTATTTAATGAATCGCAACCCTAAAAATTTGATATGTAATATAATTTGACAAAGCTACCTTATTAGTATGTTCTAAAACTTTAGCACTTTTAAACATTTATATTAATCATAAGAAGTTGCTTTTAGTTATTCTCCAAATACATTATCTACGTCTAACATACGATTTAGTTGGTATTAAGACGACACAATATAACTGTTTATTTGTAAGTGTTTTTTATTTAAATGTTTAAGTTTTTTCTTAACGGAAATTCAATGAAAAGATTTTTTTTGTATTATCTTTTTTATATGAAAACTAAATAAGTTTAATAAAATTATATTTAGAGAAAGCTAGTATAGTTTTTAATTATATATAATCATATCATGTATATAGTATTTAGATATACAAATACTGGTATAAATTTGTATAAATGTGCTTATGTACTGCATTATATACAAAGCAGTTAGATAGATACACACACTGTCGACAGTAGTTTTCAAGATAAATCAATTTTTGGATACTATTTTTTTAATTCGAATCAAAACTACAATTCATCCATTTTTTCTGTTTGAATAAAATTAGTTAGTATATTTTGCTAATAATATTTTGTTGTTATATTTTTTGGAAAATATACAAAAATAAAATTAAGAAATTTTAAATTCGTCTGTATTACTTTAACAATTTTCGGCTTTTTTATAGACAAATATTATTTTCTATGACATTCACAATGTTTGAGACCTTTCGGGCCACCAAAAAAAGAGGTCATTTACTTACAATATCTCTACCATAAAGTAGAAAATTCATTCACCCCCCCATTTTTAACCCCAAGGGTACTTGTGTGTTCAAAGCCACACAACCCTTTACAAAAATGTGAACTTCCTCAAGTTTCCTCTTGGCAGTTTGGTTTCGTACTGATAAAAATTGGTCTACTCATCAGGTTGCAACTTTATGGTAGAGATATTGTAAGTAAATGACCTCTTTTTTTGGTGGCCCGAAAGGTCTCAAACATTGTGAATGTCATAGAAAATAATATTTGTCTATAAAAAAGCCGAAAATTGTTACAAAAATAAAATTAATTGAGTTTCAATATTTTCCATTTATGTATAAATAAATATTTTATAAAATAAATATGTAGGTGGTCGTGTATATCGGTTCGAATAGAGTATTATAAGTTGGGAGTGTATAAAATACATATATTCGAACCCGAAAAAGTGTGTATAAAAGTGAATAACTAGCTACGCCCTTAAAGAAATAATTTGTACCTATATTTTTAATAATGATATAATCACCTCCCTGTACTCTCTGGAAATATATCATATTGTTTATATTAATATTGTTGTTTTTATAATAAATTATTTTTATTATGTATTTCCTATATCATAATTATATAATAGTTTTTCTCTGTATGTATATAATACTCACACTAGCATTTATTGCAAAAAACTATAAATTATTTGTGTGCATCATAAAGTTTTGAATGTAGATAATACTAAAATCAAAGTACTGTTTAGAATTTGCTCTAACCACACCCGAACACTATTTGACGATAACAATTATAAACCTTATTTATACTGTTTTCAGACGGTTGAATTTAACATGTTAACGACATAACATGGTAATCCTTTGATCTGTTTTAGTTTGAAATCAGATTGGTCAGTTTTTGAATTTATCCTTCGCTGCTAGTCACGCTAATCGTTTTATTCTTTATCTTATAAACTCCCAATAACGTTGTAATAACTCTCTATAAATGATCAATCGCCTAAACTCTAAACCTTTGTTCATGTACACTTTTTGATATTATTATCAATTTAGACACTCTGAAGAGTGCAAAGTAGTATTCCTATTTTGGGATTTCTAATTTTAAAAATATTTAATCTTTTCAACACGCATTGTGGCTCTGGCCTAATTTTTTTAACCCATTTGTGCGTTTTTATGATGTTTCTAGATTACAAAGTTTCCTTGGCCGCCTAGAGTGCCTAGCATAATCGGTGTTCACAGTAGAATTATTATAACATTTATCAAGCCAATCCTTTCCTTGATCGGTAGTATGTTCTATCAAAAACAATGTTTTATCAACATTCGAAATTCTTTTCGAAAAAATAAAATGTAGCGCCACTAAAACAAATTAATCAACAATATCGAAATTTTATGAAATTTTGAGACGTGTCATTTAGAAGTTGGTAGTTTTGATAAAAGAGGTGCCATCTATTTGGAGTATGGTGGGGACCCGGGGACTTTTCAGTCAATATTTGTACAAAAGAATTTATGTTGGACCGTAATGATTAAAAATTTGATCAAAACTATGCTAATACTAATTCTATTAAGTATTTTTCGCTTTTTTTTTTAAATTATCAGCATGGCATATAATAACTCTCGGGCTTCACTTATTATTGCCAAATGTGATATTTGATATGTGTTTTTGATTTAAAATGTCGAATTTGACTTACGTAAGTAATGGTAACATTTTAAACGTCGAAATAATAAAATATTTTAAACGAGTTTGTTTTAGCATTTGAGATTTTACTATTAAAAAAGTAGATTTTAAAAATTATAAGAGATAGGGAGAACGTTCGGCTTAGGCAATTCAGAATTTAAGAAAAAAAGTTTTCTCTATGTTTTGAAATTCCCTTACTAAGGTAATACGTTTTGAGGAAATTGCAGAGTTCAAATCATGATATTGTGGTTTTAACTTAGAGTGTTATGGTTAAGTTCACAGTTAATAGTTTACCGTGTGACCATCAGAGGCTTTGAGCTGTGATAAAGCTTGAGTACACCACATACGCTTGCTATTGATTTTCGTGTTTTTATGTATTGACAATTTTGGTGTTGCAGTTCTTAAACATTAAATATTTTTTTGCATATTTTGAAGTTATTTCACTGCGACTTAGAGAGCTCAGAAATTAACACCTCGCTCTGTCGAACTCATGAATATTACGTAAAGGTGATACTCATCAATGCAACCCGTTAAAGATTATTATCTTTGCTTTTTTTATTTCAAAGTAGCATTTATCTCAAACAGTAGCAGATATCAAATAATCCTCTCATAACTTATTAATGCGTTAAATATTTACATTTTTTCTTAATTTATAGCTCAGGTTATCTTTGTTAAAGGCGTTTTCTCTAGTAAAGTTGTGGAAAATAATTCTTTAGTAAAAGTGGTATAGTTAATCACAGCAATTACAAAAGTGTTTAATTGAATAATTAATTAATCTGGTATATTTGAGAAGGTGATTTCACAAACGCGTAAAGCCACTGACTGTTTCATTGCTTCTTTCACAACTCTATTTAAATACTCATAATATTAGCTTTTCCTGGTAAGGTCGTGAAAAAACACCTTAATTTTACATGAATTTCTCACGCTGGTTATAGCTAAAATGTACAAAGGTAAACTTCTTTTAATGTTCACCTACAAGGAATGATGATTTTTTTAAAAGCATGTTTAAAAAGAACTGAAAAATATTTAAAGCTGGCCTTTGGTTTAAAAATTCGTTAGAACAGCTTACCTAATAATTAGAAAGGATCTTAAAACTGAGACAATAAATTCAGGAATTTTCACATCAGATATCGAATTTTCGAACGATTAATTTGAACAGAACTTGAATACTTAGAACCATCAAAGATCAAATTTAACGGCCAATTTAAAACAAAATTTCAATCGCTGAGAATGAAACCAAGACATTTTTTTCTTCGACTTTATTTCTTGAAAGATTTTCAAACCGTGAACTGGCTAAGTTTGAGAATCAGAACTATGAGAAAATATTTTACTTTGCTGTAATACTTTAATTCATAATAAATTCATATTTTGCGTTTTCTATTCAAATCTCAATTTCGGCTTGATAATTATTTTTCATAAACAAAGTCGTAGAAAAAGTATAATGAAAATTATTTTTTGAAGCAATAATATATACTTTTTATACTTTACATTATACGAAAAATTGACGCAAGTGATAAACTATCAGTTGACATAGATATTTTTTTGTGATTGAAATTTGCATCGTTTAGCTGCTACCTTTCTAGCTTATTGTTGGCTTTCCCACTTCCCTTGTGAGTTATAATGTTCTTATTATAGTATTCAATGCCTCCTTCATTATACTTAATATTAAATTTTTTTTCTACTTATTTACTTATTTTTTGTCATTTTAAATAAGTAAACAAACCTATTCCACTTAATTTCGCTTACTCCTTTACCAGGAAATGATGTAACAAATCAAGTACACTACGATTCATTTTTCGTAATAATTTTTTTACCATTTTTTTTCTCATTAATGTGACAAATATTTATGAAATGTACAAGAAAAAGAAGTACAACAATGTTAACACCAAATAAAAGTAGTACACTGTAATTGTAGCAAATAGAGTCAATTGGTCCGATCATTTTGGCTGGATCATTACCTTTTGTGATTTGCCCGACATCAGAAAAAATCAATTCTCGAATCCACATTTTTGCTTGTTGCCGTTTTTGTGGGCAAGTGTTTAAGCGCTAATCCTAAATAGGTTTCAAGTCAAAATGTGTTTTCCAATGCTTTTGGTTTGACTATGTAGATGCGTTCCCATTACTAAAATTTATTTTTCTTCCTCTGAACGACAAATTGTAAAATTTATTTCATCGTTATGAAGCAGTTTTTTTGTTTTTATTATTTTGTTCAATATTTCACGTGATTTAGAGATCATTTAGTAATTTGTGTATCTTAAATTAGTTTTTCGGTTTATGAAGAATAACCTATTATCCTGTTACAACTAACCTTCCAACTGTGTGTTGACGTATGTCTGCATTTTCATAATCGCGGTACGTGTTTTCTTTCTAGTCTTTATTTCCTCGGTGATGTATTCCATCTTTAAGATCCTATGAAGGTTGTCGTTCATCATTGTCGTGGGATCATTGGCGTCGTCGATAATTCTATAATCTGCTGTTTACACTCTTGGACGTTCAAAAATATATGAATGCACAGTTCGATACAAAATGTAGTTAAAAATATTATAAAATTAAAAACTGGAAATTTGTCTAAAATTTACCGATGAATATTTTGGTAATTCGAAAAAGAAGTTTGAAAAGCGGTAAATTAATTCACTGTTTAAGGTAATCCACAAATTTTTCTTCAGATGAGTGATCAATCCATTAAATCCAAAGCCAGTGGCCCTATTCTGGCTTTCCCGTTGAATTGGGAAAATATTTTGAAAATGTTTATTTCCTGATCCTAAATATAATATATTCTACTTGACTGGGTTAGTTTTTCTTAGAAATTGTTTTGTCTTGTTTTTTATAAACTAAAACTCAAAAATATTCAAAAATATAGGAAAAACAGTTCCTCAACACACTAATGGGAAAAATTAACGTCAAAACTGCTATAAAATGGAATTATTTTTTCCCAAGAAAATCCCAAACGCCAGTATACATTTTAGATAATAAAAAATTCCCACCTGTTAGAAAAACGTTACTAATTCCCAATTTCGTATTCCCGGGGAAACCCAGAATTGGGCCACTGATCTGCTGGATGAGATATAATGATATATCGGCGGAGTTGATGATTTTCGATTACCCAAATGTGTATTAACCATAACAACGGTTGCTTCACGTGATGACTTCATCATCAGTTTGCTTAGTATCTCTGCGAAAACAGTCTAAATGTATTTGACATATTAACTACCCAGTAGAAATAATAAAACCGGCCCGATCTGTATTAGTAAGCTTTAGGAACTGATTTAGTTTTAGTGATATTTTTGAATTTGTAAAAAATATTTTTGAACCTATCCTTGATTAGTCATTTACTTAATCAGAGGACTGGATGGAAAAAGTTTTTACTATTTAAACTAATTAAAGACTTTTTGTAAGCATTTACATCAAAATTCTCTCCTCAAATTTAAAAAATGGAGTTCACATAATTTTAAGAAAGAGTAGTACGCATTTTGCATTTTATTCCAACAATTGTAAATCTTTTTAAATAAAAAATTGAAAAGGAAATACGGCTTTAGTTTTAAAAATAAATCAAAACTAAGGCATTTTAATCGGTGTAGAACCAGTTTAAAAGCAGATGTGGTTATGTTAGCTTATCTGTCTAATAACATTGTACGATAAACGTGTTTTATTGTTTGTTACGGTGTTTAGAAGAATACAAAATATACTAAGAATAAGAATTTTGAGATGCATCTTCATTTAGCATTAGGTTTTGCATTTTTATTACTTCCATTATTAGTGGCTTAACATTCGGTTAGTTTCTCTATATCGTTTTATAAATAAAGTTAACTTGACCTCAAAATATGATGATGTAAACATAATTGAGATGGTGATGGCATGGTGTACGATATACATACTACTTACAAGACATTAATACGTGTATAAGATATATAAATCAAGACTATAGTCGTTGGCAAAAAACAATGAAACTCAATTTTCATTAACATATAATATAATTCGCTATATATATATATATATATATATATATATATATATATATATATATATATATATATATATATATATATATATATATATATATATATATATATATATATATATATATATATATATATATATAATCGTTTCTTAAGTTAAGGCACACAGCCACACAACTACTTTGTGAGGTCAAAAACTTTAAAGTTTTTTTTATATTCATTGTGAAAATTTATTGTAACTTTTTTATATATTCGTATTTATCTGATGTTGTTGCTTTAATATGGATATGAAAGTTAAATTTTTGTCTTTATAAATTACTGGAATCTAACTACTTGGTATATATAAACAATAAGTATAAGATGATATTGATTAACATTTTTGAGTTAAGTATTTCATATTTAGTTCTAGAATATTCCGCCGAATTCCTTATGTGTTATTTAAAATTGGTTGTTTGATTATCAAATTCTATATCAAATTGAATCATAAGAAAATGAACTAGTATTCTTATCGGTATACGAGTATGATAATTAAAGGTTAAACAAAATGTGTGTATCGTCATCACAATTATTCATAAATAACACGACACATGATATACAAGAATCACACTATATAAATGACATAATCTATAAAGGCATATACAGCTCGTTCATAGTTAAGTAATAATTATCAGACGTACTACATATTACAGTTTTAGGGGTGAAATTTTAATGTGCGTACAAATTTTTAGTAAGGGTCTTGAGAAGTTCTTTGTTTATTATATATTTGTTTTATTGAAAAAGTTAAAAATGACGCGTTATTTATTGTAATTTTTTTGTAGTATTTCTCCGCTAGCTTATTATAAGTGAAAACAATGTTAAGAAATTCAAAAAATATACATTTTTATATACAAAAGAAAAAATGCAAGTATTTTTGGTTATCTCACAAGCCAATCTAGAAAAAGAAAAGAAGCATAAGAAAAGGAAAAATAAAAATAATATTACAAACATTTTATACGTATGTATATGTTTTGTAAATAGGTATATGCTTACCAAATTCAAGGGCGATACAAGAAAAATGTTGGATTTTTATGGTTTAAAAATAAATACTTTTCATTTTTAAAAGAAACTATCACATGCATTTATCCAGGTTATCAACCTCTGTTACATTCTTACCTGTGCGCATTATGTTCACTATGTACAGTTGCATTAATAAATTATTTATTGTGTATAGGCATGTATAAGCCGCTTCGAATCGGAGATGTAAAAGATTTCAAAAAATAAGAAAGAAACATGTATATCTTTATAGTATTTGATCTACTCTAGTTAATTTAACATTAGCACCAACCTTCGACATTTTGCGCAGCCATTTTTTGCACAAAAAATCATAAAACATACACGATATCTATATGATATAAGAAGCACTTTTCTGTATAATTACCAAGAAGAAACAGTAAAACAACCTGAATATAATTGTTAGTTTTTGTTATTCAAAAAGACCGGTTTGTTACTAAAAAAAAATTTCTTTAAGAAAACTTACAATTATGTGAATGACAATTTTATCTTTTACACTGGCCTTCATTTTCGAATATATTCGTTTTTCAAGAATGTATCATTTTGATATTATTACTTCAAAAAAAAAAAAAAAGATTATAAAACTGGCTGTGTACATTAAAAATATGTGCACTGTATTTGAACTGTATTATACCAAGCGTCTATCTATTGACAATATATAATAATATACATACTCTGACCTTAAATGTAAAGTACACTTTGTTGGTTTGTTTTTGTGTTTTTTTACTTTATCATTACAAATATTTAATGTAGTTTCAATTATTGCAAGCGCATACACACATTCATTATATACAACAGAATTATGTGCTCTTTTGGAATTTATAAATAATAAATTTTAAAATGTGTGTGCTGCTTGTTGCCAAGTCTGTAGTATATAAACGTTCTTAAGGTCTTTGACGATCGTCAAAAGTAAAAAAAAAAAAAATACAGAAATAATAAAACAAATCGATTTCAAATGATTATATACCGCGCTTGGTTCAAGGACACACATCTTAACATCTAGATTTTTCTGTATTATCACAATTCCGTATATAGAGAGTTATAAACTGCGCATCATTTTGGATTTTTGAGAAGTTGTTGTTTTAATTGGTTTTGCTCATAAAAATTACCATATTTATACTCGACGTATTATTATTATAAAGCATCACATAATTTCTCGTATAAAGAAAAATTACAATTTCGAGAAAAAAATATCCCACATAACTTATTCTAGTGTCTAAAAAAGACAACGATTCTGTACCGACTATTAGTTGAAATCTATTTGCAATATTACGCGCCTGAATATAATGTTAAAGGCACACCCATCAGTGGTCTTGTATACCCCTAGAAAACATTTTTATTTTCCCTTCTTTTCTGGCCAAGATACCATTAATTAAATTCAATTAATCTGGATTCTCTAAAGCGTTAGGCTCTTTCCGAAATCGATGCTTATTTAACACTTCTTAGCTTATTTGAGATTGTAAATAATGCAAAATCATCCGAAGTGATGTGTCTACTTATTTGCTGTGAAATGTCAAAACATTAAGAATCATTTTGTAAAACACGAAGAAAAAGTAGTGAGTTTATAAATTTTGCAAGTCAAAATTTTGATGGAAGCATGACATGGAGCATGACACCTCAAAATCTGCTTAAAATAACATTACAATATTTTGTAATTAAGAGTTTAAGTTATAATAGTAATTATATAAATAATTTTTTAATAGTGTCGGTGTATCCGGTCAAGGACTAAGTATTCTACGAAACAGAATGCAGTTCAGTGGCAATAAATTGGCAAATATGAGCGACAAACCAATAGTAAAAGTACTCAAAATTAAACTTTTTAATGAAAAACAAATATCTCACACTTATTTAAAAATATCAGTTTTGACTACTATTAATGATTATTGAACTAGTATAAATGATTATATTTAAGTCGTAACATTTGTTGAACGCACCCTGAAAAGCACTAAAGTCAGACAGAACTATACAATATTTTTCTTGATTGTGTTTCCGATGTCATTTTTTTCTAAAAAATTATAAAATTAATAGAAAGTATTGATTTTTTAATGAATTTAATGTCCTGCTATTGAATACGGCTTTTTTATTCACTCATACACCACCGAGATACCTATTCCGTTTTGCATCCTGTCCTTCGTAGGATTTGAAACCCCGCCAGGATATCTTTTAATGATATCTATGAATCTATATCATAATCATAGATTATCAAAGTGAACTCAATATGAGGTCACAAGAGAAGTAATCAAAATGTACACTGCTAATAGTAGACTTTTAGGTGATTCTGGATAACTTTACGAATTTCAAGAGCCTGTTTTTTTTATTCAACCGGAGCAAGCAGTGTTACCCTGGGTACGCCGAGCAAAGGTTGTACAAGGCTAAATGATTCGGCGTGCATAGGTAAATATATAGAGTAAATATATTCTAATCTACACTATCAACTTTTTTTGAAGTAATAAACGTGTTTGACAGATATTCCTCTAAGAAAGTCGCCGAACACTGTTGTCTTCACATTTTTTGTTTGTATAATGGATGGTATAATAGATACTTAAAATGCTGTGTGCTGACTACTAATAATAGTTCTTATTTTAGTTAGCATAAAGGCGCAAAGTAAATTAATTAGATAACTCTAATGTTAATAAATAAATCTGTTAATAAATGGTGCATTTTATACTGCTAATGGCGTCTGTTAAATTTGATCTATTTTTGTGTGGTGACAGATCTGTATCTCAATTTATGTCCAGAAAACATTCCTAAGCCATTTGGCTGGATGATACGGTTAGGGTTTCTGAATCCGACTTGAACCGGCCTTGAATCTACCGAGTATAGACCCTACACTCGGATTCTAGATTTAGCAACCCGGCGGATTTGGGTAGTTAGGATTTGAAGTTTTAAAATTAAATCAAAAAATATATAATTTAGACAATTCCTTTAATAATCTTATTGGAAAGAATCAGCATTGGTCGATCAGTTTCAGTTTATTAAAAATAAAATTGTATTAGACAAAACCAACAATTTTACAGCAAAGTAAAATCATCCCTGTTTCAATTAACTGCTCACAAATGTTTTATTTAATAGATTTTATGGTGCTCAAAAACCTGAATACTTAAATTTAATTTCAAATCATAATTATTTTTTCTGAATCTCCGACCCAATTACAAGGCCAGTCGGAATAGAGTGAAAGAGTAGAAGAAGAGTTAAATTTAATTTTTTAAATTCAGAAAATTCGAATGTAATTGACCCATCATTGTCACGTTAACATAAATTAACATTTCACTGGGTAGATTCTGATCGGTTGACAATGACCAATTGCAATTTTATAAACTTGTTTAAAAATTTTTCTGAGAAATATCAATTAAGTTGTTCGTTTTAAGAAGGATACTGATTCAATACTTTATATTGATTTCATGTTACTTCAAAGCCACTTTAAAGCCGACCGCATCTCAATGATTTGCAGATAAGGGAACTGATTACGAATATGACTGAACTAATTTTGACTAATTGTTTATGAAAAACAATTACGACAATGATTTCTCAATAGAACAAAATATTTTCATAAATTTTAATGGCGGTCCATCAACACCAGCAGAATTTGATTTAACGGATCTAAAGTCTTCAGTTAAGTCTGCAAAATCAATGTTTCGAAAACTAAAACCACTCAGTTATCCTATTTAACTAGAAGTCGTTTATGTTAGTAGGTGAAGATTGTTGATTATACAAAAATAATTATTCAGATCATCTCCTGATAAATCAATGATTGAGTTATTTAGTTTATTGGATAGTCCAGTTATCGGATTAAGGTAGGATCGAGATGTTTAGCTAAATACTGAGTTTTTGCGATTTTGATAGCATTGTTGGTTTTATTCCTAATTGATTTATATTCCAGATAAAGCCCTTCATTTTTTGTACGCTTCTAATAATTGAAAATAAATTACGTAATTTAATCAAGCATAAAATGTGGTTATTGAACCAAGGTGGGTCAGTTGATTTTAAACGAAATGATTTAATAGGTACAAATTTTTCATAGATAACACAACCGTTTTTGGTTCATAAGTGGTATATATTATATCCCAGGGTATGTTTGAACATTCGCGCATTAGACCAGTAGTGTCAATATTTTTGTAATCTAGGAAACTAATCGAGGACTCCACCCTGCTGTTGTAGACATATGCAAAAAGACAAAGTCATGATCCGAAAATCCCACCGACATTTGAATTAGAAAACTTACTTTTTGAGTATTTGTTATGATCTTTTTAGGGGTAGGTTGTATATCATTATAGGGTCACAGTTAAAGTCACCACAAATTATAATATCATTATACTTTAATGAAAATTCGGCTAAAATTGTTTCTGGATCATCACAAAATTCGCCGAGGCACGATTTGTAAACAACCATTAACGATATTACAACAGTCTCCGATTTTACTTCGATTAGAATAACCTCTAAGCTACGATTACAATATTTATAAATCAATTTGGAAGTCAAAATTGATCTAATGGTCACGCATATTCCACCACCCCATTCCTTGTCGGGTACTTTACGATCCAGCATAAATATTGTAAATTGCTGCATCTGATATGTAATCAAGAGAGGCAAGTTTCTCAATTAAAGTAAAATTTCACATTTTTCGCCTGATACTCATTATTGAAATTTTGTATTTTGGTGTAACAAAATTCAATTTATAAAATCTTAAGAAAAAAATGTATTAATAAACAAAAAAAATTATAAATGTGTATGTACTAGGGTGGTTCTATATTGTATGGGGCGGAAAAAATGTAGAGGTACCCCTAGAGGTAATCCTCTAGAAATGTGAGGTTATAGTAAAAACTTAAATTGAAAAATTATTGGGTCAATCGAAGTTGGTAGAGGTCACGACTAGAGCGCGAAGTTCGATAAGGTTAGTTAGTAGTTCGGTAGTTTTTCAATTTCACTTTCAAATGAACACAATTTTTTTCTCAGGATAAATAGAAGATATAATTACCTTTCCAAAACATCAAAGATATTGAAAATCGTTTAACAAATAGCGACTTTATTGCCAATTTTCAAAACTAATAAAAACCCAAATAATAAACGGTATAACGACTGAACATTTTATGTTGTCATAAAAACCGTATGAGTCATTATCATTCGTCTCATTAGTTGTTGTATTTAAATCTGCCAACCGCATTAATTATGACCTGCTATGGCCAATATGTTTCATTGCATCATATGTTATATAAAGAAGAGAATTCAAATTAATTTCAGTTTAAATTCAAATCTCCCCTCGAGAAAAGGACATAAATTTGTAATAATTAAGTTTAGTCCGTTTAACAGTTTTATTATTTTTGAGAAAGTGCTACTAAAATTGACAAAATGGCAGCTAATTTACAGTCCACTACAGAAATTGTTCTTCCCGGCCATGAGTACTGTTAGATCATTGGTGCTAAGTTATTCTCTAAAAAGTAAGTAATGTGTCTTTTTTTTACAATCCCCGTACTGTAAAATTTACTATTCGTAAAAGTGCAGCTCTGGCAATCCAGGAATTGTCTATTTTTTAGCCAAAATCACGAATTACAGTGAGAACGGAATAACATTCCATTGAAAAATTGCACGATGAGTAGAAAAATCTGCTAAAGAATAAAAATAAATCTCCAAAAGTTTACCGTGAAATAGAAAATGCCTGTATTAGTAAACTGGCTGATATTTTCGATATCGCATATACCAAGGACTTGTCCATGATGACCAGTGAAGACGACAAGCGATTCCTCCTTCCTGTCGCAGCGTCCCGGATATTTGACTGGAGCCAGATAATATGAAATTGAAACCGGAACGAATGGAGTCAGAAAAAAAAATTCTAAACGAAGATATCTTGCAGAAAAAGGTAAATCAATTCTAATAGACTCACAAGCATTATTTTCTTCGTCGGAGAGTGACAGCGAAAGGATATCTGATAACGACATAAGCTTCGAAAATATTGATTTGCCCGAGCTAAGCAGAAGGCGCCCAGTAAATGTTTCATTACTCCTAGAATATTGTCAGCTTTGAATAAGTGGAGGATTACTGATCGTACAGCGATGCATTTAATCAGTGCCGTTACCGAAAGCGTTGGATATTTTATTGATGAACTCGTTTTGATTCGAACAAGACCGTTGTTCGACCGTTGATTATTTCCCATAGAGAACAATTATTGGTCGTTCCCAAAAGATCAACTGGTTTGGAAATCGCGGAGGCTATTTTCCAAAGCTCACCCTACTGGAGGGCAGCTGATCATATCGTGGCGGCTTGCTTCGATTCACCATTTTCAAATTCTGGAAGATTAAATGGAGCAACTATTATTTTAGAACAGAAACTGAAACGAAGTTTATTATAACTTCCTTGTCGACATCACATGTGAAATTATATTGCGCACTGAAATTGAATCAAAGATGAGCAATACATCAGGAGTAAATGTTCCGTTATTTTTAAGATTCAAGAACAACTGGAATTCCTTGAATAAGAAAAATTTCAAAGCGGGCATAGATGATCCCAACGTTCATATACTCATTTTCTAAGAACATGATACCAAATAAAAATGTCCGTTTCCACTTTCCAGATTGACACTTCCTTCTTATTTATCTTTCGTGAAGAAATCAAGTTAACAGGACAAGAACAGAAGAAATTACGGTACATTTGCATTTTTGTCGTACGCCTTTATGTCAAAATTTGGTTCCATTCCGCTGCTAAAGAAGCATCAAAGTTGGATTTGAACTATTTGCGAAATATGTATTTCTACAAAACATGATGAACAGTTGGCGATGGCTGTACTAAATAAAATATGTGGTCGTTTGTGGTATTTGTCCGACGAATGCATCGCATTCTCTTTTTTCGATGAAAACTTCTTTAGTACGGGATGAGGGATGTAGAGGCCGAGTCTATTAAGTGCGTCGAGTTGAAAATTGATGATGTGAAACCATTCATTACGAAACAACTAGCGGATTTTAGCACTAGTGATATTTTTAAAAGGTTCAAAATTTCCACAGATTTCTTAAACGCAGATCTGGATATGTGGTCGGATAAAATTATCAGTCAAATAAAAGTCGTAAATCATTTCGCAGAACGTGGTGTTAAAAAAAATAGTAATAATTTGTTTGTGTTTTGGGAATTTGGTAATAAAGACGCTGTTTGTTAACCGATTTTCAATATCTTTGATGTGTTTTGGAAAGGCTATTATCTCCTCACCACAATTTTCATTTAGACTCAGAAAATTTTTTAAATAATTTTTCTGTTCGTTTGAAAATAATTTTTTTTTTAAAAATACTGTTTTTATCGAACTTCGCGCTCAAATCGCGACCTCAACCATTTTCGGTTGACCCAATATTCTTTCTGTTGTTTTTAGCATAACCTCATATTTCTAGTCCCGTTAAATATTGTAACTTTCGAAAATAAGGCTCATCCTCATATACATACGTGACTTTTGACTCACCCTCTATACATAAAGTGCCGATTGACACTACCGCCACTTCTGGGTAAACTTATGTACAACAAGCTTTAGATGGTCGATAAAATTGTTATCTAATAAAGATATATTAGATAAAATAAATTGTTGCTTAGCGCGGTAATATCAACAGTGCAACAGTGGTAGGCCACGTAGTATTAAATTTAACTTTACTGCTTTTTGCAATTCACTATTTTGTATTTTAGCCTTAGATCATATAACTAACCTATCCAAACATAAAATCAAGTGTCGTATAATTATGTTTGCTTGTATACATTTAGGTAAATCCAGTTATATACGATTCACAGTTTAATATTTCAAAATCCCTAGTGATACTAAAATGATATATGCATATTTGTTCGTTCAGTATATTTAAACTTCACCAGTTAAGTGCATCCACTTTGCTTAGTATCCAATTTCGAAAAGAGATCTTCAACGCTCCTCAATTATTTGATCATCATTGAGTCGATTATGTATCTCTAAAAATGTTTTACGTTATTTTATAACACATCAATGACCCCGCCTTGTTTAGATTTTTATAATTTTGTGTTCATATGACATTAGTTACTGTATGAAGTTTAATTTAGTTATTATTATATGTAGTATTTTTATTGTCTTTTGTAGTCAGATTCTCGTAAGTTTAAACTCGAAATTTTATTTTTTTCATACATGTAGACAGTTTTGTGCTGTTGTTTATTTCTTTTTTTTTATCAAAATACACAACATTATACGCTGTAAACGTAAAAATAAAATATAATTCTGTGAACAAAATGTGTATATTCGTACCCATAAAAAGACATAAAAATCGATGATAAAAATATTTTAATGATATTTAAGTAAATTTTCTTTTCCATTTCTTATAAATAAATATATTCTTCAGTATATAATTTCAAGGTTAAATACAATATTTAAACAATTATATAGTATAATGTTCAGTAAAAAATTTTATAAGCTCGGGAATATAAATGCGTACAATTCAAACTAACTTGAATTGGATTTACAGTAAGTTAATTTAAACTAATAGTAGTGGTGATAGCAATAATGAAGAGAACTATTTTTATAAGCGCATATCACGAATTTGATTTGTTGATGTAGAGAAAAAGTTTTTTTTACGTTGAAAGTTATTTTGTATTTTATTTGGTTGGTATGGTTGCAACATTAGAAAATGGCTAGAAAATGACACGTCTTCAAAAAATTTGTTTACTGTGATTATATAATAAAAGACAAGGAGATTTGCAAACATGCTAATATTTTACTTTGCGATACTTACGCCTGAGGTCATAGTACATGAAAACAGTGTACTTTACACGTTAAAGAAATTTTATTTGCTCGAGCAAAAATTTATGATTCAAATTAATAATAAATTGCCGAGAAAATTGTCGTAAATAGAACAACCGTGAAATGTCTGACAAAGCAGAATCACTTTTTTTTTAAATATTCTATTATTAAAAAATAAAATATTATATTTAAACAGTATGCGAAGTAATTTTCAAAAATAAACTATTGAGTACGCGTAAATTTGTTTCAATTGGGCTAATTAATGGTTGACAAAATTGTATATTAGGTACACAGTTAAATGCGATAATCGTATCAGCACAAATCATGTAAATAGTCTGATTATAAGTAATTAAAAAAGATAAAATAAAATTAACAATGGACCTTAAGTATTAATAATTATTGTATTTGATATTGGAATAAAAAAACAAAAATAATTTTACATATTTGTTCATGCAACAAATACACATTTTTTCAAGGTTGTGTCTTGTTATTTGCGTTTATTTAATAGGAGAATTTAAACACAACATTTAAACTTCACCTTTATCACTTTTGACTTAATCGTTTGTTCTTTTGATTTTGAAAGTATTACCCAATTGCAAATTCTAAATTTTTAATCTAAAACAAGGATATCTACTATTTAGACAAATTAGCATCATCGGACTCTTGTCATTGTAAATTTTTAATGAAATGTTGCATCAATTAAAACATTAGTCCGTTCCATTTGTTTTGAGTTTATCCCATATTATTAATAACCATTTTGTAATTCGGAATATCGGTGTTCAAATCTCCTAAGGCTAATGCAGATAAATAAAATAAAGTGTAACTCACTAAGATTTTACTCTTTATTCTTGTTTCCAGCATTTTCAATCAACTGAGAGTTTCACTGAGATTCGCCCACGAAAGTCTTCGACATTTTTGTAATAAAGCGTTTTAGCACTGATCCATTAAATTAAAACAATGGATTAGTTTAACGATTTGGCAACTATTCTGTACAAATATGAGTTGAACCAAATCAGACATCATCAAATTACAAGAAATGCACTGCAGCCAGTACAGAAACTTGCTATTTATGTGAAAATGTACTATTACTATAATTTCAATGTAATATGGCTTTATATCTCATGGATTCCAAGTTATTGCCTAAAGTAACTACAAGAACAAACTTTGAGAGGACTGGGAAAGCTTCCTAGTCCTTCAAAAGGTTTACAAAAGACGTTTAAGATCTGCTTTCAGTTCCTCATGGAGAAATAGACTTGAAACGCTTCGACTCCCTAGTTAATTGCTATGCTTAGATTTAGCGTTTTTTATTCTAATGTGCTACCAAATTCTGTACAGCCGAACACCGAGGTAGCTTTAGAACGGATTGTTGGTACATTTATTACGGACCGCTTCTCACCATTATCTTCCCTTTTTTTCAAATTTAGTATCAATAATACTATTATTAAACGGATTGAATCTGTGCTTATTTGTCAGA
The DNA here is from genome assembly GCA_947310385.1 of Nephrotoma appendiculata. NCBI lineage: Eukaryota > Metazoa > Arthropoda > Insecta > Diptera > Tipulidae > Nephrotoma > Nephrotoma appendiculata. The sequence goes on along the minus strand of OX371225.1, from coordinate 52,671,398 downwards.
GTGATCAAAGATTGTCCACAAGGCGGTGTACTCTCCCTTTTGTTGAGTCTTTTGGTTGTTGATGATCGTTTTGTAAAACTATAACATTCTGGATTCGTTGTTCAGGAGTACGCTGATAATCACATTTTAAATCTTTCAGCTAAACATCTTAGTGTTACATCTTGAACATAAACTTAAAGTTACTGCGATAGTTCGACAATGTCGTAGGGCCTTGCACTCCCTGTGGATCCACTTACTCTTTTGTAGGTGTCAACAGATCGCGTTCTAGGTTTAGTTCTGGATTCGAAACGTGTTGTTCGTTTCTGGGTTTGTGTAATCCAACATACGATGTATTTCAGCATTTTGATGTAGACTAATACAGCAGACAATCAAAGAAGGTTTTTGATTTGAAATAAAAAAGTATGTAAAACAAAATTCTGATAATTCCAATGGCGTTGTTGTATCTATACAACAGAAATCTTCTTGTAAGAGAGGAGTAATAAAAGTGCGCTTAGTTGACCAGAAAAAAAACAAAAATTTTGATTTCAATCTTGCTTTTCTTAAGCCTATAGATCCATTTCTCAAAACAGTCTTCAAAATTTTGCTTTTTAAGCTTATCAAGTTCAGCATTAACTGCATAAATTATCTCTGCGCTACTGTTAAAGACCTTTCCCCTCAAATTGTTTTTAATTTTTGCAAATAACCAGAAATCACAACGTGCTAGATCCGGGGAATATGATGCTGGTTATATTTCTTCGATGCCAGACATCGCAATAAAGTTACTCGATTTTTTAGCAGTGCTGGCGCGTTGGCATAATGAAAAAAGTAGCGCCGCAAATCCTCTTCCGGTTTTCCAACAAATTTTTGAAAACTTTTGATAAGCAGTCTTGGGTATACCATTTTGCAGTTATCGTCTGAACCTTTTCCAGGGGAATAGCAGCTACAATTTTTGATCGAATGAAGTAAACTGACATAATTACTTTTGTTACTGATTTTTGTTGCTTTGCTTTTACGGATGGGTTTGCTTCTGTTGGGCTGCATACCATGGATTGTTGTTTGGTTTCTGGAAGTTTCCTCACCTGTAACGACTTTACTAAAGATGCTAGACAGCCTATTTGCGAATTTATTAAGGGAAAATCTAGCAAAATGAACTCGAATCTTATTTAAAATTCATGGAACCCATCGAACAGATTTCTTCGTGTAACCCAGATGATTACGTAATATTCGCGATACAGCCGCATGGCATTCAACACCAATTCATCAGCAATAATTTCTTGTGGCAATCGTGAATCTTCGTTTACTTTGGACTTCATTAGAACCACAGTGGCGTCATCAGGCGTCTGGCTTCTTCGGAACCACTTGAAAATAGTCTGTAGAGATGGTGCAATCGTTCCATATGCAATTTGACATTCATTGAATATTTGTAGTGGTTTTAGTTTATGCCAAAAACCGAAGAGAATCACATAGCCAATTTCTGTGTACGTTGGTGGTGGAATTTCGTCTGATCCATCATCGGCTATTTTGCATTTTCTCGTCTTCGTTTTTTACCCGATTGTTATGAAATTGTGAAATACAGCAATTTGTGACGATTTCGTATTTTTGGTTTTAAAAAAAAAGATTTAAGAGTCACCAACTAAGTGAACTTTTATTAGTCCCATCGTAAATGCAAAAAAAAACTATTTTTGATTGTGTTCGACTATTTACAGAAAATGCACCGACAGTTTAAATTTTTATATTTTCAAAGGATGAAATATTACTTTAAGGTTGTCTGCTAATACGTTGCATATGTTTCCTCATGTGTTTGCTCATTTCTTCACTGACAAAATCATATCTCTATGGAGGTGTCATTTATCATGTACCACGATGCATTAATCATTCCATGTAGGACTTTTGCTGTAGAATGACTGGATGATATTGACATTCGAGCTGAATACCTTACGGTGCCCTCCACACAGGTTTTGAATTTGTTGGTACTAGCAATTTATTATGTAAAATGTAAGCTCAGAATTTTGCCCTAACAGCCAATCCATCTTTCTGTATTTAATGTTTAAACCATCTTTTTATGTTTACCATAGTTTTTCAATTCTAGTTTCTGGAGTCATGCCTATATATTTTGTCGTGTTTGCCTAAGGGATTTTCTGATAGCTCAGTTCTTCTGGTATCTAGTTGACCTTTTTGTTGGAGAAATTTTAGTGAACAGATTTTGTTTTCTTCGTCATCTGTTCGTTCTTTTACTGTCAAAGTTAGCAATTTGCTTCTGGATTTTTTTATGCTATCAGCGACTGCTACGATGATCGTTTCATCCATATACGTTTCTAGTTTGTCTCCGTATATAGAACATATAAAATTGATACCAGAACGCTACCTTATCTTACAGCTTCTGGTATTTTCTTTATTTCCGAGTATTCGACGTTTCGTTTAACACAAAAGGATCGATTAGCTATGTAAGAGTTTAGTCTTTCATAATACTGTTTTGGTAAGTTTCTTTGTAATTTATATTCGAATCCTTTATGCCATACTCTGTCAAAGGCTGGTGCTACATCCAATAAGATACTTAAGCAAACTTTCTTATTTTCAAGTACATGTTAAATTATGTTTGTAATTCGATTGTTGTGAAGGAATAACAATATCTTAACCAGTAGTTTCTCGAATAGTTTTTAAATTGTTAAAAGTAAGGAAATCTCAATTTTTGTCATTTGGTGGTTTGTTTGGTTTAGATATCTTCATTACTTCTACGACTTTTCATTAACATGAACCCTCTTTAACCCTTGTGTGAACCCGAAACTTTTTTTCACATTCGAGACACCAGGTGCCAGCCAGACCTCTATAAATTAAAAATAATTTTATATATACAGAATGTTATTAAAATTAAGCTTTATGAATTCAAAGCAAAAAATAAAATAAATATATAAGTTTATCCATTTCTTTTCAAGTTGTGCTTCATTTATACCACATTTGGAGTGATGATTATTACAACGTGCATCATTTTTGTGGACGAACTAGAGTCTGTGTTTTTGGAATGGTAAATTTCTTTGCAGATGATATAACTATCCAGGCCCATAATATTATAAAAAAACGCCAAAGTCCATCTTTTTGTCCGTGTGTTTGTGGTAAAGTGGCTTAGCATTTGATCCATTGCATCGACGGCACTTTTAATTTTGTTGTAGTAATTAATTGCTTCTGGCTTATGTAGTTCACCAATTACATTCTTTGTTGTATTACATTTGTCGACTGTGTTTCGGCTGTTTGTTTCATTGCATCTTCTTGATACATTAAGTTTTTGTTTACATTTGAGTTGCAGACGGCATTTTATTATGAAACGCCTCTTGAAACTCGAATTCGCTCGGTTACTATGTCTGATGCGTCATAAACATTTGGTTTCCTTTAAAATTGGCAAACAAATTCAAATTGGCATTTTGGTCGGAATCCTCTTCGGCAAAAAGGTCAACGCCTTCTTCCTCCGTTGCTCGTTCCCCTTCAAGATCGTTAGCTAAGGTAACAGCAACACGCTCATAGAATATTTGGTCTAAAACGAGAACGTGTTTGATTAACTTTGTCCACGTCGCTCATTTCTTCTCCAAACTCTTCCATGTTTGTTCAAATAAAAAAAATAAAAAAATTTAAGCCGCTTCTTGTTGGTTGTCAATCCGAAAAATAAAATAATAAACTAATTCTGAAACTATTTTAGTTAGATGAAACAGTTCGAAAAATTCACAGAAAAAAATATTTACACTGCTGTTTTCAGTTCAAAATTGAAAGAGAATATGACACTGCAGTACTAAAATACACAACACAAATATTGAAAATGAATAAATAACGGGAACACCGGAGAGAGAACTTATACAGCGAGAATTGAAAAACAAATTTATTTGTTTTAGATATTATTATTCTCATATAAAATTCGTATGAGGTCTGGCCCTAGGTCCTTGTGTTACGAATATGATTAGAATTTTGTAGATGTCCTAAAACTCCTGTCCATACCCTTTTTTTAATAAATTTATTCAAAACAAGTAACTTGAGAGGAAATGAAATATTTTGAGGATAGTGAGAATAAGCCACACAAATTCCAAGGCCAGGCCCCTGGTGTCACCAAACGGGCTAAGTCTGAATACTGTGTTAATTATATAGACGAGCTTATATAGCAGTTTTAAGTAATGTATTTCAAATTTCACGTCATTTTTAACTGGTGGAATTTGAAGTTTATCTTTAAAGTCGGTATCTTTTTCCCCACTAAGGCACTTACTTAGGTATTTATTAATGGATTCGTTCTTGATTTATTTAATAAGCAATTTTAGTTTATTGAACGAAAAATTTTGAGTTATTTTATATTCTGACACTCGACTTCTTGTCAGGCTTTTCTTGTTTTTTGTTTTGCTGCAACCAGTTCTCTAACTTGCAAAGGAAAAATTTAATATTCTATCTAGCTATACCGGATTTTTAATTGTCACTTGACGATTAATATCATCATCAACAAATTCCTGGAATTTCTCCAAGCAGGTTTAGTTGGCCAAGGTGGACTAATTTATTAATATTTCAGTGATCGAATAACTGCAATTAGCTAATTTACAAAGCCATCAATTTAGTTTGATGGAAATTTAAATAAAATGATTCGGTATGCGCATCATTATTTTGTTTGTTTCCGCTGTTCTAAATATTTTGCTAAACATAAGATTTTGTATTCGTAGGTTTTGTAAATAAATTTTACGAGAATCTGCATTGCATTGCACGAAAATCTGCTTTTTGTATTGAAAGATAAAAACTGTAAGATATCCCGGCTTGACAGACCTCACCCAGAATTGGGTATTACGCATAATTAAAAAACTACCCTTTTATAAATTAAACCTATTAAAATGAAATGTTGTACATACAACAAAAGAAAATCAATAACCGTGCGGATTTTTATTAAAACAAACTGATTTTCCACCTTAATATTTAGCCATTCCAAATAATACTAATATACACCCTCATACTCGTATATTGTACATGAATAAATCAATTTACGGATTAAATAAAAGTTTACCATTACTGGTATAAACTAGTTTTAGCTATAATACATACACAAAAGCTACACTTAACATTAATGGGTTCCATACAACGAAACCCCCTTCAGTTAATCCCCACCAACCCATGTTTTCATTTAATTAATATATAATTACATTAATTTTTTGTTCACTTCTCTCGATACACAAATCCAAACTTTTCGTCTCAAAACATATTTTAGAAATTTTTCAAATTGTATAAAAAAAATTTAAGTTTTTTTTTTGTTTCTATATAAAAATAGAAAGGAAGTTTTTTCTCTAATTATTTATGTTTTAAAATATAAAAAATAATAAACAAATAAAATAATTATATAAAATCTATTAATAATAGACAAAAATCTATTTTCGTATAAAAAAAAATATATTGAAATGATACATACAAGATTCTTGTGTGCGTGTGCAATAAGAAAATTATAATTTAATTTATAAAAATTTTATATTTTCACTTCAATCATATTTTTTCATTACCCTATTAGAATCTCGCTATTAAATAATTTAATAATAATTAAGAAATGAGAAAAAAATATTTCGATTCTAAAAATATCTTAATTTTCATATTGTAGTAATGACTAATTTTCGCTGATATTTAGATGACGTTATGCGTGTGTGTGTGTGTGTGTATAATGATTTGACAGTGAGAGCGAAACATGAATAAATAAAATGGCGTTTGCTAATTTCTTTATCTGTAAAATTAAAATATTTATATATATTTTGTTCAATCAATCGCGTATTGAATGGTAAATGGAATGTAATGGCTTTTTATTTGTATGTATACTTGAAATGACGTAACTCTTTAAAATTAATAGATTTGTATTTTTTTTTATTTGGTGACCATTACTTTAATTTAACGAAACAAGTGTGCTATGTGGTACATTTTTTTGGGGCAGTGGCGTTTCAATATAAATATTGTTTACAATATATAAATGTTAGGTGACACTGCGGAAACTTTTAGCATAAGTATGTTGCTATGGTTGAATTAAGTATGTCTAACCGAATTTGTTGTTTCATTATCGACATTTAGAGTTATCGTTAAATTTCTCAATCCAGTATAACTGAACGAAGGTACTAGAGTTAGAGGAGATTTTAAAACAATTTTTTCAAAATGTCCTCTTGAGTATTAGGGAAGATAAAGGTAATCGAACTAAAATGTAAAAACGTTACTTAAAGGTAAAATTAATAATTTCATAGAAAACTTATAACCCTATTATTAAGCCAGAGACTTAACTGCAAGGCTGCATTTGGAATTAAGTTGTGTTGGAATTAGGTTTTCGTTAACTTCAAAATGTTGGCGAACGTTTCCATGAAGTAAACGTATACGATAAGTGGCCGTAATATTAAAGCAACCCGAAACATTTAATCCAGTGATTTTCAAACTTTTTAAAGCACCCATAAAAATAATTTATCGATCTGTACAAAACAAGATGACGCAGCAATTCGTTACTTTTTGTAACCCCTAGTTTCCGAAGTTGTCATGTGATTTCATTTTTCTTTCGCATATAACTTTCTCATGCTTAATTGTTCTTGATTTATATACAATGTCAGCAATCTCTCTCAACTCCATCCGGCAGTCTGCTAATGCCATATCATGTATTATTTGGACTATTTCCTAGTTATTTTAATTGGACGACCTGGGATCTCTGGATGAAAAATGAATGTTCGACCATGCTTGAATTCATTGAAGCAATATTTGATACTACTCTCTGGTGTACAACTTTTGAGTCAGTCACGCTGGTGACGCCCTGGTATATGCCTATATAAAGTATGTTGATTCAGTGTTACCTTTAACCGTTTTCCCGTGATCATCGCTCAATGTGAATGATTCCGTCGCATCTTTTTGTGGACGGAAAAAGTTTCTTTCAAAGAAGCAATGTATTGTTGATTTTTTTCCTCGTTGTATTTCCTTCACTTGAAATTGATTCATTCACGCTTCAACTCCTACTCACGCATATAGACAGAGTTTGGTATTCGAAGTGACGAAGATTAAATACATTTTAAATTTCACTGATGTGTGCCACGCTGCTTTATAGCAATTTATGAAAAAATGACATCCAATTGAGGTTACGAATCATAAAAAGCCATTCAATCTTACTAAAGCTTTACAGGTTATCAAACTAAAATCTGTAAATGTAAAACTACATTTTTTTCTGAATTCTTATGATGAAATAGAAAATTATTGCGGTGCTCAGACTTTGATATACTGTACACATATAACTTGCAGTTCGTTGGGATTAGAAATGTAGTGTTTCATCGAAAATAACAAGGCAGGCAATCTGATAAACTTCTTAATCTCATGGAAAATATCTTAATTGTTAAATCATTCATATTAATAAAAAAGTTTCCAATCGGAGAAACTAAATCGAAATTCAATCAGAAAGTGTAAGTCCGAAACCTCTCATATTTTGGCAGAAGATTAAAACTTGGGATCAAATTGGTGGCGAAGGTAAATGTGGAAATATAATTTGTCTAGACAAAAACTCTTTAACAGAAGGACCAACCAAGGGACTCTCGGGGTGGATCATTATTGAAAAATAGACATTGTTTAGAGTTGCACATTTATGAGCCTTTTTTGGAGCTCCGTTTGGTAGAATTTGGCTTCATTGTTACTTTTATATCTCTAATTTTGCAGAATTTGAGAAGATTTCGAACTTCATTTCATTTAGTTTTCTGGATTATAGATTTCCCCACTGGCTATAAATCAGCAATCTTCTTTTTCAGATATCCGAATATATTGGATAACTGTGGTAACGATTTTCATTATACAGTAATAAAAATAAAACAAGCGACACCTGGTGATAATAAAATACTACGACCGATTAAATAATCAATTCCCTTAGACGTATCACTTCATGCGACGTGACTATGGATCTTCCTGGTTACTAGATTTTAAAATCAAAATTTACTAAACAATTTTGTGCAAAACTCAATGATTTTTTTTTAAAACTTAGTTTGCTGCATTAGTTTGATTTTTTTTTTATTTATTTGTCACGTCAAAATATCAAGTGATAAAAATTGTCGTTTGAAGTGATAGCAGTCGTAAGGAAATATTTATCTAGCAGCATACTAAGATTTAAAATCAGCCAGAACGACTTTATTGAACAATTATTTTGTAAGTTTCGATTAATGATCTAGTAACCAAGGAGATAAGTAGTCACATCATTTGAAATGATGTGCGACTAGGTGTAAATTTTAAATTTTTCTAGCGTATTTGTTTTAGTTAAGGAACAGGTTTACGAGAGTGAATAATTAAGTAGTCGTGTTTGAAAACAGGTGGCGTTGCCTAGACAAATTGATACTGTCATCGTGTACCGCCATATTTCAAACGACACCTTAAACAATTTCAGGTTGATTCATGGGTTAGCTTTAATTTGACAGCAATTTGTATTAAACGTGTTTTTCGATACAATGAGAAAGAGAACAATATAGTGCAAAGAAATAAAAGTGAAGTTGATGTTGTTTTGAGAACCCTTCACCATCTATAACAACCCTGAGATATTGATATAAACTCATAAGATTATTCCGAAACTTGCTGGATGAATATTAACAAATACATTTTTTTAATTAATTAGGTTTAGAGTTCGATTCGAATTCTAATTCTAACATGCATGTTCCGTGTTGAAACCTGGTCATATCACAACAGATTATGACCAAATTTCGTGTGTAGTGTATAATTGCGATTCTTAAATTAACATTGATCTAAGTCGACTGTTTCTTGTTGTCATTTAACCAATTTGAATTTCTGAACTTTGGCCATACTGAGTTGGACCCGGACATAACTCACCAGATTATTATGATAATCGGGTGTGTGTAATGTGGAATTGAGATTTTTACATGAAAGTTGAGCGAAGTTTTGAAATTTGACTAAATTGAATAAAACTCGACCGTTTCTTTTCATATTATGCTCAAATGTAATTTCACTATGCCAGAGACCAGATTATGATGATCAATTTAGGTTTGTAGGACCGATACGGCTATAGGACCGATTTAAAACCATCTGTGCATTGCAAGTTCCATGCAAGCGGTCGGCCCATGTGTTTTGCACAGCGACAGGGGGTCATAGATGTGTTACATTTCATCACAAATCGTAATCTGTTGATGAAATTTCGCTTTTGCATCATGCCCCGCCTCTATCTGGGTTCGAACCCGCTATCACCTGATCCGATCGAAAAGCCAAAGCTTTAACCACTGTGCCATTTTTTGGTCGGTAATTTTTTATCTTTTATTTTTTTTTGCAAACATAATTGCACAAAGAAAAGATAAACTGAATTAAAATAAAATAAAAGAAAGGTAAAAATAAAAACAATTTGAATTAGTTTTTTTATTTTTTAAAAGAGTCGGCGATAGCATCACACACATGCTGTGTGAGCGGTCTTTAAAGTGTTAAGAAGATGGGCAGTTTGAAGGTTGTACGGAAATTTGTCTTCTTTGGTTATTTTTCGAAAAGTTTCACACTAAGATACTTCTGGCTGCGTGACCCATTTTGTCTTGTGGCTTGTGGTTAATCAGACATTTGATGATGTTGTGGAGTTATGGTGCTGGCCAAAAGTGGCAACTTCATAATATCAATATCCACTTTACGCTAATTTTGTTATTTCTTTCGTTTTGATTTGTGGTTACTTTTATTAAAATAAAACTTATTCCGTTAGTGCCTTCTTATTATGCCTCAATAAACCGTGTCTAATTTATAGATTGTCAAAATATAATGATAGTCAACTAGTGATAGAATAGGAAGATTTTTATCATTATAAAGGAATTTACTTGCGAGTTAAAACTGGTAAATTTTGAATCGCTTTTAGCCTTTTGTTTTGAATAATTTGTACGTCATTCAGATGAACATCACTTTCAGTTTAATTCCATTGATGTGATTAATCCAAGAGAGCTGTGAATTAATTTGCAATCCAAGATACATAGCACAGTAAACACTGTGATTTAATGTCATTAAAAATTTGTGATGGTTTATGTTTTAAGTAAAAAACAATGAAATTGGATTTAGTAGCATTTAATACTAATTTATTATCATTTCCATATCATGTTGAAGCTAATCATAAGTCTTAGAGCTGTAGATAAGTGCGACATCATCAGCAAACAGTTGGATCTTTCCTTTCAAATTTAGATTGGAAATGTCGTTTACATAGATCAAAAACAGAATTGGGCCCAAAATGGACCCCTGTGGAACTCCAACTGAGATATCAATAGTTGAAGATTCATGATCGCCAATACGAACAGTTTGTTTTCACTAAGATAACTTTGTAATAACATTAAGGCACTAACAGAAATTACAAAACTTATAACTTTTTTATTTTATATGGCATGGTTGACACAATCAAACGCCTTCCTAAAATCAAGAAATAAACATGACGTTGCATATTTGCTTTCGAGCGATGCATGAACTAATTCTACAAGATTTAGTGCAGCAGAAGCAGTGCTACAACGGGTCCTAAACCAATACTGATTAATGTTGATAAGTTGATTAACATCTAGATGATCCGCTAGAGCTGTGTGAATTACTAGTTCAAAAATTTTAGAAAAAACTGAAAGAATAGAAATTAATCGGTAATTGTTAAGAGACAAAGGATCACCAGATTTCAGAATAGGGTAACGCGAGCAATTTTAAGAAATGATGGAAATACACCTTCATTGATCCATGCATTTAACGCTTTGGTTAATAAAGGAGAAATGATATGCACAAGCTTTTTAACCATATGCACAGTGACGTAATCATAGGCAGGGGAAGACGAAGATTTTAGGTTATTATGTTATTAATATCAATTTCAGCTATTATAGTTTTATTGTTTATAGTTTATGTTTTCACACTAATTTTATAAGAAAATTTAAAGTCACGGAAAATAAAATAGGTGACCAGTTGTTACAAAATGTTTCGAGTCATTTTGAAACAGTCATCTCATCAGCATCGCTTTTTAGAACTCACAACTAAATTGTCATTTTAGATCAGTTGAAATTTTAGTACAAAGTCACAAAAAATGTCATTTGTCATTTGTTACTTAATCAGAATCTAGGTGCAGTAGTAGAGATGTCTTTGGTAGAACTGGGGATCAAATCCTATTCCATACGGTGTGAATTTAGAATCCGTGTATTTTTACCGTAATCAGGTGCTCCTTGGAATGATGTAATATCCGGTTTTTGTTTATCCATTGTTAAAGAACATGAAAACTCTTTCAAATATGCTTTGGTTCAGCTTTACTATTGTGGTTTTAGAGCAGGTTATCTAAATCAAATTCTAATTTGTCATACAGCACTACAGCAATCAGCAAGGACACATCCAATTAAGCTTTGGTTTTTTGCCCATGTAATTAATTCAGGGTAAGAATTCTCCTGTAAGAATTCTCAGGATTGACGTTTTAGAATTGAAAACAATTTTCACAATTATTTATCAAGGTTAAAGATTATATTTAGTAAATTCTAAAAAGTGGAATCCAAAATTTACTTTACAAATTGAGTCTCTTAAGGATAACTTTGTAATTCTAAGTTACTGATCGTGGGTAAATTGATTATCGAGGTATTCTTATGGCTCGCTTAAATTCTTTTACCAGCAGGCCCGAGTCTAGAGTTTACAGCAGAGTTAACATCTACAGTATATTTAATACAACTGTTACTTGTGATTTTATAATGAAACCTAATACATATTTTACATTGAAATGGGGAATTGGACGTTTTACTTTAAGGAAGGTACTGTTGCATTTCTAAACATTGTAATGAATGTACCTACTCAAACTGCGTTATTCTTAATTGATATATCAAATGGTTATTGCGTAATCACTTGTAGTAGTTTTTTTTTTTAAATACTAGTTAATTACTAAACGCCACACACGCGCAGATAACGTGTCGTTTACATTTTATAACCTTTAAATGAAATAAAAAAAAAATCATAATAATTAAAATGTACAAAGCAAAATATTGTCGTCGTGGTTTGGCTGAAAAAAAATGGAAACCAAAAAGAGTGGAATTACGCGATTATGACATACTTTTGGTTTTTCATTTGGTAATTTTATGGTAAAACACCATTTTTGTTTTGTTTAACTGATAAAATTTATCTAAGTATACAGTATTTGGTAAATTCTGGGACCATAGTGTAAGTATTTGTAATCGTCTATGTACAAGTATTTATATCAATATATAAGATCAATATATACTTCCTCCCTCCCCAATCAATCAATAATTGCGATTTGATTGATTAATTTTTATTAAGGTCAAGTTTAACCCGTAATTTTCATAGTAGAAAATTCCTTTATCGGACTAAATTAGAATACAACTAAATATTTCCAATGTTAATTGTTATCCAATTACATTTTATTGATCAGTTGCAACAAAATGAGATAAAATCGCATACATATATTTATATAACAAAATTTAATATATTTTCACCAATGATTAAATAAAAGCGATTAGTTTGAATATCACACGTGATGAGAGTGAACGATCGCGAGAATACCGATATAATAAAAATAAAAATTTAACATAAAATTCGAGTCCAACTCTGCCATTGATTTTGACTTTGAGTAAACGTGATTTTATTTTGTGTCTTGTGTCAATTTTTGTTTTGTTTTTTAAATTTGTGTATTTCATATATGTGTAGTATGTTGCTTTTTGTGTGATAATTCATTACTGTTTAATAGTATTGATAAAAATCAGCCATATAATGTTGTGTACATTGTAGATGGTTTAGTAAGATTATAATAATTTTGGGAATATAAATATTTTTTTTTTTATTTTCTTGAAAGGTATTATCACAGGTAATTTTGTGTAGTTATTATACAAAAAAAAAAAACGGAAGTGTATGTAGTGGAATTTTTATATTATAATACCTAGTATATAAGGTTTATTCATTTCGTTATATACAAACTTTTTTAAATGGCTGACAAGTATATAATAGAGAATTTAAACAAAACGAAAAAATATCTCGTCTTCAATAAATTGAATGAATTATTTTTCATTAATTTTACGTACGTATAAACAAAAAAAAATGGATGAAAGAGAACTAAAAAGTTGTGTATAACAGATAATTATAACATTAGCTGTACACATATATGTATAATAATAAGAATGGAATTCGTGATAAATTTAATTTATTTATATTTAGTTATATATTTTAATTGAATAGTTTTGTGTTCGACTAGGTTGCTCGAAACAACACAACAATACAAAAAAAAACCAACATCGACGATTGTAGATTGTGGCTGAAAGTTTGCAAAAATAATATATAGAGATAAGGAGACAAAATGTATGTAGTATATAAATAGCATAGTCGCATTACCCAGTAGTGTACTTCTACTTTTTAAGGCAAACATCAAAATACAATGCGCAGAAAATTGTAAATTTGTGATAATAAAACCAGTATCTGTTTGTATTATAGGGTGCTTTAAACAAAATCTTAGATTTACGCTTTCTAACAATAACGTGTTCTCTTTTATTTCGTTGCCCTTCGATCGATTGTCATGTGTTAGTGCATCTAGGAAACGGTTACCCGTCTCGAAAATACAAATTAAGGTCAGTTTACTGTTTTCAATCACAAATGCAATAAAAAATATACTACCTTGATACATAAAGAGATCAATTCTGAATTCGATCGTTATTTTACAAGCATTTTGTTAAATATGTGCATCAAAAATATCCAAAACACGATTAAATAGTATCCAAAATATTTTTCGAAACGTTACTCGACAACAATACATCTAGGAGTCTCTAATTCATAAAATCCTAAAGAATTCACAAATATGTTTGCTCAGTTTTTTCAATCAATCTACAAACGTGGAAACATCCAAATTTACAAAATCAACAATATAAATTGCAATTCTGAAATTAGATAAATTTCCTCGAAAATGACCAAAATTTTTAAATCAGAAAAAAGAAGTGATATTTCTTCATTTTCATTTGACTCCATCGAATCATAAATAGTAAAGCATTCGGCCAGTTTGAACTTTTTAAGCTTCTTTTTTGCGGATTTTGTTAATTGGTTTTGCTCATGCCCATCTTGCACTACAATATGCTGAAATTGGAGAACAAAGAGCAAATACTATAAAAGCCTTCTCTGATGTTTCACAAGGCTTAAACGTACAAAAATATTTCTAATATTTATCGATCGAATATCTTATGTGATATTTTCAGCTACTTCTATTTGCAGTTGACTTCATTTTTCAGTTAGTCGGCGAGTGGTGTGAAGTCAACGAATTAGAAATACAGCCTTTATCGTAACTTATTAAACCTTCACAGTCGAAACGTTAGTTCATTTTGCTCCATCCTTCCCGATCCCTCGCACATCCTGTATGACTCGAGCCCGCCCTTTTGAAATTAACACGTAAAATATTGACTGGTGCACTGGATCGTCTTTTATGCCAGATGGAAAAGTTGTTCGCAAAAATAAAGAGAAAAAGGAAAATGCCATGTTCATTTGGTTCAAAACTACAAGCCTTTCCGTCATAGACATATTGAAAATAGTCCTGGTACTTACTGCTGCAAATACAGAGGCTGGCAAGCGGTAGTACCAACCTCAATTCGATGTGTCGTAAAGTAAAGAGATATTTCGAGGGTAAATCAGAGGATAAGGCTCTTGCCGTTCCCAACTTGAGTATTCTGGAGGTATGAGCCAAAACCTCAATAAGAATACTGTGACCAGTTTTTGACATGCGCACAGAGAAACGTCGATCAGATGGCTGTTGTTAAAGAACCAACCGTAACTCGAAAAATGACTGACGTTTGTCCGAATCCGTTAGTTTGGGTTAGACTTATACGGATTGGTCCTACACGTTTCCATGAAGTAGTAAGCCCAGAGAAATTTTGTTTCATATGCGAAACCGTGTTTGTTTCAGCGAACCGCTGTGTGCTGATGATGCTGGAAGAATCCACATTATACTGGTAGGGTTAAGGGTTCAGCATTAAAAATGACGATATCAAATAATCCCAGAAAAGGAAACTACTCCTATTAAAATTAAATCACTGAGAACCCACGTAAGAACTCGTTTAGCAGACTATACGTGAATTGAAACAATTAATCGCTACATTAAGTGAACAGAAAAGGAGCTTGGATGATGGTGCATGGGCTAGTGACAGCATCAGGGCAGTTATCAGAGCATGGGGTGATTTAGCATTCAAAATAGCTCGCAGTGTTTCGTCGGATATGTTCGAGGAAAACTTAATGTAATCCAAATATAGAGTTGTTATGCTCTCAAATACCCCACTTGACCAATTCCACAACTTCCTGGGTTATTTAGTTTTCGAGAGATCGTAGTCCATGCATCTGGACCCTGAATAAAGTAGCAATGAAACAAATAGGAAAGATCAAGCTCTACGGAGGTCTTCCAAGCTGTTGGATGATGTTCCACGCAAGCGACCACCAGGCCATCATGTGTGGACTTGCTCGATCACATCCTATGATTACGAGGACATGTTCTTAACACTATTACATGATAAAATATTTTAAAAATGATGGGGTGTGAAGGTTGTGGCCAACATTCGACTTTATTTTGCCACAACATACAAACACAACAACGGTAAATTGAGTGTCTGGTTTAACCAAAAATCCTCATTGTCGGTTAAATTTCGGAAAACTTCTATCGACAACTATTCTGAAAAACGTAATCTTTAAATGTATGGTTCTTGGTTGATTTTTGTAAATGCTATACTTTTCAACAATAATGAAAAATTTAAAAACCTTCTACGAAACTGCTACTTCGGTACACGGATTCTCGCCAAATTTCACTAGGACCTAATTTTGGACCAGTTTATAATAGGCTTTTAAAATATTTGGGAAAACTATAAGAAACGAGAAAATTTTTCTTGGAAGCTGCCGCTACTAGTTCACAGATTTCCTCCACATATCACAAAGATCATTGATTTAATGGAAAAATCCTAAATATGCAATTTCATCCTGAAAATTTTAGACAAATGATGTAGTCAGATATTGTCGCAGAAGGTGCCACTTCCGGCATAGATCGATCTTGGATAAAAATCACTGGGATCTCCCAGCTTTGTTTAGCATCTTTTAGTTCTTCGTTTTTCTTGTAAACGATACACGTTTGAAAATATTTGCAAAAAACAAAAAAGCTTAAATGCAAGTTGCCACTTACGGTGGACCGATTTTGGCAAAAAATCTCCGGAATCTTCTAATTTGAAGAAAAGCTTTATTATGAAGTTTCATCTCGATCAATCAATTCATATAGACTGGTATTGTTGCAAATTTAATTTAGAATCTTGTAGTTCTTTATTGTTTTTCTCATGAATGATATTCTTTTCAAAATATTTGCTAAAAATGAAAAAGCTTCTATTGAAATCGCTATTTCAAGTATAAAGTTTCACCACGATCAGAAAACCCGTCTTGTATGTAGAGAGAGTTTGGGGGAATACACAGACATTTTCTTAAAACCACGATTTTCACTTCGGCGATAAAGCGAAAGGTAGATCTGCAAAAATATCGAGATTTCAAGATTTCATTTCACTACGAAAAATAAAGTAAAACAACCTGTTCTTCCACTACTCAGATTTCAGATAACAGAGATGAGACTAATCTAATTAAAAATCTCTCAAAATAGTGATACTGTTGATAATTATTTCTCTAGGAATCATAGATAATGTTTTGTAAAATTATTTAAAATTAGAGGGAGTGGGCAAATTATTCAGTTGTTTTATTATGAACTTTTAAAAAAAAAATCTTCGTTTACTGTTCACAGAAGACATGCTCTAGGAATGATTAGGTTAAGAAGCTTTTAAATGCTTTAAACGTATTTCGTGAAATTATTTATTTCAAAAATTAGGCCATCCGGTTCGCTAAGTACATGATTTAACAACGTACTTCTTGACGCATGATCTGATCCAGTTCAGTTCATGTTCAGAAAATTTTTTAAAGTCATTCTCCGGTTTAAGTATTTTGAGTCCACTGTTGCCCTACATCATTGGTAGCTTTCACTTGCAAATTAATTTGTTTTTTTAGGTGCCTCGAATTTTAAATTTTTGCTTAGTTCTCATTTTTGCAACGCTTTTAATTCTTACAGCAACACATGATTGCAAGAATTTTAGTTCCATCAGATAGTACTGTAGTTGGGCTTCTCTACGTAGAGCCTAATATCTCAAAGATTTAAAACCGAGAAACATATGTACATATATTCGTATCTTAAATTTGTGCCATGCAGAGGGATGCAGAGCTTAAAATAGTTCCGATCTGAAATTGTACAGATTAAAAAACTGCTGCTAGTAGTGCTCTTTTTTTTGTCTTGGATAATGACATTTTTAGTGATAATGTGAAAGTAATATGAAGACCTTTTAAAATGCCATTATTGATTAAAGGCTCAAATATTCCTCTTCAAAAAACTACTTCACAACGCAATCCTATAAAAGACTACATATGTTGTAACCCTATATTTCGAGATGTTGTTTTTAATATTTACGACGCGTGATTTACGGCAACAGGGCGGAACTATGAAGTTGAGGCAAAGGGATGTAGTAATTGTGTGGATATTAAACAAAATGACCACAAGACAACGATAAGATAAACAATAAACCAAATGTTATAAGCATTCGCAGCTGCGTTCGAAATAACGGGAAGATCTCATAATCATGAGCAGGGAATTTCCAAAACTATAAGTGTTTAATGAGTAATTTTACTTATTGGCGATTCCCAACAAAGTATCTGACATCTGGTGAACCAAACGCGAATCACAGTTTTCCATGTAGCAATGTAGGGGGATCAAAACTGTCAACTGACAAAATTTTTTTTTGCTTCAATTTAAATCCAACTCATACAAATGTATGTGTAAAAAATGACACGTTGTAATGTCTTCCGGATTTTAACAGATCTTGTTAAATCGGAATTATTTTTGAGAAAAAAATATTATAATTTAATAACATATTAATTATTTGTTTTTGATAACATATTAATTATTTTATTACAATTATTATAGTTATAATGTTACTTATCGGACGAAAAGGATTCAAGTAGAATGCACAAATGTGTCTGTTGGTCCAAAATACATACAACAATAAATTTTTGACTTAATTCATTTTCGTTACCCAGACAATTGTGATGGCATGGCGGATTTCCCACGTTATATTTCTGTCCTGTGAAATTTATAATGTTTGTACAGTTCATAATGAATTGCGAGTACGTTTGCACATAATTCGATTTAAACTCCGTCTTACGAGCGTTTTTCTATAACGCGGAATTAAACAACCGTGTTATAGGGGGGATTACTGTATGTTTATTTTCTATAGCTGTGTTGCTTTCAAAAGATTACAACAACAATTGCATTGTATTCAAGCCGATTGTTTTAGAATGTTAAGAAAACAAAATTTTAGGATTAGGGGAAATAAAATCATTTTATGGTTATGGTGTTTACCGCAAGGCCGTTATTTTTTCTATTTTTCTCGAAAAATTTATCTTGTAGAATAATTTAGCATTTGTTATTTGATAGCAAAAACCGAATTTAATTTATTCTATTTCATAAAATAAAAAAAAATAAAATAAATATTAAGAAAATGAACCAACACAGAAAAATTAAAACGCATTAAAAAATTAAAGCCAAAAGTTGTTGCTTTCACATTTCTTAGCTAAGCTAAGCGGATTAGCGAAAGCAACACTACTTATATTTTCGAGTAAAGGCGCCTTTATGGTTGGTGTTCGATCGTCCGTTCTGACAATTTTTTCGGCCAATCATATTGCTCAAAAGGACGAGATGATTTTTTCTTCTGGATTTTTCCACAAGAGATGATTTTGGTCGAAAAAATGACCGAACGAACGCACCATAAACCTGCCCTAAAACAGCATAGCAATTATCCCATGTTGCATATGCACACTAGAGTAACTTTTATCCTGTAACTTCTTCGTTTCTTTTCGCTTTATCTATAAAATTAATTTATTTTATTGGTAAAGAGGAAGAAACGAAGAAATTACCGAATTCAAGTTACCGTAGTGTGGATATGCACATACATTTATAATCTAATTACGCTGTACAAATGTGATGAATAGAGACGATATTTTTTAAATTGCGTTTTCAAAATGCCTTAAGTTTTTTGTTTACATCATTTGCAACAACCTTATTTCTGAGAACTCCATGATCTTAATTTGGTTAAACATCAGAACTAGGATTTATGATTCCTATCAGTCAGTTGTTGTCCGTATCAGTCAGTTGTTTAGTGCAATAATAGTTTTGGATTCATTTGAATGATGTTTTCGGTTTTATCAAAGTGGTATTAATGTGAAAAGGATGTGCTGCGATGAAATTTGCATCACACATCATCAATTTTTATTAGGGTAACCTAATCTATCCAAAAATGAATGTCTTAAGTTATAAACTAATAACTTTAGTATAGCACTCGTAACATTAAAATAATGAACGCGGAATGCAACATCCCACCATTAAATAAACATATACATTTCGTTATTATTATTGCTACCGTCGTTATTACGTTGTAAATATCCTTTTTCCTGTTTTGGTGGTAGGTGGTGGTGGTTTGTTTTTCTTTACTGTTTTTTTTTTGTATTTTAATCAATACTTAAAAATTTCGTAAAAAACCAACCAACCATCCAACTCGTTCAGTGAAAAAATAAATACATGAAAATGAACAAAAAAATATGTACAAAAATTTTCCACTAGAGATAGGATTGTAATATTTTTTTTTAATACACAGAGATACATTTTTTGTACGTTGATTTGTCAATTATATGAAAAAAAATGAAATTCTCTTGGTTTTTCCTTGTTATATAAATGTTCAATTTCTCTATTGTGTCAGCCATTTTGATATCGTTGTGATATATGTATATTATTATTTGATATTATAATATGTATAAATTGATAAATTATATCGTTTTTATTTCGCGTACTGTATTTGCACTTGATTTATACGTATTTAGTGTTTATTAAAATGTTTGACTACCCTGTACTACACTGCTATGATTATTAAAAAATTTAGTATGTAATTAGTTTCGTGATCAGCCGCCACCACACGGTGGTGCATTGTCGTTGTAAAATTAAAGTGTAATTTTTTTTTTAATTTTTTGCAAATAATAATACATAATTAATGAAGAAGAATGAATAAAAGAATACATTCAAAGGAATTCACAGTGTATGGGTAGCCATATTGTAAGTGACGTCAAATAGTGTGCGCGCATCAACGATCCCACGTGGTACTTTGAATGTATGTGCGCGGTATTTGTAAAGATGTGTGCGTTTGTGTGAAAGAACAGGAAAAATGCAATTGGTATTTACGTGTGTGTGTGTGTGTTTCGTTAAAGTTGAGAGCCGATGTCTTTTGGTGAGAACGGAAAATGAGAAATTTGTAAACGGAAATTTTTTTTATTGTGATTAAGAATCTGTATGTATTTATGATTTTTTTGTGGTTTTGACTTGTGTTAGTTGAATTTAACTACTCCTAAAGAGCTATTGTGTGAATGTGATTTTTTTTATTTTGTCAAATAAACAGCAAAATAAAATTATATAAAAAAAAATAAATAAATAATTTTTTTAATTTTTTTTTTTTTTCAATTCGGTAAATTAAAATATTCATATATGAAACAAAAACTGAAATTAATTTGATGTGTAACTTTGTGGTGTGTTTCAACAAAAAAATTGTGTTGTGTGGAAATTTTTGAACGAAAGAAAAAAGTTTAATTTATAAAACAAGAAAAATATATATTTTTTTAATATTGTGCAGAATGTTCAGCCATTTTGATTTTGTAAATAAATGGTAAAAAAAATTAATTTTTTTCGTTTTTTTATAATATTATGTAGTGTTGTTGTTGTGTTTTACAAAGAAAAACGTCCTGAAAATTCACATAATTGAAATGTCTTGAAAACCGAAAATACATGTAAAAAATATTTTTCTAACATTTATCGCCATTTTGCTTGTATTTGCTTGCGTTTTTCTCTATGTGGTGTACATACATATATTTTAATATTCTCCTGTTTAGTATATACGAATATATAAAATTTATATGTATTTTCTATTTATTTATTTAATTAAATTATTTTAGACATATTTTTTTTTTTAAATTAAAATATGTATTTTTTATATAATTTCGTTTGTCAAATTAAAAGTAAATAAGAAAAATAATGTATTTATATGGAGGAGAGATATGTATGTCTGACCTCCATGATGGATTTTTGTTATTTTTATAATTAATTAATTTTTTTTTATATATTTGTCTCATTTTAGATGTCCGCCGGAACGCAATTGCAGATGGCACCCCAAACGACTATAATACAAGGTGGCCAGACAACAGTACATAACCAGGACTCAAATATGAGCACTGGGTCCTCCCATAGTGATAAGGAGGTGGAGTCTGGTAATACCCCTGATAAACATCCACGTACACCATCAGAACGAAAACGCAAAAGAAAATTGCAGGATGTGGATAGCGGAGGGAGCGTAGGTGGTAATTTAATATTACCACAAAATCCAAAGGGTCCAAGAGTTACTATACCTAATTTAGCAGATAGTAAAAAAATTAATGAATATTTTCATAGTAAAACGGGCAATAGTCCGATTAGGCAACTTAGTACAGGTGGTGCAAAAAGTCCATCGCCGCAACAAGGTTATCCAATGTTTCCGCCTAGTCCTCAACCTCCACTAAATATCTCTAGTCTAAGTAGTGGCGGTGTTGTACAATCAGAATTTTATAAAAATCGTCCTGCTTCCAATGTAGTCCATACAGCAATACCTCCACCACCGGCACCAACAATTCAAACAACAACAATATCAACAATACAGCAAAGTCCACAAACACAGCAGCAGCATCTGTCACAAAATTCAAATACAACAACAACAATATTAACAGCCGTACCAACAGTATCAACAATATCAAACCTAACATCAAATAATAGTCAAGCGACAGTACTGATATCATCAAATTCAAATAGTATGGTATCAAAATCAACCCAAACCGAATTATCATATACTGATATCCAGGAACGTGATTCAGAATATGAATCTAGTAAAACAAAATTAGATGAATTATCTCGGCTATCTGATGAACAAAAATGTCAGATAACAGCTCATCAAAAAGTGATCGAACAGCATAAAAATCATATAAATAAATGTATAGATGTTGTTAAAAAATTATTAAAGGAAAAAAGCAATATAGAAAAGAAGGAGGCACGCCAGAAGTGCATGCAAAATAGGCTAAGGCTAGGACAATTTGTGACACAGCGCGTTGGCGCAACATTTCAAGAAAATTGGACCGATGGTTATGCATTTCAGGAGTTGGCCCGACGGCAGGAGGAGATTGCATCCGAACGCGAAGAAATAGATAGACAAAAGAAATTACTTATGAAGAAAAGGCCATCAAACAGTGAAAATTCACGTAAACGTAATACATCATCGTCATCATCGACAACAACATCTACATCGACAACGGTTGGTACAGCGCTGCATAATGGTGATTCAGGTGGATTTTTAAAACCGGATGCTGTCGCTGGAGGTTTTACACAGCAGGAATACTATGAAAGTGATGAAATATTAAAATTAAGACAAAATGCGCTTAAAAAAGAAGACGCAGATCTTCAATTAGAAATGGAAAAATTAGAACGTGAACGAAATCTTCATATTCGTGAGTTGAAACGTATTCACAATGAGGATCAAGTAAGAGTACATGAATGCTAACTTTTACACGTTGCGTACGTTGAATTTTACTAATTTTATATTTTTTATATTACAGTCACGGTTTAATAATCATCCTGTTTTAAACGATCGTTACTTGTTATTAATGTTATTAGGTAAGGGTGGCTTCTCTGAAGTTCATAAAGCATTTGATTTAAAGGAACAACGATATGTTGCATGTAAAGTACACCAATTGAATAAAGACTGGAAAGAAGATAAAAAGGCTAATTATATTAAGTGAGTATTATTTCTTAAGGATATATTTTTGTATAATATGTATATTTATTTACTCGCGATTATTTTGAATTGTTACAGGCATGCTTTAAGGGAATATAATATACATAAAGCATTAGATCATCCTCGTGTAGTAAAATTATATGATGTATTTGAAATTGATGCAAATTCATTTTGTACTGTGTTAGAATATTGTGATGGGCATGATTTAGATTTTTATTTAAAACAACATAAAACAATACCGGAACGGGAAGCAAGATCAATAATTATGCAGGTTCGTACCTTCATGGCACAAAAATCTATCACCAAAAAATACTGACTATAATTTTATTCGTTTTTTTTTGTATACAGGTCGTTTCAGCATTAAAGTACCTGAATGAAATAAAACCGCCCGTCATACATTATGATTTAAAGCCCGGTAATATATTATTGACCGAGGGTAATGTGTGCGGTGAAATAAAAATTACCGATTTTGGTTTATCCAAAGTAATGGATGAGGAAAATTATAATCCCGATCATGGTATGGATCTAACATCACAGGGCGCTGGAACGTATTGGTGAGAAATGTTTGATAAATGAAAAATCAGATTTCACAAACGGAATATTGTTTTACTAATCGTATGTTATTTTTATTTTTTTGCGTAACTAGGTATCTACCTCCTGAATGTTTTGTGGTTGGTAAAAATCCACCAAAAATTTCATCAAAGGTAGATGTATGGAGTGTAGGTGTTATATTCTATCAATGTCTATATGGTAAAAAACCATTTGGTCATAATCAATCTCAAGCTACTATACTAGAAGAAAATACAATATTAAAAGCGACAGAGGTGCAGTTTTCAAACAAACCAACAGTATCCAATGAAGCAAAGGTGAGTAACTAATAATTTGTTTTCGTAATATTTTAGATTTGGCTGTAATTCTAATAGGATTCGTGTTAGAATTCAAGTGTGGCGAGGTAAAATTCAATTATGACAATTATAATATTTCGTAGGGATCAGTCCATTCCGAATCCTCTACCTTAAACAACAAATCTTCTAATTTTGGTCTAGATCATCGAAAGATTCTCTTATATCCTGCTATTTAATGAAACTGGCTCGGAACTGTCATGATAGTTTTACAAAACGTCAACGTATAAACGGAGCGGCAAAAACAGATAATAGTCCGGTTTCGAAAATTGGAATGATTGTTCAGAATTTCGTGATAAATTATTTTTGTTTGACTGGAAAAGTTATTCCTAAATAAAGGTTTTGCACTAGGGGTACTAGAGTAGGGGCGGTCGGAGGGAGCTTTTAAGACGATATTATTGTTCAATAAATTTAAGATATCTTTAGATTTTTTCAATAAGACGGAGGATGATATAACCGTTTCATTCGTAACTAAAGAGCATGGTTGTTTGAAAAATGTTCAAATGGCAAAGGCCCAACTTTTGTTTGAAACGGGGTGTGGCACAACATTAACAAAGTGTTCCATCAACAACCAGCCGGAGTTAGTCGTAGAGGAGGAAAACCCCGACTGCGCTGGCGTGACGACGTCGAACAAGGCCTACTCGTATTAGGATGTCGAAATTGGAGGACCATATTGCGGGCGGCAAAACCCCTTCAAGGGATGTGAAAGCTAGAGAGAGAGAAGTGTGGCAATATGACTAAACCGACTTATGAAAAGAATAACGTTACGGACCTATATTAATGAAGGCTTTGTGAGGGAGAAACGTGTGTTAACATTTTAAAAGCTTACATTTACAGATATGTATAAGTAAAATATACTTAAAAATATTAGCTAGGGAACGAACGTAAGAATCCGGCTAACAATGGGTAACCAAACTGACCAGATTAGTTCAGTTGAATTTTTTACTTACCCTTCTCGAATTACTTGACCCACATTCGCTAACCGAATTCATCTTTAAATATTTTGTTAATAATAAAATTAACAGGCTACAGGCTGAACTAGTTGGTTCATATGAGCATATTGATCAAAATTTTAACCATTCTCTTCAGGTATGATATTTGCAAAAGTCAATTAACCGTTTGAGTCCCAAGCAGGGTGATCGCGCTGTTGAGATTTTATCGATTGTTTTAAGCGATTGTTATCTGCGTTTGAGTTTATTTTTGTTGTTTGCGTTTGCACCACAAATGGTTTTACGTTATTTGTAATGCGTTTGCATTACCTTCTGGGACTCAAACGGTTAAGCAAACCGTACGATCAAAACGTTATTGTATCTAAAACTAGAGTTCGTCGTGAGCTGCCAAAAATTCTACTCAGACTTATTCTTTTGATGTATTACTACTCTCCAACACCCATGTATTAAAAATTACTCCAAGGAAATTTCTAAAGGTCTATTGGTTTCTGGCTAGCGCTCAGAGAAACGGAGTTAGATTTCTGAAGCATTTGGAATATTCTCAGGCAAACTTCAATCAAAATTCAAGTTAGAGTCCAATTCTGCATACCAAATTTGACAATTATTGTTAAAAATGGCCAAAAATTCGTGGTAAAATGCAAATCACATCCCATAATTTGATCAAGATCAATCAAAAAATGACCGGGTTTTTACTAAAAATGTAGATAAAATATTTTAAAATGTCTTAATACGAATTGTTGTTTCTTGGCGGGACTTTTTAAGATTTTAGCATAACCGAGCTAAAAGGTTGGGATTTTTATAATTCGGTCTTTCGTACCGATCCCTATATTATAAAATTATGACAGTTTTCAACTGTGTTGTGTTTCACTTTATATTCAAAACCTCTAAAATTTTTTGAAAATGTTCAATATTGTTACAAATTTCGGGAGTTTGATACGTACTGGATTTTGCAAATAAAACACTCAGCGGTTTAAGTTACAAACTTTATTTCTCAACACCTTTAATTCCTGCGCTGCAATCCACTAATTCCATTCATTTACTGCTCACTAATCACTTTTACTGTTCACTACTTTTCGCACTGTTCACTACTTTTCGCACTGTTCGACTTGACTGTGCACTGGTTAAATTACAACTGTGTCTGCGTCTCAAATTGCTCGCACTTATATACTTTACCATTGTTCGCGCTTATTCTCTTATTGTATCTGGTGATGTGTGCACATTACAATTGTAAATCACTTGCTTGTAGTTGTACTCGCAAACATTCTACGTCAATAATTCCTCTGTTTTGATGATTAACACCGTTGTTAATTCTTGTATTTTTCCATGATAACTGTCGCCACCGTTTATATATTTCACTTCATTATTGATCCGACAACATCGATGATTTTAAGAATAATAATCGCTTAATAAAATTATAGTTTCCAATTAGATTCAAACTCGTGGCCTTTGGGTTGATAACACTTGGTGGTGTACGACTTTACCACCCCACCACCAAATGATACACCTGTGAAGAGTAGAATTCGTACCAATATTTTTCTAGATCCTACTTATGAAAATGCCTACTATTCGGACTGAGAGTATAGAAGGAGAGCAGAAACAACCGCGTTTTCGTAAAAAGATCCTACTTATGAAAACGCTTACTATGTGAGTGGTACGTGCTGTCGGCTAACTTCATCATACATTGTTTGGGAAAATTTTGATGGACCAAAAATAAATACAGATTTTAGGGTTCCGTGTTGACTGTTTATTGCATAGCGCTCATTATCTTTTTGGGCGACAAAAAGACTGCACCAAACCGTACACTTAAGACGATTGAGACAATACTCTGCACCAGACCGTACACTTAAGGTGCAATTGCCAATTGATCTTGGATTTTATGTTGCCCAAAACCTACAGTTTTGCTTGTTTATGCTGGAAACACATGAGCAGATTTTCTGCCGGTAGTGCTGCCGTCAGAATCTCAAGTAAACTACATGAGCGTTTTTTTGGCGTTTTTTGTTTTATTGCTCTATATTTTCCTCCACTTTGATTGATAACTCAATGGTAATATGTCAAAATAGAGTATAAATGAACAAACATAGTTGCGATTGTTAGATTTGTTTTCTTCTACGCAGCGCAGCCTACTGCGAGGCAGACAAATTAGATATATTAGACAAATTAGAGACACGAGTCAGAGTTCTGATCACATAGCAGAACACATGTATTTCACACCATATAAACGTGTGTATTCTAATGTTTCTCCTTTCAGAATTCTGCCCATGTACTTCCTCGATTACGGAGCCATTTAATTGAATATGGACTTCACCGCTCATTGTTAAATTGTTAATGAAATCGGGATTTTCTTCAACTTTTCCTCGTAGCGAAATGGCAAAATCAATCCGTTCTTGATACGAACATTTTTAATGTGACCAAACTTCTCTCTGCGGACGTTCGCGCTAGGCCCAGTTGTGTTGAACGTCTCCTTGTTGACGTTTCTGGAATATTCTGCACACTCTCCGTCGTCTTCTGGAACCTGGAAGTTTCCTTACGACACGTTGTTGGTGGAAATTTGCAGCCTGACGGTTTATTGTTGGTGGGTCCCATTTGAAACGCGATATTTTAAAACGCGAATTATCAAAACGCGATATTTCAAAACGCGATATTTCAAAGCGCGATAAGGTACAAAACGCGGTATGGTACAAAACGTGATATTTCAAAATGCTATATTTCAAAACGCGATACAATACAAAGCGCGATATGGTACAAAACGTGATATGGTACAAAACGCGATGTTTTAAAAATTTTAA
The DNA here is from genome assembly GCA_947310385.1 of Nephrotoma appendiculata. Lineage (NCBI taxonomy): Eukaryota > Metazoa > Arthropoda > Insecta > Diptera > Tipulidae > Nephrotoma > Nephrotoma appendiculata. Next base: position 52,643,907 of record OX371225.1, on the reverse strand, counting down.
AATCGATAGGAGCGGGAGTTTAGGATCAAGTTATATAAGGCGGGTGCAGGGAAAATTTAATTTCAGTTTGTAGGAATTTAACAATAGATAGCGCGAGCATAGGACCGGTTTATATCGGGTTTTGGGAGTATAGAACCAGTTTTGAAATCGCGTTTTGTACCTTATCGCGTTTTGAAATATCACGTTTTTGATAATTCGCGCTGTAAAATATCGCGTTTCAAATGGGACCCACCAACAATAAACCGTCTGGTTGCAAATTTCCAGCAACAAGGTGCCTTAAGGAACCTTAGAGGTTGTTTGTACCATATCGCGTTTTGAAATGTCGCGTTTTGTACCATATCGAGTTTTGTACCATACCGCGTTTCGAAATACATATCGCGTTTTGAAATATCGCGTTTCGAGCGGATCCGATTGTTGGTCTAGGTATAACGGACATTAAAATACCGTCGACAAGCTGCGATATTTTAATTTACCGTTGGTTTTCATAATAAAATTTAATTATTTTAATTCGTTGTTCTGTTTTGTATTGTTTCATTATAAATTCCCCAAGTTTTCATTCCAAAATTCTGAAAATAAAACATAATTAAAAAAAATTATTAAACATTCATACTCGATAAAAATAACTATTTTTGGGGTTAATCGATTTAGTACGCAATTTGCTCACGTAAATTTTCGGGTTTTTATTTTATTTTTTGATAGAAAATGATCCATTGCTTTGGCTAAAGCCTTATCAACTGTCCCCAAGCATTTAATCCCGCTAATGAAACTATTTTGCTTCTCTTTGCAGAGTTTTATCCGAGGTTGTCTAGCTTATCGCAAAGAAGATCGCATGGATGTATTTTCTTTGGCGCGGCATGAATATTTACAACCACCCCAGCCAAAACATGGCAGACAGTCAATGAACCAACAGCAACAACAATCTCAACAACAAACATCATCGGTTGTCTTAACACAAGGCAATCAACAAATTGGTGGTCAAACTTCGTTTTCGGCTGGTATGTTTGGTAATATGAATCAATCGAGTTCGTCTTAGCTATCAAAATAATCTTGATAGTAAAAAAACAACAAAACAGAAAGTTTTTTTTAATAAAAGAAACTAAATTCAAAACAAAAAAAAAATGAAAGGAAAAACAAAATAATGATTCTAAAGTAAAAACATTTTAAAAAATTATGTGAATTGTTTTTTATAAAATTAATTTTTAAATTAATAAAAATGGACAACAGACTTTTAAAAAATTACATAAAACAAAAACAAGAAGAAACAAAACAAAAAAAAAATTTAAATTTTAAGAAATTTGAAGTGATGATAATAAATTATGTTATATAATTATATAAATACTATTTTTATTTTATTAATTATGATTATTATTTTTTTTTAAATTATTTATTATCTTTAATTATAGAAACAAAAAAAACAAAAAAATATTACTATTATTATTTGTTTATGATTTACATAAATAACTATTTTTATTTTTTATTATTGATTTAAGTTTATTATATTATATAAATATATTATTTTATATATATATTAATTACAATTAATTAACTTAAAACCGAGAAATAAAACAAAAAGAAAAAAATATAAAACAGGAAAAATCAAGAAAATATTTGTATTGTGCGTGAACTTTGTGTTCAGAATCCTAGTACACATTGTTATGAAATTGAGGCCCATCACTAGACACAGTTATTTTTTAAATTTATTTTTCACAATTTTGTATATTATTTTTTATAGCACCGAAAAATACCGAGACCAAGTTTACGCACGATGCAAAGAAACTATTTTTTTTAATTAAAAAAAAAAAAAAACGGAAACACAAAAAATGCAAAACAAAACTAATTTTTTTTTTATTTTTTTTTTTAAATTAAAAAAAAATTAATTTTTAAGTTAACTATTATTATTTTTTAAATTAATAAAATAAAAAAAATCTATATGCATTAAAAAAATGAATATGAAATAATAATAAAATAATTAAAGACAATTAAAAAATAAAAAAAAAATAAATAAATAAAAATACAAAAAATAAATTCTATAGTGTATAAAGTTTTTAAACAATAAATTAAAGAAAATTAATTTAAAATTAAACAATAAAAAAATGTAATTTTGTTGCTGATGAAATGAAAAGTGTGTATATGGCGGTCGCGTGCGGATGTTTTTTTTTAAACGTAATGATAAAATATAATAGAAGGAAGATTTATTTTTTTTTTTTATATTTTCTAGACGACGTCGAAAGCAAGCAAAAAACATGAAAAAATAAAGTGTTGTGAGATTATAATACACATTACATAAAAAAATATTGGTTTAAAATATTAATTAATAAAAAAAGTGTTATAAAACTTTTGATGGACAGCAATTAGGAAAAAAAAATAATCAAATTATTAATTATTTTTAAATATAAAAAATTATTATTTTATTACACATTATGAGTTTGTATACGGTTTGGAATAATTAATAATATTATTTTAAACTGGTAATAATGGCGTGCTACCCCAAAATATCGTGAGCAGGAAAAATTATAACAGTTGTTTTTAGTAGACATTTTTGTGTTTTTACAGAACCTTGAATTTTTTTTCTTTAGTGTTTAGTTTATAATTGTTGTTTATAGTTCCTTTTTTTTCTTTAAATCCTAGTCTTAATTATATACATATTTATATAATTTTATTATTATTTTTTTTAAATTAATTATTCCAATTCTTGTTATTACATGACCAAATTTCAAAAGGAACATTGTTTTAAAGTTTTATTTTTGTTACTTACGAATATAAAATGGCAACAGAGGTAAGCGAGATATTGTAATTTTGTTCTACGTGTTATAACGTGATATAAACGTGTTTTAGGATTATTGGAGAAAGTGTACATCGTTACATAACGCTAGTGTAGTATTAGTAAAAATGTCCTAATTCACAATTCTAGATACGTTCTACTGTTTTGTCACAGTTTTAAAGTTGTATTCCGATTCGACACTCAGTTTATAAATTTCAAGGAGCGTGTCGAATTCGAGATAATTCATGTTAATTATTTCTCGCAAATTTTTTATAAAATTCTTTTGACTTCTGTATAAGGTATACGGCTTGTGATTGTAGGAGGTTTTGAAATATTACAGTGATCATTTTTACATTGTTTAACTGATTAGAGCAGCCTAAAAGTATTTTTCCCCTCGATTTATTTTGCACTTTTATTTTTAGAAAACGTCCTTTTTGTCCATAATATTTCACGACCTTAGTACAGCAGGGTTCTATAAGCACTTGGTACATTCCGAGATATTGAGGTCAGAAGTTTTAAACCTCGCCAGACAAGTTATATGTTATCCATTTTCAAAAATATTGTTATATTAGTTAATTTATAATTTTAAGATGATTTCCAAGTATTTTAAAAAAATCGTGGTAATTTAAATAGCTTTCCAGATAATTAACATTAAAATTGCAAATAGAACTTTGGTGCTCAACGATAGGACTAAGAAAACTAGGAGCCTTACCACCGACTCCACCGGCGTTCGTTGTTTTTCGATTTTTTATTTTCGCCTCGCCTAGTGAAATCATACCACGAACAACGCAACGCTATCGTGCACTGAACTTATAATTTATCTGTATTAATTTATTGACAATTGGAGTATCACGGATTCCAACTATCGGATTTTCAATAAATTTCCATAACTACAAATTTTGATATTTATGGTTCATTTAGCTTACCTAGCATCTCCGCCTGATATAATTTATATCATTACCATTATCATAAATGGTACGAAAATTGTTTAATATGGCATCGGCTGTAGTAAAAATATAAATTTGGCATTTGAAAATCGTTCGTTTATTGATATTCAACCGCGTCACTTGAGTCTTTTGTCACCAAACCACATCGAATTGTCACCAAAACAAAATAATTAAAATTTCTATTCGTTTGTCAAATAAAAAATATATGAAATGTCAAATATTGTATATCATCAAGCTTCGCAGTAATTGGGCCTATTTTTTAATTCAAGCTGAGCAAGCAGTGCGCTGTCAAAAAATACTCTGTGTTTTTTTATTCAACCTGAGTAATTTTACTCTGCACACTGCGTTTTTATTTGTGAACTGTGCTTACACCGAGCTTACTCGGTTCTTCAAATTTTACTCTGAAATTAATGTCGAGTGTACGAAGAGTGCAAAGTAAAAAACAATTTTTTACTTTATGCGCACCGGATAATTTTACCCAGTACAACCTTTGCTCGGTGTACACTACCCGTGGTAAGCCTGCTTGCTCGGGTTGAATTAAAAAATAGACCCATTGTATACTATGATCGTAACGATTCGCATATTATGGTGTAACTCGATGGTAATGGCAAGTGGATAGCTTGTTAGCTTAGATTGATGATTTTGTTTAACATTTTGATGATCCACCAGTGGCGCTTTTCTAACTTACAATCGTCAATTGGATTGGCCCAACAAACTGTTAGTAAAGTGTTCGGAGAAACATTTAATATATTAGAAATAAACTTTTGTTCGAAATGGATTTGTCTTGATACAACAGAGGAAAGGTGGAAATTAAAAAAGCATTTTAAGAATAATTCTTATATCTTTACATCACAAAAAATATTTTCGCTCTTTTGTTCGCCATAAAATGCTACGCGTTGAAAACGTCGTTAGTCATCGAAAATGAGGTCGTTCGTTCCTACTAGAAACAAATTTGTTTAAATTTACGCCTGAAGCCATCAAATTTTCGCTTTGCGATATTTGTGGTACAAAAAATGTAAACGCGAGCCAGCAACGAACGCCGGCGGAGTCTATGGTAAGGCTCCAGAACAATAAGGTTCTAAGTCCCACATGGACTTTGTTATTCTGTATGATTTTTTTTTCATGCTTCAAAATACAAATCTGGTACAAAATTTTAATATCGGATTTCGATTTTTATTGTAAAATAAAAATAATTAAAATTATGTCTTTTACGGCTATAATATTTCACAGCGCCTTTTGATATTATTACTTTGTATGTATTTTAATTACTAACAAAAATAGTTCAACTTTAGTTACCTACTAAAAAATATTTAAAACTATTTTTAAAATTTCACAGCGCCTGTTTTTATCACACAAAATGAACAATTTAATTATGTGTAGTAGTTGTGTTGTTATCTAAAATATGTGGAAATTTTTGTAAATATTAAGAAACTAATATACAATTTGGTAATGAAAAACTATTTACCTAGTTTAAGGATAACTTTGTAATAATTAATATCTGCCGAGCTCATATACTACTACTCGGAACTTCTAACTATTCAGCTGTTTGGCGTCGGGGTCTCTTAGTTTGTTCCTGTCTAATGCTAACGCTTCGAAGATTTTACTATCGTAATCCAGCGAATATTCGATTTCAAATTCGACTTGGGTTAATCTTAACATTTTTAATGTGGAAACTGGAACACCTTTATTAAAATTCAACGGCTGCAACTGGATTATCACGAACGGCCTTCGAATATTAAAACTTTTCCAGTTCGTATGAGTCCCATTGGTGAAAAATATTCGTTAACAGACAAATGCTTTTCAATTTGACTATGTGATGTGGAGTGACCTGGCAAAGAATATTACTTATTAATATTGTGTAAATCAGGGGGTCTATTATGAAATTTTCGACGCGCGTATTTTTTTCGACGTTGTCGAAAATTTGGTATTATGAAATTTTCGACCGCGTTTTTTTTCGACGTTGTCGAATTTTTGGTATTATGAAATACTCAACGCGTTTTTTTTTCGATAACGTCGACTATTTTACGACAGCTCTTGAGGTGTCGAGTACATAAAAGAAAAGTGTTGAGAAATAAAAAAAGTTTGTTAGTAAACATAAATTAATAATTTAAACTTATAAAATTTTAATTAATAAAAATTAATTAATTAATTTAAACTTAATAAAAAATAATTAATTTAAATTTTCACATAAAAAATAATTAATTTTGTTTTTCGACATCGTCGAAAAAAAAATTCATAATAGCGATTTTCGACGTTGTCGACTGTTGACGTTGTCGAAAAAAATACGCGCGTCGAAAATTTCATAATAGACCCCCTGGATGCATTTTCAAGAAGTGTTGCATTGCTAGTGTCATAATAGAGTGCGGAACGCAAGGATGGCTCCATGTTGAGTAATATCAGTACACTCGAACACTTTAATATTTTATACAGGGCAGAGAGGCAATGTATTAACCATTTCTTCCGCCGGTATACTCCGTCTATATATAGAGAATGGTAGAATAATGGACCAATTGCTGATTGCGGGCACGATAAAACATTTCCTTATATATCGCTTTTTGTCGTCTCATCATTTAAGTTTAGCAATGTTGTTCATTTCCTTGAATCATTTTGTCTGTTAATTTTTTTTGTTTCTTTGCCACAGATAATGCCTCGCATTTGCCACTATATCGTATTTTGGATAATGGAAGTAGATATTGAAAACATATCTGTAATAGCTTTCCTTTACGGCCTCTTCCATCCGATCTTTATACAGGTTGTACATTTTAGTAATATTTAGGTTGGGGTAAGTCTTTGACGCATTGGCACGACAATACTGTGATTCTATAGCTGGAAAAGAAGCGATATGGGCTTTCACTTCAGACACTCTTTAGATTCCGGAGTTCTGTTTGTTGACTTTGTGCCTTTTTCGTTCCTTTTAGCTATACCGGTTATAATATTTCTGCGTTGGTGGGCGTTATACACCGGTTTTTGAGAAATCGAAACTCGAATTTTATTTCCATGTATATTAGTAAAAAATTGTAATGTATTTGTCGACGAGAATCACTGATGTTTTGGTTTTGCGTGTGTGGTTGGTTTTGCGTTTCTGTGATCCTTTCTTAATTCGTGAAAATAATAATTGTAGCCATCTGGATCGTCTTTTCACCTGATGCGGCTTAAAGAACCTTCAGCATCTATTAAGGAACCCAAGTTTTGCAGACGAAGCGGACAAATTGAGTCGTAACCCACGAGTATTTGGTGTTTTACCACAACGGAATGTGCATATTTATGTTTTTTTTGGCTTAATTTCTTTCTCCTCACTCAAATATTTTACTCAAATTGGAGTAGGTTCCACTCACATCGAATGAAATAGAAGACTGCGGTGACAGAACTCATCCCTGAGGGGTTCTTTGGAGACTGTCTCGTTGAAGATTTCCCATTTAGCACAAAGTTGATCTTTCGGTCTTTGAGAATGCTTTTATTCACACTATACCACATAAACATTGTCAAAAACCTTGGATATATCGAAAGCGATTGCAAAGGAGTGTCTCCATTATTTTCATGAAAGCCGTTCATCTGAAATTATTTATTCATTTCAAGTACTCGAATAGTTGTTGGTTAATGCATTTCTCTAAAACTTTTCCGACGGCCAACCCAATTGGCATTGGCGAGTAGTTTGAGAAGAAGAATATATTTCGGTTGGAAAAGGTTCGACCCAATCAACTTTCGATAACAACAACAATCCCAACGGATCAAACAACTTGGCTATTTCTGACAGTATCGTTCGTTTTGTAATCATTAAATATGGATCAAAATTATTGCAAGAAAAATAAAGTACATGTATATCAGGTTGCCATTCTATACCTAAGGTTTTTATGGTTTTATTGTACGAACTGATTGGTTCCATATTTTCAGAATTGATATTTTATAATAACGCAGTTGTATTAGAAGTCCATTTTCGAAGCTTCATTCCTGCTTTAGCTAACATATTTACTAATTGTGACTGTATTTCTAAAGTTTTCTTAAAGTCAACAAATCGTCGACGTAAAAGTTTGAGGTTATGACTCTTCAAGCTATAGGGGAAATTTGTGGCTTCGATGATGGCTAACTCTTTTAGAGCCCTAGTGGCCAAATATGGAGCGGACGCCATTCCATATGTTACGGTTTTCAATTTATATATTTATGACTTTGTTAGCGTCTGTTCGCCATACAATTTTTTTATATTTAAAGTCGTCTTCGTGAATTTTAATTTGTCTATACATCTTCTGAAGATCAGATGTAAAAACATATAAATATTGCCTAAATCGCAACCTTCTTGAAATCAAATCATCTTGCACTGTGGGACCTATCATGAGAATATCGTTCAACGAGAGACCTGTATCCGTTGGACTGGACCCGTCAAATATGACCCTTAATTTGGTCGACGTACTTTGTGGTTTTAAAATCAGATGATGGGGAAAAAATAGCCTTCAAGCGGGGAGCTACTATCTTCAACGGATAATTCCATATGTTCTAACTCTAAATATTCATTCATAAAATTTTAATATTGACGTTTCAGTTCGGAATTATTCGGTAACCGTCGTTCCATTGATAAGAATCGTTTGATAGCCTACTTCCTTCGAACTACCTTAACTTGAAATGTTGTCTTTAAATGGTAATCTGACAATGAACCTACCATTATTATCTCTACAATAGTTGAGCTTAAAGTGCTCTTCACACCTTTTCTCTTCTAATGATAAAGGATTTTTCTCATCGCAATTATCGTTTTCCCATAACTTTGGGATTTCTATATCGATTCGACGTTCGATATAAGAACATTTGTTTGTTAGGCAAAAATGCTTAATACCTGTTATTTTGCAATTTATGATCCATCCAAAATTAGTTTTTTGGATATATGGTAAATTTTTGCTTAGTTTTACGCGACCATTTCGCATAATATCCATAAATATTTCTACTCCCATTAAAAGATCAATCCTGCCAGGTAAATTAAAGCGAAAGTTAAGTTGGGAGGAAATGACCATTTCCATATTTCGATTAGCTCGTCTAGGTAGCGATTTGATCAACTATAAGATATTCCAAATTTTGTTTAAATTTATCTAAGTAGTCGTGATTTGATTGTTGCTTCAAGCTTATAATTAATCAAGGTCTCTGTTATTTATTGAAGATAGTGAAAATGTTTCTAATCTTTCACTTTTGACGACTAATCTAGTAAATAGGTCAGATGATGTGAAATTGGATTGAGGGCAACTATCCAAAAGCGCTCTGCAGGGTATACATTTACCGTTTGAATTAGCTTGTGAATGAATAACTGATTGGTTGTCTATTTGAATATCATTTGACGGTTTATTTTCACTATTGAGCGACAAATTTGTGTGTAACATGGTCTCTGGACCAGCTTTAGTTGTATTTTGGACATTTTCGTCATTTCAATGCAGAAGCGTATGATGTCGCGTATTGCAAATTGGATAGGAAAAAAGTAATACATAAATTTAAGGCTTTGACATTTTCATATCGCTGATAAGGTGATAATTTCACAAACTGTGTGCAAGTATTAATGGTATGATTCGATTTGCAAATTAAACACGAAATGTTATTTCTTTGGGGATAATCAGTTTTAACAGAGTTTGAGATTACAAATGATTTTGATTACAATTGTGGTATGTATTTATTTACAAATTTGGATTTATTTTGACTCGAAAACGGAGTTTGTAGTTTTGTATTATCGATAGATTCTAAGACCCTACATCGTTTTTCTAAAAATTTTACCATCATTTCCCACGTGGGAAGTTCTGATGATGAAATTTCATTTTCCCATTGTTTACGTGACTTCTTATCGATACTATTAGATACTACATAAATTATTAAAATATCGCACGAACTAATATCCTGACCAAGTTTACAGGCTTTAGATTAACGAAATTACTAATATGTTATCGTTGTATCGCAAGATTAATGTCTCCCAAGCTATTTTAAACCCATCCGTTGAAAGTTGTAGTGAATCTATGACAGCTTTAGCATTACCTTCCAAATAACCACTAAGATAATACAATCGTTGTATGTCCGACAAACTTTTATTATTAATCATAATTTCAACGACATCGAATCGTTTTAATTTAATTTCAGGTAGACGTATATTATTTGACGATGCTGGGGGTCTATTATGAAATTTATTCGCTTTCGAAAAATTCGATTCGCGGCGAATATTGGTATTATGATTTTTATTTAGCTTTCGGAAAATTCGAAATCGAAAAATTCGCTCTATTATGAAACTTAAAAATAAATTTGATATCGGATTTTACAAAAATGTGACGTCAAAATTCGACTGTTCTTTAGGTGGCGAATACCGTATTGTGTCGATGTTTTAAAATATTTTTTTTATCGTGTTAATAAATTCAGTCGTCTATTTTTATATTTTTTAATTAAAATAAATTTTTTAATTTCAATTATTATTATTTCTCAATTTCAATAGATATATTTACCAAGATGTAATTTGTAAAATAATTTACTACGAAAAACGTTTGTATTTTAATAATATATAAAATTGATTTGACCGATCCACAACAAATGCGACGATTCGCTTTTTTTCATAATAGCAATATTCGAAGCGTATCGAATTTTTAGATATCGAATTTTTCGAAAGCGAATGATGTTTCATAATAGACCCCCAGAGTTTTTTTGCCCCTAAATTCACGGGTTCACCAGAATACTTCTGTAATAATTGGTTTCAACTAGATTTTACATTAAAATATTGTGATTCAAATTTAACAACATTTTCATTAGCTAGTTCTAACTCATTTTCGCTTGTTTCCGGAATAACCTCAAGCATATTCTGATAAACTGTCATATAGTTATTCTAACATTCTTCTAAACGTGGTATTCTACATTCTAAATTATTTATATTGTTTTGTTTACTATCATAGTCTTTTATAAAGGTTCCAAAGTTTTTCAATTGCAAAACGTATCCGTTTCGCTTGTTCTTTAATTTAGCAATATCCATTTTGCATAACAATTATAACAATTTTTTAAATAAATGATTTGATAGTCTAATTACTAATTGCAACCAATTTAATAACCTTAACAAAATTATTTAAATATAATTATTATTTTGATAAATATGGAATTACCGATGTATGAATGCTCTTCTTTATCGACATATATGAATGCAATTTTAGCATTGACACCATTTCGTAGTTCTTATTGAACTTTTGTAAATGTCGCTATTTTACCATGCGCTTCGTTTATTTTCTCCAATATACGATGATCAGTTTTAATCCAATATTGTTTAATAATAATAATCAGCTACTTATCCACTTCGATTAAAATGGCATTTTTAATTGCTGCGTGTAAGAATCTTACAATATTTGATGCTACGTTGATTTTAATTTCGATGTATCCAATTACAATTCTAACCTCCAAATGTGCAAAGCCGACTCTTCTGCGAGAAATGTTTTACTATCCGATTGAATGTTATCCGGCTCGAAGGACCAAAATGAATGTTGTTTTAATTTCAAAATTTTAATGAACTGTATTTTTGAACGTTTTTCAAAAATAAAATACTTTTATTTTATTATTTTTATTGTTTTTCTAATCAAGAGTTAAACGTAACTAACTAAAAAAGAAAATGCAAGCGTAAAATAAAAAATTGGTTGCGTGCTGTAACGCGAACATTTAATTTTTAATATGTTGGTTGTACATGAACATAGCTACATACAGCTACATTATAGTAATCCAATTACACAAAATTAACAAAAAATACAATTTGACAATTCAAATCCAAACAATCTAAAATTAATTCGCAGTAGCGATGTTGGTTACGATTGTAATGTCAAAAAAAAAATTCTGAATCTGTCTGTATCTACACAAACTAATTACGAGGTGGAGTTTACTAGGCTATTAAGCACAATAGTTTGAGCGGTGCGGGAAATCCGATGTTTTGTCAGTTTTGTTCCTCTGCTGCATAGTAAAATATAATTCGCATTTTGTTCAGCAGATAAAATTATACTAGATAAAATTTCAAAAAATAAAGGCCCGTCGTATCTCTTCATGCGACGTGACTATGAATCTACTTGGTTAGACAACTATAAGTGGATCTGACGGCAAAAAAATTAAACTTGTATGGGTATATTTTTGTATGTTAATTCTTATTTTCATAAAGTACGCCGTGTTAAAATTTCATGGAAAAAACCCTCAATGAGCTTATTTTTATAGATGTCACATTCCCAACTTTAACGTCGTCAATAAAATCAAAAGTTACTAAATAATTTTGGCTGCGTGTCCCGATTCTGAAGCACACTCACTGACTGTAAAATGGTCTTAGGTAAGACTTTTGACTTTGTTTTGAGTTTTGTCTTAATTACGACACTTTTCGTATTCTGCGCATAGTCTTAGTTGGTATTGGTCTTAAAAAAAAAGTCTTTTTTGCCACAGATTACGCGCAGGATACGAAAAATCTCATATTTAAGACTAATGCTGTGTGCCTCAGGTCGATTTTATCGACTAAATTATGAACTAAACTAAATTGCTCGGTAATTCAAAATAAACATTCAAAGGTGGCAGTACCACCAACAAAACAAGCTGTGTCTAACTATTCGAAATACTAAATCGTCGACAATTCGTGGAAATATTAAATTAAATTAAAATAATGGAAGATGATTTGGAAGTTGCATTATTTGCGAATGTTATTATAAACTACGAAATGAAATAATGACATTTGACAACTAAATTGAAAAGTTACCTCGCGAGGAAACTTTTCGTTTGTAACCTGGCGGCGAATAGCGTATAGTCACACCAAAAATTTTAGTTCATAAATTAACCGAAAACATCGACCAGAGGCACACAGCATAAACTTTTTCAGTCAGTGACTGTGCTTCAGAATCGAGGTCGAGGTGTTAGTTTAATTAAAATTCTGCTTATTTGCTGCTTGTCGTGTGAAGTGATAGCAGTCGCAAGGCAATATTGATAAGGCAGCATACTAAGATTTAAAAAAGCAGCCACAACGAGTTTTCTGAACAATTATTATTTTGTAAGTTTCGATTTAATAATCTCGTAACGAAGAATATGAGTAGTTACATCGCATGAAGTGTATCGACTAAGTTACTTGTTAGCAGTGCGTCAGCAGGAAACTCATTGACAACACACTAATGACTATATACTTTTTACACTATTTGCCGTAGGCACTTGGCGAAACACACTTACCTTAATAAACATTTTTATTAACCACTTGTTTTTTTGTTTCGCAAGATTATATTTTTTAAATATTTTCAAAAAGTTTAAAAAATCCAAACACTAATGACTCATCAGTGATGAAAAACCATGAAATAAAATACAATTTTTTTTCATTCCATCGATTGGTTTACCTACGTTGTATTAAAAAGTACGTGACAGGACGTTATGTTATTTTTGTTTTATCAATACAAATTCCAATAGGAAGCGGGAAAATAGAATAACAGGAATTTTATGTCACGAGAATCGGGCCCAATAGTCCTTTTTCAAACACACATTTCAAGTACTTGCATATACTTCCGCCTACTTCTAGCACCCATGAGTTTTGTAAAATTAACTTCATATACTGAAGAGAGTGTAGAGTCGGTCTATCTTTACATAATCAAATTTTTTACTACCACAGAGTGCACATGGTCTGTTCGTTAGTTATAAAAAATTCTACTTTGTAAAATAATTTTGTCATAATGCTTTGAAAATCTATCTTCCAATTTATCATTTCAAGAGAAAGCCGAAATGTGACATTAATTGCTGACATCAATTGCTGATTGGGGTCATTTTATGAATAACTGCAAACGGTTTAATGTTTAATCTGTCTCAGGATATTTAGAATTTCATTTTCAAAAATATGTCCATGTTACTAAATCCACTTGTCTAAATTTTCCTATAACGTTTATTGCATCACAAAAAATGTGAAATGTGATTAACTTTGTATCCGCGGTTTCATAATAGATTCCTGAATCGCAGGATAATTGATGCTAATCGGATTTCCCTCGGATCCCATCGGTTGTTGTAACCTCAAGTAGATTAGTGGATCTAGTGATAGATACTTTGATAGTTGGGCGTTGGACGTCCAATACTCTAATGATTGAGAGCCTCTTTCAAAAGTGTGACCAGTTACGGAAATTTCGGTTTCCTAAAGCCTAATAAATTTTCAGGTAGTTAGAGGGAAACGTAAATTAAAGTAGCATTGAAAATAAACAAAATAGATTGCTGAACAATTAGGACCAAAAGTCACCACGGGGTTTAAAAATTTAATAACTTTTTCGTTTATATATTTTTTTTATTTGTTTTTTTTTTTTCAGATTATAAAATATACAAAATGGATTTTTTTTACACTAAGTATGGAAAATAATGTCACTTAAATGACCCCCGGTTTCAGCTTCGCAATGATGCGTTTTAGAACATTTTCCATAACATCTTTCAAAATTTGTGGCTGTAGTGTTCGAATTTCTGCAACAATGTTGGCCTTGAGTTCAAAAATTGTTTCGGGCTTGTTCACCTATACTCGCTTCTTCAAATAACCCCAAAGAAAATAGTCGGGTCCTAACAAATCTGGCGAGCGCGCCGGTCAATTAATTTCTGAATTTCTGGAAATTATTCGCCCTCAAAAAATTTGCCTTAAAAGTGCCATTTTGTCTCGGGCAGTGTGGGCAGTGGCTCCATCCTGCTGAAACCACATCTCAGGTCTGTTTTCAACAGCAGGATGTAAAAAATGTTCTATCATAAACCGATACCGCTCTCCATTTACGGTTCAGCACTTTCGTCTGCATTTTCGAAGAAGTAAGGCCCAATGATATTTTCAAATGTAGTGCCATACCATTGCCACACTCTTCGGCAATATCTTCATCAGACGAGTTGTTGTTTTGAACAGTACCATCCTTGATTATTTCATCCAAATCGACTAACTGGATCTCCGTCGCCAATTGACTATCAATATTTACATATTGATCCGCTGAACAGTTGTCTTCGTTATTGTTAATCTCCGACATTAAAATTTCAATCTCCTTATAAATTGTTGAATTTCTGGGCGGTTGAACTACACTCGAACTCTATCCGAAGTAAAAAACCTACAATTCCGGAAACACCTTTCAATGGTTTCTTTTTTTTGCTGATTGAACATAATTTTTAATAAACATTATGGCTTCGAGCACATTGATTGATTTACTAATTTGGGATGCCGTTTCTGAGGTAGCCATTTTCGTCAATACGTTTTTCAACATCAATTTCCTGTAATGAATTTTCATCGTTTGGATGATGCCATTGTCTAAAGGCTGAAGCACGTCCGTTGTATTCGGAGGAAAATATTGCAAGCGAATATTTGATAAAAATATTTCAGGTTGAGATGAGGCATTATCCAGGAAAAGGATGATCTGCCGATTTGTTTTCCCCCATCTCTAAGTTGAGATCTACTAAATATCTCTCAAATATCTTGGATGTCATCGCAGCTTTGGAGTTTGCGTAATAGTTTACCGGTAGTTTTTTTTATCTAAATTTTAAAAGCTACGCGGATTGTTGCTCTTGCCGATTACCAGTGATTTAAAGATTTCCCCGTTACCAAAGACAGTTAACATTACTGTTAATCTTTCTTTTGAAAATTTTCCTTTCAAACATTTATCACCTTTTACTGCAAGGCTTTTGTTAGGTAACATCTTAAAAAATAACGCGGATTTATTGCAGTTAGCTATAGCTATGTCCTTAGGCTCATAACCTTCTGTCCTGTTATCTCGCCATTCTTCAATTGTTACTGGGTTAACTTCGTTTATTTCCCCACAACAAACATACAATTTAATAGAATACCTGAAATAAATAATTAAACGCTGTAAAAAATTGAATGCTTACTGTAAGCCCTTGTACGTACCGTTTCCGGAAACACATAAGCCAGCTATTAGAAGCCTTGAAATTTTTCATATTCATTTTGCTAACTATTGCTAATGCCATTTCCTGAAGGATGGGTCCCGACACTGGAATTTTTGACACTGAATTTTTTTGCTCTCGCTGCGGAAAACCATTCGAATAATGATTCGTTTATACGATTATATTCAGAGCCGCGCTTTTTTTTGCACATCATATCGTTTTCATTCACAGCACTATACTTTGTGATTATTTCCTCCTTGTTTTTCAAAATTGAGTAAATCTGTGTTTTTCCACATTTAAAATATTCACATATCGTTTTTTACATTTTTCATTTTGATTACATGGTATTTTTGTTTTAAATTTAAATTACAAATTGATTTACCCATCTTTTTGTATAAACTATTGACCCGTTGACATTTTTCAATACTTTTCGTTTTTTTTGTTTGATTATCCTATGAAGTTAGCTAAAATGTTCATATCAGTTTTCTTATTACGCTGAAGTTAGCTGAAATTCCGCCTTTAACGAGTTTTTTTGTAAAACTTTTGCTCTACCAAAGAAATTCCGTCCGCGTCTCGTAAGTTTCCGCGGAAAGAGGTGTTAATACTATGAAAATCGGTTTCAAGGGACATTTTTAAAACAGTTTTTTCCGTGTCTGATGAGTTTCCGCGATAATCAGATCCCGTCTTTAAGGGTTTTTATGTATATACGCTACTAAGTGGACAAAAAAAAAAAATTTGACTCTACCCTTATTGAATGTAAAAAAGTTCAATGCATAATTTTTTCACCACTATATTCTACCCTTTTCCATACAAATCAAGGACAAAAAAACGGTCGAAATTTTTCCATAGAAAAATCTGGTTATGTCCCTTCTGTTTGTATTCTGTGGCTACAGTTAATCGTTAAAATGAACGCAAAACTGGAATGCTTAACATGAATGAGTATTAGAACTCCATCTACTGAAACCAAAACTATATTTACGATGAAAGTACCATGCGATAACTATGGACATGTTCGACGAAAATCGAGAAGATATAACTTCTGAAAATTTGAAAAATTAGAAAGAAGGCAAGCGAACTGTAAATCCTAATAAAATATTGGCTTTCACAGAAAGTGAAATTTGAACGTTATTGAGCAGACCCGCGGAGATTGTACAAAGCTTCACGAGTGAGTTGAGTAATACTTGGTGAATAATTAGACTGAAATATGCAAAATATCCAATAAAATATTCTTAGATAATTCTACGAAATCGTAAATCAAAACGTAATTGTTTTGAACAACATAATACCACAATACATTCAAACTAGCATTAAATTATCGTACAAGGATACATTTTGAAGTCAACTAAAACGGCAGCTGTGTTAACAAAAAAAAATTCAAGAACATTCCACAAATTAGACTGAGAGAGGGAAAGATAATGTTTGCATTAGACAGCGCAGAATTTGTTTTCTGAACGTAGATCTCCAAATTTGTTGCCACGCTTAGGAAGCATTTTAAAGATTTGGTAATATCAACAAATAAAATTGGCTAGAAATGCCGCAAATTCAATCTACCTAACATAGAAATATTATCGCAATGTAAGCATACTGAAGCCATGGAAAGACAAATAGTAATTTAATTTTCGTAAGCCTCGATTAGAGTGAATCGTTTAATGTCATGGAATTTGTAATTTTCTAAAGAATCTTCTGGTCTGTTATAGAGGTCTGTTATGTTATTCGGTAACGTTGAAAATCAACCGATAGTGTACGAAAGCATGAAAGTGATCAGAGTTGTGCACATGGTTTCATCACTTTAGGGCTGAGAACATGCTCTCAACTAGAGATTATATAGAGATTATTATTTATTTTTACTATGACGCCACAAACATACCATTTTCATGTTTTGCTGCGATAACTACTTTGTGCGATTGATCATAAACATTGCACCCACTGTTGTCAAATACCACCTTTTTACTAGTTTTTTACTATTGGGCTGACGGATAAAAGGTTTGCACACAAATCTGGAATTAACATCACTCCATCCACATTGACAACACCTCCATCACTTGCCTCCAGCTAAATGCGTTCATATGCGATGAAGCTCCTGAATCAACTCTGATGATTTCGAGGTTGTACTCAGAAACAATGCAAACAAAGTTTTTTCATTCTGAGGTTTTGTAAACCGTTTCTCTGGACAATTAAACGCATAATGGCCAAATTTGTTGCAATTGTAACATCGAATGAACTTGGCATCTTGTAAAATTTTATTTTTAATTGTATCGGCGGAAATCTTAATTCCGAAAGCTCAATCCTCATAATCATCGGTCTGTATTTATTCAGTAGGCCCGATAATAGCAACGTTCCATTCCATTCATTCGTCACGACCAATCCGACCATATTCAACTTATATGCGTACGTAACCAATTTAATAGCGTATTCCTCCACGGAACTGCAATCAGTCATTCTCGTTGATAATAAATTCCTGAGTAAACTTACTCGCCTGGTCAATCCAGCGTCTTGAAAAGCTTTCTCCAATTCATCCCTGCCTCTTTAGCAGTTTTTAGCCATTTCCAACATTTTTAATTAACACAATTTTTCGTAAAAAAGAAACCAAAATAATGTATTTTAACTATCACGTTCTATATTGCACTAATAATCGTAATCTGGGCCCATAACCTGTTGTAACTTTGCCGATGGATACGAATTTGTGTCTTAGTAAAAAAAAAATACGTCCTTTCTATACAAATTGATTGACGGAAGTAAGAAAATCATTTTATTTAATACAGTGAAGTTATACATAATTACAAAATCAATATGACCAATGCTGCCAACTCATAAAAAACTAATACAATTCTCATTTCAATAGTGTTATCTGGCTGCAGTCACCTGAGATTCGCCTAAGTTATAGATGAATCCGATTTAAAGGGAACTTTTACTATATATTTACCATCAGTGCAATGTTCTAATTTTTTTCTAGAAGTGTTTTTCTATTCTCATTTCTTCTTCAGTGCTATTTCTTTCCTCTGGGATTGAGTCGTTTTCGATAAATAACTTGAGTTGTTCTTCTATTGCCTTGGTTGTTATCATGGTTGTTATGTTCTGATTCTCGATAGGCCTGGGACCGGTTCGAGCTCAGTATTTTGATCTATTGGTTTATAGCGCCTCACCTTTGAACCATCTAGCAGGCTTTAATCCAACAAATAGGATTAACAGCGGCAGCGATGACCCTGCTCCTTTTAAAAAAGTTGAAATATTCTGTGCAGTTGGTTGCTCCCTTGGGTTGACTATTGTTGATTCATATAGCCGAATGGATTCTATATAGAATGAACGCTACGAATGATTCAAATGTGGAACTTAATTTTAAGCGTTCGATGTTGTGCATTTTTTTGCATTGTCATGCTTGTTCCGAATTTCTCCTGCAGAAGCCGCTTGAATCGTTGGTGTAGATAAAAGCGAGTTGAAATATTTGTTCGCAAGGAGCCGGGGATTGTTGTACCCGGCCTGTAGTAAATCACCAGTTGTGCATCTTTTGTCAGAAATCAACTCTCACAAATACAAGACGATTTCTGTTTCTGAATGATTATATTAGTATAACGTGAATACCACCTTTAATGATGTTTTCTCTTTCTCTGTTTCGTCCTAAATATCTCGCCTACTATTTGATGCCATTTTGATTCAATTTTGTATACTTTTTCATTTTTTTTTCAAATTTAAAGTGTAAAATTGCTGTGAAATATTATTTAAAAAAAGATCAACATAAATAAATTTAAATTTTAATCACGTAAAAAACTATATATTTATAATAAATATAAATCTAAAAAAATTATATAAAAGAACTTCGATTTTACGTTTCTATAATAAAAAAAAATATCAATAAAATATAACATAACCATAAAATACACAATTTTCTCAAAAATAAATGTATAATTCAAAAAGAAATAATTTAGAACCGTAAACAAAAATACATAGATAAAATTTTCAGAATAATAAATAATAAACCTAATTATTTATGATAAATAAAAACAATTAATAAAATGTATAATAAAAAACCACTTAATTTTTGTAAATTAAAATTATGAAAAATATCGGATATATAGATAGAAAGAAAAAAAAACTAATAAGCACATGTCATTTGTTTCTTATTAAAAATTATAAAAAAAAACAATCAATGTGCGCAATCGATTTAAAAATGGCTGCGATTTTTGACGAGCCAACGGAGTTTGAGTCGTGCTTATCTGCCTCGGCCTACTTTTATTACATATTGATTTATAATATTATTAAATTATTTTTATTTAGTAGAACGTTTTTGTTTTTATAACGACTGCAGCAAATTCACGTGACTTATAAAATCGAGTGCGTTTTTAAATCGTTTGTAGGCGTGTTTATCATTAAGATAGTAGAATCCATTTGAAATAATAAATATTTTTTTTTTTAATTATAAGTATATTATATAATATTCTAATACACTGTGATGTAATATTTTAAACAAAAAAAAATAAAATTGAATTTATGTAAAATAAAATAAATAAAATAATATTAAATTAAAAACAAACAAAAAAAAATAAATATTGCATGTAATCTTTTGTTTTATTTTTAGTTACATCTTTGATACTAAATTTGCTCAAATTTATTACACTACATATTTACACAAATTCAATTTGCCCCCGCCGCCCCCCTCCATTTCATTGTAACAATATTAGAATCTCCCAAAAGTAATCAAATTTCATGTATAAAAAACAACGAATATGGCGTAGTGCGTGCGCCATTTTATAAAATCATACGACCATTTTGTTTTTTTTATGACGTTATCGTAAATTAGTTTTGTTTATCATATAAAATCACCGTTTAAATAGTATTAAAAAAATAACAAATTCAAGAAAAAAAAAACATTAAAAATATAAAATAGTATTACTAATTTAATGAAAACCAAACGTAAAATCGAAGAAATTTTGGCAAACAAATAGAAATATAAATCAAATTTCATTAAAATAAAATAAAATAAATAAATAAAAAAAAATTCATTTTTTCTAGAAAATAATAATATTTTATAAAAAAAAAACATTTAATATTAGAACCAAAATAAAAATTAAAATTTAAAACATAAAATATAATACAAAAATTAAAAACTAGTTCCCAGTTATTTCTAAATATTATTAAAGATCCAATTATTTATTTTAGTTTTTTTTAAACATTTTACAAATTTTATTTTTAGTTTTAACTGTTAAAAAATTGATTGAAATTATAATTAAATAAAAAATAATAATTTATATTTAAAAATAAATAAAATAAATTTAATTAAAACAAAATATCTATATTAAAATAAAAATAAAAATTGAAAAAAAAATTAATTTGCTGCGCCGCATTACTATTATATAAATATATTATATAAATTATTAATTAATTAATTATTATTTAAAAACAAATCGATTAATTAATTAATTAAAATAAATGTATATTTGGGCTTTATATATGTTTATGTATAAAAAAATAAAAATTTAAAAAAGAAAATGGAAAATCACAAAAAACAATTAAAAAATAAAATAAATTATGCTAATCATTATATTATTATTATTATTATTATTATTATTATTATGATTATTATTATTATTATTTAGTTATTAGTTAAAAAAAATAAAATAAAAAAAAAAATATAAAAAGAAATTAAAAATTAAAAAAAAAACAAACAATAATTTCAATGAAATATAAAAACTGAAAAAAAATTTAAAAAAATTATTTCAAATATGCTTTTTTAATTTTAATAAAATGTGTATTTAAAATTTAAAATTTTGAAAAATGTACATTAGGTAAGTATGCATGCGAATCGACGCTGGCGAGTACTAGAATTCTACTCCGTATCATAACAGAATTATTAGTACCTTTGTTCGTAAAATTTGTACAACGGTATCAGACAACCAGTCTTTCAACCAGTGATTTGCTACATGATGTTTTAACCGTTTGAGTCTCAAGGGGTATTGAAAAAACACTGTCGAAGAATCCCAAATGGAAAGGAAAGCTCGGTTATTTTAAGTTTCGTATTTTGGAATTCGGCCACATTTGTGTTCGAACCTGGATTGCAGGCAAATGAGGCGTCATATTGCAGCAATTTAAACGATGATCAACTCATATTTAGACCAATAACCGAAAATAAACAAAACATTCGGAATCTGTGACAATAAATTTGATCCGCTCAAAATAAGTAAGGCTAACCATCAGGGATTTTCTCAAAAAATTGAAAACTTTTTATTGTTGAAATTCCGGTTCAAAATGATTATAGGTAATGTATATAACATGTTTATCTCGAAATTACCGGTAGGATGCGAACGAAATGTGCGGTTATTGCAAGTTTCGTATTTTGAAATTCGGCCACAATTTTAATCGAACTTGGATTGCAGGCGAATGAGGCGACATATTGCAGCAAATTTTACGTTGATCTACTCATACTTACACTAGTAACCTAAAATAACCGAAACATTCGTAATCGGTGACAATAAATTTTATCCGTTCAAAATAAGTAAGGCTCATCAGGGATTTTCTCAAAAAATTGAAAACTTTTTATTGTTGAAATTCCGGTTCAAAATGATTATAGGTAATGTATATAACATGTTTAGCTCGAAATTACCGGTAGGATGCGAACGAAATGTGCGGTTATTGCAAGTTTCGTATTTTGAAATTCGGCCACATTTTTAATCGAACTTGGATTGCAGGCGAATGAGGCGACATATTGCAGCAAATTTTACGTTGATCTACTCATACTTACACTAGTAACCTAAAATAACCGAAACATTCGTAATCGGTGACAATAAATTTTATCCGTTCAAAATAAGTAAGGCGTTTAACCATCAGGGATTTTCTCAAAAAATTGAAAACTTTTTATTGTTGAAATTCCGGTTCAAAATGATTATAGGTAATGTATATAACATGTTTAGCTCGAAATTACCGGTAGGATGCGAACGAAATGTGCGGTTATTGCAAGTTTCGTATTTTGAAATTCGGCCACATTTTTAATCGAACTTGGATTGCAGGCGAATGAGGCGACATATTGCAGCAAATTTTACGTTGATCTACTCATACTTACACTAGTAACCTAAAATAACCGAAACATTCGTAATCGGTGACAATAAATTTTATCCGTTCAAAATAAGTAAGGCGTTAACCATCAGGGATTTTCTCAAAAAATTGAAAACTTTTTATTGTTGAAATTCCGGTTCAAAATGATTATAGGTAATGTATATAACATGTTTAGCTCGAAATTACCGGTAGAATGCGAACGAAATGTGCGGTTATTGCAAGTTTCGAATTTTGAAATTCGGCCACATTTTTAATCGAACTTGGATTGCAGGCGAATGAGGCGACATATTGCAGCAAATTTTACGTTGATCTACTCATACTTACACTAGTAACCTAAAATAACCGAAACATTCGTAATCGGTGACAATAAATTTTATCCGTTCAAAATAAGTAAGGCGTTTAACCATCAGGGATTTTCTCAAAAAATTGAAAACTTTTTATTGTTGAAATTCCGGTTCAAAATGATTATAGGTAATGTATATAACATGTTTAGCTCGAAATTACCGGTAGAATGCGAACGAAATGTGCGGTTATTGCAAGTTTCGAATTTTGAAATTCGGCCACATTTTTAATCGAACTTGGATTGCAGGCGAATGAGGCGACATATTGCAGCAAATTTTACGTTGATCTACTCATACTTACACTAGTAACCTAAAATAACCGAAACATTCGTAATCGGTGACAATAAATTTTATCCGTTCAAAATAAGTAAGGCGTTTAACCATCAGGGATTTTCTCAAAAAATTGAAAACTTTTTATTGTTGAAATTCCGGTTCAAAATGATTATAGGTAATGTATATAACATGTTTAGCTCGAAATTACCGGTAGAATGCGAACGAAATGTGCGGTTATTGCAAGTTTCGAATTTTGAAATTCGGCCACATTTTTAATCGAACTTGGATTGCAGGCGAATGAGGCGACATATTGCAGCAAATTTTACGTTGATCTACTCATACTTACACTAGTAACCTAAAATAACCGAAACATTCGTAATCGGTGACAATAAATTTTATCCGTTCAAAATAAGTAAGGCGTTTAACCATCAGGGATTTTCTCAAAAAATTGAAAACTTTTTATTGTTGAAATTCCGGTTCAAAATGATTATAGGTAATGTATATAACATGTTTAGCTCGAAATTACCGGTAGGGTGCGAACGAAATGTGCGGTTATTGCAAGTTTCGTATTTTGAAATTCGGCCACATTTTTAATCGAACTTGGATTGCAGGCGAATGAGGCGACATATTGCAGCAAATTTTACGTTGATCTACTCATACTTACACTAGTAACCTAAAATAACCGAAACATTCGTAATCGGTGACAATAAATTTTATCCGTTCAAAATAAGTAAGGCTTAACCATCAGGGATTTTCTCAAAAAATTGAAAACTTTTTATTGTTGAAATTCCGGTTCAAAATGATTATAGGTAATGTATATAACATGTTTAGCTCGAAATTACCGGTAGAATGCGAACGAAATGTGCGGTTATTGCAAGTTTCGAATTTTGAAATTCGGCCACATTTTTAATCGAACTTGGATTGCAGGCGAATGAGGCGACATATTGCAGCAAATTTTACGTTGATCTACTCATACTTACACTAGTAACCTAAAATAACCGAAACATTCGTAATCGGTGACAATAAATTTTATCCGTTCAAAATAAGTAAGGCGTTTAACCATCAGGGATTTTCTCAAAAAATTGAAAACTTTTTATTGTTGAAATTCCGGTTCAAAATGATTATAGGTAATGTATATAACATGTTTAGCTCGAAATTACCGGTAGGATGCGAACGAAATGTGCGGTTATTGCAAGTTTCGAATTTTGAAATTCGGCCACATTTTTAATCGAACTTGGATTGCAGGCGAATGAGGCGACATATTGCAGCAAATTTTACGTTGATCTTCTCATACTTACACTAGTAACCTAAAATAACCGAAACATTCGTAATCGGTGACAATAAATTTTATCCGTTCAAAATAAGTAAGGCGTTTAACCATCAGGGATTTTCTCAAAAAATTGAAAACTTTTTATTGTTGAAATTCCGGTTCAAAATGATTATAGGTAATGTATATAACATGTTTAGCTCGAAATTACCGGTAGGGTGCGAACGAAATGTGCGGTTATTGCAAGTTTCGTATTTTGAAATTCGGCCACATTTTTAATCGAACTTGGATTGCAGGCGAATGAGGCGACATATTGCAGCAAATTTTACGTTGATCTACTCATACTTACACTAGTAACCTAAAATAACCGAAACATTCGTAATCGGTGACAATAAATTTTATCCGTTCAAAATAAGTAAGGCTTAACCATCAGGGATTTTCTCAAAAAATTGAAAACTTTTTATTGTTGAAATTCCGGTTCAAAATGATTATAGGTAATGTATATAACATGTTTAGCTCGAAATTACCGGTAGAATGCGAACGAAATGTGCGGTTATTGCAAGTTTCGAATTTTGAAATTCGGCCACATTTTTAATCGAACTTGGATTGCAGGCGAATGAGGCGACATATTGCAGCAAATTTTACGTTGATCTACTCATACTTACACTAGTAACCTAAAATAACCGAAACATTCGTAATCGGTGACAATAAATTTTATCCGTTCAAAATAAGTAAGGCGTTTAACCATCAGGGATTTTCTCAAAAAATTGAAAACTTTTTATTGTTGAAATTCCGGTTCAAAATGATTATAGGTAATGTATATAACATGTTTAGCTCGAAATTACCGGTAGGATGCGAACGAAATGTGCGGTTATTGCAAGTTTCGAATTTTGAAATTCGGCCACATTTTTAATCGAACTTGGATTGCAGGCGAATGAGGCGACATATTGCAGCAAATTTTACGTTGATCTTCTCATACTTACACTAGTAACCTAAAATAACCGAAACATTCGTAATCGGTGACAATAAATTTTATCCGTTCAAAATAAGTAAGGCAAACAACCATCAGGGATTTTCTCAAAAAATTGAAAACTTTTTATTGTTGAAATTCCGGTTCAAAATGATTATAGGTAATGTATATAACATGTTTAGCTCGAAATTACCGGTAGGGTGCGAACGAAATGTGCGGTTATTGCAAGTTTCGAATTTTGAAATTCGGCCACATTTTTAATCGAACTTGGATTGCAGGCGAATGAGGCGACATATTGCAGCAAATTTTACGTTGATCTACTCATACTTACACTAGTAACCTAAAATAACCGAAACATTCGTAATCGGTGACAATAAATTTTATCCGTTCAAAATAAGTAAGGCTAACACCATCAGGGATTTTCTCAAAAAATTGAAAACTTTTTATTGTTGAAATTCCGGTTCAAAATGATTATAGGTAATGTATATAACATGTTTAGCTCGAAATTACCGGTAGGATGCGAACGAAATGTGCGGTTATTGCAAGTTTCGTATTTTGAAATTCGGCCACATTTTTAATCGAACTTGGATTGCAGGCGAATGAGGCGACATATTGCAGCAAATTTTACGTTGATCTACTCATACTTACACTAGTAACCTAAAATAACCGAAACATTCGTAATCGGTGGCAATAAATTTTATCCGTTCAAAATAAGTAAGGCACCATCAGGGATTTTCTCAAAAAATTGAAAACTTTTTATTGTTGAAATTCCGGTTCAAAATGATTATAGGTAATGTATATAACATGTTTAGCTCGAAATTACCGGTAGGATGCGAACGAAATGTGCGGTTATTGCAAGTTTCGTATTTTGAAATTCGGCCACATTTTTAATCGAACTTGGATTGCAGGCGAATGAGGCGACATATTGCAGCAAATTTTACGTTGATCTACTCATACTTACACTAGTAACCTAAAATAACCGAAACATTCGTAATCGGTGACAATAAATTTTATCCGTTCAAAATAAGTAAGGCAAGCCATCAGGGATTTTCTCAAAAAATTGAAAACTTTTTATTGTTGAAATTCCGGTTCAAAATGATTATAGGTAATGTATATAACATGTTTAGCTCGAAATTACCGGTAGGATGCGAACGAAATGTGCGGTTATTGCAAGTTTCGTATTTTGAAATTCGGCCACATTTTTAATCGAACTTGGATTGCAGGCGAATGAGGCGACATATTGCAGCAAATTTTACGTTGATCTACTCATACTTACACTAGTAACCTAAAATAACCGAAACATTCGTAATCGGTGACAATAAATTTTATCCGTTCAAAATAAGTAAGGCTTAACCATCAGGGATTTTCTCAAAAAATTGAAAACTTTTTATTGTTGAAATTCCGGTTCAAAATGATTATAGGTAATGTATATAACATGTTTAGCTCGAAATTACCGGTAGGATGCGAACGAAATGTGCGGTTATTGCAAGTTTCGTATTTTGAAATTCGGCCACATTTTTAATCGAACTTGGATTGCAGGCGAATGAGGCGACATATTGCAGCAAATTTTACGTTGATCTACTCATACTTACACTAGTCACCTAAAATAACCGAAACATTCGTAATCGGTGACAATAAATTTTATCCGTTCAAAATAAGTAAGGCGTTTAACCATCAGGGATTTTCTCAAAAAATTGAAAACTTTTTATTGTTGAAATTCCGGTTCAAAATGATTATAGGTAATGTATATAACATGTTTAGCTCGAAATTACCGGTAGAATGCGAACGAAATGTGCGGTTATTGCAAGTTTCGAATTTTGAAATTCGGCCACATTTTTAATCGAACTTGGATTGCAGGCGAATGAGGCGACATATTGCAGCAAATTTTACGTTGATCTACTCATACTTACACTAGTAACCTAAAATAACCGAAACATTCGTAATCGGTGACAATAAATTTTATCCGTTCAAAATAAGTAAGGCGTTTAACCATCAGGGATTTTCTCAAAAAATTGAAAACTTTTTATTGTTGAAATTCCGGTTCAAAATGATTATAGGTAATGTATATAACATGTTTAGCTCGAAATTACCGGTAGAATGCGAACGAAATGTGCGGTTATTGCAAGTTTCGAATTTTGAAATTCGGCCACATTTTTAATCGAACTTGGATTGCAGGCGAATGAGGCGACATATTGCAGCAAATTTTACGTTGATCTACTCATACTTACACTAGTAACCTAAAATAACCGAAACATTCGTAATCGGTGACAATAAATTTTATCCGTTCAAAATAAGTAAGGCGTTTAACCATCAGGGATTTTCTCAAAAAATTGAAAACTTTTTATTGTTGAAATTCCGGTTCAAAATGATTATAGGTAATGTATATAACATGTTTAGCTCGAAATTACCGGTAGAATGCGAACGAAATGTGCGGTTATTGCAAGTTTCGAATTTTGAAATTCGGCCACATTTTTAATCGAACTTGGATTGCAGGCGAATGAGGCGACATATTGCAGCAAATTTTACGTTGATCTTCTCATACTTACACTAGTAACCTAAAATAACCGAAACATTCGTAATCGGTGACAATAAATTTTATCCGTTCAAAATAAGTAAGGCGTTTAACCATCAGGGATTTTCTCAAAAAATTGAAAACTTTTTATTGTTGAAATTCCGGTTCAAAATGATTATAGGTAATGTATATAACATGTTTAGCTCGAAATTACCGGTAGGATGCGAACGAAATGTGCGGTTATTGCAAGTTTCGAATTTTGAAATTCGGCCACATTTTTAATCGAACTTGGATTGCAGGCGAATGAGGCGACATATTGCAGCAAATTTTACGTTGATCTACTCATACTTACACTAGTAACCTAAAATAACCGAAACATTCGTAATCGGTGACAATAAATTTTATCCGTTCAAAATAAGTAAGGCTAACACCATCAGGGATTTTCTCAAAAAATTGAAAACTTTTTATTGTTGAAATTCCGGTTCAAAATGATTATAGGTAATGTATATAACATGTTTAGCTCGAAATTACCGGTAGGATGCGAACGAAATGTGCGGTTATTGCAAGTTTCGTATTTTGAAATTCGGCCACATTTTTAATCGAACTTGGATTGCAGGCGAATGAGGCGACATATTGCAGCAAATTTTACGTTGATCTACTCATACTTACACTAGTAACCTAAAATAACCGAAACATTCGTAATCGGTGACAATAAATTTTATCCGTTCAAAATAAGTAAGGCGTTTAACCATCAGGGATTTTCTCAAAAAATTGAAAACTTTTTATTGTTGAAATTCCGGTTCAAAATGATTATAGGTAATGTATATAACATGTTTAGCTCGAAATTACCGGTAGGATGCGAACGAAATGTGCGGTTATTGCAAGTTTCGAATTTTGAAATTCGGCCACATTTTTAATCGAACTTGGATTGCAGGCGAATGAGGCGACATATTGCAGCAAATTTTACGTTGATCTACTCATACTTACACTAGTAACCTAAAATAACCGAAACATTCGTAATCGGTGACAATAAATTTTATCCGTTCAAAATAAGTAAGGCTAACACCATCAGGGATTTTCTCAAAAAATTGAAAACTTTTTATTGTTGAAATTCCGGTTCAAAATGATTATAGGTAATGTATATAACATGTTTAGCTCGAAATTACCGGTAGGATGCGAACGAAATGTGCGGTTATTGCAAGTTTCGTATTTTGAAATTCGGCCACATTTTTAATCGAACTTGGATTGCAGGCGAATGAGGCGACATATTGCAGCAAATTTTACGTTGATCTACTCATACTTACACTAGTAACCTAAAATAACCGAAACATTCGTAATCGGTGACAATAAATTTTATCCGTTCAAAATAAGTAAGGCAAGCCATCAGGGATTTTCTCAAAAAATTGAAAACTTTTTATTGTTGAAATTCCGGTTCAAAATGATTATAGGTAATGTATATAACATGTTTAGCTCGAAATTACCGGTAGGATGCGAACGAAATGTGCGGTTATTGCAAGTTTCGTATTTTGAAATTCGGCCACATTTTTAATCGAACTTGGATTGCAGGCGAATGAGGCGACATATTGCAGCAAATTTTACGTTGATCTACTCATACTTACACTAGTAACCTAAAATAACCGAAACATTCGTAATCGGTGGCAATAAATTTTATCCGTTCAAAATAAGTAAGGCTAACACCATCAGGGATTTTCTCAAAAAATTGAAAACTTTTTATTGTTGAAATTCCGGTTCAAAATGATTATAGGTAATGTATATAACATGTTTAGCTCGAAATTACCGGTAGGATGCGAACGAAATGTGCGGTTATTGCAAGTTTCGTATTTTGAAATTCGGCCACATTTTTAATCGAACTTGGATTGCAGGCGAATGAGGCGACATATTGCAGCAAATTTTACGTTGATCTACTCATACTTACACTAGTAACCTAAAATAACCGAAACATTCGTAATCGGTGGCAATAAATTTTATCCGTTCAAAATAAGTAAGGCTAACACCATCAGGGATTTTCTCAAAAAATTGAAAACTTTTTATTGTTGAAATTCCGGTTCAAAATGATTATAGGTAATGTATATAACATGTTTAGCTCGAAATTACCGGTAGGATGCGAACGAAATGTGCGGTTATTGCAAGTTTCGTATTTTGAAATTCGGCCACATTTTTAATCGAACTTGGATTGCAGGCGAATGAGGCGACATATTGCAGCAAATTTTACGTTGATCTACTCATACTTACACTAGTAACCTAAAATAACCGAAACATTCGTAATCGGTGACAATAAATTTTATCCGTTCAAAATAAGTAAGGCAAGCCATCAGGGATTTTCTCAAAAAATTGAAAACTTTTTATTGTTGAAATTCCGGTTCAAAATGATTATAGGTAATGTATATAACATGTTTAGCTCGAAATTACCGGTAGGATGCGAACGAAATGTGCGGTTATTGCAAGTTTCGTATTTTGAAATTCGGCCACATTTTTAATCGAACTTGGATTGCAGGCGAATGAGGCGACATATTGCAGCAAATTTTACGTTGATCTACTCATACTTACACTAGTAACCTAAAATAACCGAAACATTCGTAATCGGTGGCAATAAATTTTATCCGTTCAAAATAAGTAAGGCACCATCAGGGATTTTCTCAAAAAATTGAAAACTTTTTATTGTTGAAATTCCGGTTCAAAATGATTATAGGTAATGTATATAACATGTTTAGCTCGAAATTACCGGTAGGATGCGAACGAAATGTGCGGTTATTGCAAGTTTCGTATTTTGAAATTCGGCCACATTTTTAATCGAACTTGGATTGCAGGCGAATGAGGCGACATATTGCAGCAAATTTTACGTTGATCTACTCATACTTACACTAGTAACCTAAAATAACCGAAACATTCGTAATCGGTGACAATAAATTTTATCCGTTCAAAATAAGTAAGGCTAGCCATCAGGGATTTTCTCAAAAAATTGAAAACTTTTTATTGTTGAAATTCCGGTTCAAAATGATTATAGGTAATGTATATAACATGTTTAGCTCGAAATTACCGGTAGGATGCGAACGAAATGTGCGGTTATTGCAAGTTTCGTATTTTGAAATTCGGCCACATTTTTAATCGAACTTGGATTGCAGGCGAATGAGGCGACATATTGCAGCAAATTTTACGTTGATCTACTCATACTTACACTAGTAACCTAAAATAACCGAAACATTCGTAATCGGTGACAATAAATTTTATCCGTTCAAAATAAGTAAGGCTTAACCATCAGGGATTTTCTCAAAAAATTGAAAACTTTTTATTGTTGAAATTCCGGTTCAAAATGATTATAGGTAATGTATATAACATGTTTAGCTCGAAATTACCGGTAGGATGCGAACGAAATGTGCGGTTATTGCAAGTTTCGTATTTTGAAATTCGGCCACATTTTTAATCGAACTTGGATTGCAGGCGAATGAGGCGACATATTGCAGCAAATTTTACGTTGATCTACTCATACTTACACTACTAACCTAAAATAACCAAAACATTCGTAATCGGTGACAATAAATTTTATCCGTTCAAAATAAGTAAGGCTAACCATCAGGGATTTTCTCAAAAAATTGAAAACTTTTTATTGTTGAAATTCCGGTTCAAAATGATTATACGTAATGTATATAACATGTTTAGCTCGAAATTACCGGTAGGATGCGAACGAAATGTGCGGTTATTGCAAGTTTCGAATTTTGAAATTCGGCCACATTTTTAATCGAACTTGGATTGCAGGCGAATGAGGCGACATATTGCAGCAAATTTTACGTTGATCTACTCATACTTACACTAGTAACCTAAAATAACCGAAACATACGTAGTCGGTGAAAATAAGTAAGGCCACCATCAGGGATTTTCTCAAAAAATTGAAAACTTTTTATTGTTGAAATTCCGGTTCAAAATGATTATAGGTAATGTATATAACATGTTTAGCTCGAAATTACCGGTAGAATGCGAACGAAATGTGCGGTTATTGCAAGTTTCGTATTTTGAAATTCGGCCACATTTTTAATCGAACTTGGATTGCAGGCGAATGAGGCGACATATTGCAGCAAATTTTACGTTGATCTACTCATACTTACACTAGTAACCTAAAATAACCGAAACATACGTAGTCGGTGAAAATAAGTAAGGCCACCATCAGGAATTTTCTCAAAAAATTGAAAACTTTTTATTGTTGAAATTCCGGTTCAAAATGATTATAGGTAATGTATATAACATGTTTAGCTCGAAATTACCGGTAGGATGCGAACGAAATGTGCGGTTATTGCAAGTTTCGAATTTTGAAATTCGGCCACATTTTTAATCGAACTTGGATTGCAGGCGAATGAGGCGACATATTGCAGCAAATTTTACGTTGATCTACTCATACTTACACTAGTAACCTAAAATAACCGAAACATACGTAATCGGTGAAAATAAGTAAGGCCACCATCAGGGATTTTCTCAAAAAATTGAAAACTTTTTATTGTTGAAATTCCGGTTCAAAATGATTATAGGTAATGTATATAACATGTTTAGCTCGAAATTACCGGTAGAATGCGAACGAAATGTGCGGTTATTGCAAGTTTCGTATTTTGAAATTCGGCCACATTTTTAATCGAACTTGGATTGCAGGCGAATGAGGCGACATATTGCAGCAAATTTTACGTTGATCTACTCATACTTACACTAGTAACCTAAAATAACCGAAACATTCGTAATCGGTGACAATAAATTTTATCCGTTCAAAATAAGTAAGGCGTTTAACCATCAGGGATTTTCTCAAAAAATTGAAAACTTTTTATTGTTGAAATTCCGGTTCAAAATGATTATAGGTAATGTATATAACATGTTTAGCTCGAAATTACCGGTAGGATGCGAACGAAATGTGCGGTTATTGCAAGTTTCGAATTTTGAAATTCGGCCACATTTTTAATCGAACTTGGATTGCAGGCGAATGAGGCGACATATTGCAGCAAATTTTACGTTGATCTACTCATACTTACACTAGTAACCTAAAATAACCGAAACATTCGTAATCGGTGACAATAAATTTTATCCGTTCAAAATAAGTAAGGCTAACACCATCAGGGATTTTCTCAAAAAATTGAAAACTTTTTATTGTTGAAATTCCGGTTCAAAATGATTATAGGTAATGTATATAACATGTTTAGCTCGAAATTACCGGTAGGATGCGAACGAAATGTGCGGTTATTGCAAGTTTCGTATTTTGAAATTCGGCCACATTTTTAATCGAACTTGGATTGCAGGCGAATGAGGCGACATATTGCAGCAAATTTTACGTTGATCTACTCATACTTACACTAGTAACCTAAAATAACCGAAACATTCGTAATCGGTGACAATAAATTTTATCCGTTCAAAATAAGTAAGGCAAGCCATCAGGGATTTTCTCAAAAAATTGAAAACTTTTTATTGTTGAAATTCCGGTTCAAAATGATTATAGGTAATGTATATAACATGTTTAGCTCGAAATTACCGGTAGGATGCGAACGAAATGTGCGGTTATTGCAAGTTTCGTATTTTGAAATTCGGCCACATTTTTAATCGAACTTGGATTGCAGGCGAATGAGGCGACATATTGCAGCAAATTTTACGTTGATCTACTCATACTTACACTAGTAACCTAAAATAACCGAAACATTCGTAATCGGTGACAATAAATTTTATCCGTTCAAAATAAGTAAGGCAAGCCATCAGGGATTTTCTCAAAAAATTGAAAACTTTTTATTGTTGAAATTCCGGTTCAAAATGATTATAGGTAATGTATATAACATGTTTAGCTCGAAATTACCGGTAGGATGCGAACGAAATGTGCGGTTATTGCAAGTTTCGTATTTTGAAATTCGGCCACATTTTTAATCGAACTTGGATTGCAGGCGAATGAGGCGACATATTGCAGCAAATTTTACGTTGATCTACTCATACTTACACTAGTAACCTAAAATAACCGAAACATTCGTAATCGGTGACAATAAATTTTATCCGTTCAAAATAAGTAAGGCTAACACCATCAGGGATTTTCTCAAAAAATTGAAAACTTTTTATTGTTGAAATTCCGGTTCAAAATGATTATAGGTAATGTATATAACATGTTTAGCTCGAAATTACCGGTAGGATGCGAACGAAATGTGCGGTTATTGCAAGTTTCGTATTTTGAAATTCGGCCACATTTTTAATCGAACTTGGATTGCAGGCGAATGAGGCGACATATTGCAGCAAATTTTACGTTGATCTACTCATACTTACACTAGTAACCTAAAATAACCGAAACATTCGTAATCGGTGACAATAAATTTTATCCGTTCAAAATAAGTAAGGCGTTTAACCATCAGGGATTTTCTCAAAAAATTGAAAACTTTTTATTGTTGAAATTCCGGTTCAAAATGATTATAGGTAATGTATATAACATGTTTAGCTCGAAATTACCGGTAGGATGCGAACGAAATGTGCGGTTATTGCAAGTTTCGAATTTTGAAATTCGGCCACATTTTTAATCGAACTTGGATTGCAGGCGAATGAGGCGACATATTGCAGCAAATTTTACGTTGATCTACTCATACTTACACTAGTAACCTAAAATAACCGAAACATTCGTAATCGGTGACAATAAATTTTATCCGTTCAAAATAAGTAAGGCTAACACCATCAGGGATTTTCTCAAAAAATTGAAAACTTTTTATTGTTGAAATTCCGGTTCAAAATGATTATAGGTAATGTATATAACATGTTTAGCTCGAAATTACCGGTAGGATGCGAACGAAATGTGCGGTTATTGCAAGTTTCGTATTTTGAAATTCGGCCACATTTTTAATCGAACTTGGATTGCAGGCGAATGAGGCGACATATTGCAGCAAATTTTACGTTGATCTACTCATACTTACACTAGTAACCTAAAATAACCGAAACATTCGTAATCGGTGGCAATAAATTTTATCCGTTCAAAATAAGTAAGGCTAACACCATCAGGGATTTTCTCAAAAAATTGAAAACTTTTTATTGTTGAAATTCCGGTTCAAAATGATTATAGGTAATGTATATAACATGTTTAGCTCGAAATTACCGGTAGGATGCGAACGAAATGTGCGGTTATTGCAAGTTTCGTATTTTGAAATTCGGCCACATTTTTAATCGAACTTGGATTGCAGGCGAATGAGGCGACATATTGCAGCAAATTTTACGTTGATCTACTCATACTTACACTAGTAACCTAAAATAACCGAAACATTCGTAATCGGTGACAATAAATTTTATCCGTTCAAAATAAGTAAGGCGTTTAACCATCAGGGATTTTCTCAAAAAATTGTATACTTTTTATTGTTGAAATTCCGGTTCAAAATGATTATAGGTAATGTATATAACATGTTTAGCTCGAAATTACCGGTAGGATGCGAACGAAATGTGCGGTTATTGCAAGTTTCGAATTTTGAAATTCGGCCACATTTTTAATCGAACTTGGATTGCAGGCGAATGAGGCGACATATTGCAGCAAATTTTACGTTGATCTACTCATACTTACACTAGTAACCTAAAATAACCGAAACATTCGTAATCGGTGACAATAAATTTTATCCGTTCAAAATAAGTAAGGCGTTTAACCATCAGGGATTTTCTCAAAAAATTGTATACTTTTTATTGTTGAAATTCCGGTTCAAAATGATTATAGGTAATGTATATAACATGTTTAGCTCGAAATTACCGGTAGGATGCGAACGAAATGTGCGGTTATTGCAAGTTTCGTATTTTGAAATTCGGCCACATTTTTAATCGAACTTGGATTGCAGGCGAATGAGGCGACATATTGCAGCAAATTTTACGTTGATCTACTCATACTTACACTAGTAACCTAAAATAACCGAAACATTCGTAATCGGTGGCAATAAATTTTATCCGTTCAAAATAAGTAAGGCACCATCAGGGATTTTCTCAAAAAATTGAAAACTTTTTATTGTTGAAATTCCGGTTCAAAATGATTATAGGTAATGTATATAACATGTTTAGCTCGAAATTACCGGTAGGATGCGAACGAAATGTGCGGTTATTGCAAGTTTCGTATTTTGAAATTCGGCCACATTTTTAATCGAACTTGGATTGCAGGCGAATGAGGCGACATATTGCAGCAAATTTTACGTTGATCTACTCATACTTACACTAGTAACCTAAAATAACCGAAACATTCGTAATCGGTGACAATAAATTTTATCCGTTCAAAATAAGTAAGGCAAGCCATCAGGGATTTTCTCAAAAAATTGAAAACTTTTTATTGTTGAAATTCCGGTTCAAAATGATTATAGGTAATGTATATAACATGTTTAGCTCGAAATTACCGGTAGGATGCGAACGAAATGTGCAGTTATTGCAAGTTTCGAATTTTGAAATTCGGCCACATTTTTAATCGAACTTGGATTGCAGGCGAATGAGGCGACATATTGCAGCAAATTTTACGTTGATCTACTCATACTTACACTAGTAACCTAAAATAACCGAAACATTCGTAATCGGTGACAATAAATTTTATCCGTTCAAAATAAGTAAGGCTAGCCATCAGGGATTTTCTCAAAAAATTGAAAACTTTTTATTGTTGAAATTCCGGTTCAAAATGATTATAGGTAATGTATATAACATGTTTAGCTCGAAATTACCGGTAGGATGCGAACGAAATGTGCGGTTATTGCAAGTTTCGTATTTTGAAATTCGGCCACATTTTTAATCGAACTTGGATTGCAGGCGAATGAGGCGACATATTGCAGCAAATTTTACGTTGATCTACTCATACTTACACTAGTAACCTAAAATAACCGAAACATTCGTAATCGGTGACAATAAATTTTATCCGTTCAAAATAAGTAAGGCTTAACCATCAGGGATTTTCTCAAAAAATTGAAAACTTTTTATTGTTGAAATTCCGGTTCAAAATGATTATAGGTAATGTATATAACATGTTTAGCTCGAAATTACCGGTAGGATGCGAACGAAATGTGCGGTTATTGCAAGTTTCGTATTTTGAAATTCGGCCACATTTTTAATCGAACTTGGATTGCAGGCGAATGAGGCGACATATTGCAGCAAATTTTACGTTGATCTACTCATACTTACACTACTAACCTAAAATAACCAAAACATTCGTAATCGGTGACAATAAATTTTATCCGTTCAAAATAAGTAAGGCTAACCATCAGGGATTTTCTCAAAAAATTGAAAACTTTTTATTGTTGAAATTCCGGTTCAAAATGATTATACGTAATGTATATAACATGTTTAGCTCGAAATTACCGGTAGGATGCGAACGAAATGTGCGGTTATTGCAAGTTTCGAATTTTGAAATTCGGCCACATTTTTAATCGAACTTGGATTGCAGGCGAATGAGGCGACATATTGCAGCAAATTTTACGTTGATCTACTCATACTTACACTAGTAACCTAAAATAACCGAAACATACGTAGTCGGTGAAAATAAGTAAGGCCACCATCAGGGATTTTCTCAAAAAATTGAAAACTTTTTATTGTTGAAATTCCGGTTCAAAATGATTATAGGTAATGTATATAACATGTTTAGCTCGAAATTACCGGTAGAATGCGAACGAAATGTGCGGTTATTGCAAGTTTCGTATTTTGAAATTCGGCCACATTTTTAATCGAACTTGGATTGCAGGCGAATGAGGCGACATATTGCAGCAAATTTTACGTTGATCTACTCATACTTACACTAGTAACCTAAAATAACCGAAACATACGTAGTCGGTGAAAATAAGTAAGGCCACCATCAGGAATTTTCTCAAAAAATTGAAAACTTTTTATTGTTGAAATTCCGGTTCAAAATGATTATAGGTAATGTATATAACATGTTTAGCTCGAAATTACCGGTAGGATGCGAACGAAATGTGCGGTTATTGCAAGTTTCGAATTTTGAAATTCGGCCACATTTTTAATCGAACTTGGATTGCAGGCGAATGAGGCGACATATTGCAGCAAATTTTACGTTGATCTACTCATACTTACACTAGTAACCTAAAATAACCGAAACATACGTAATCGGTGAAAATAAGTAAGGCCACCATCAGGGATTTTCTCAAAAAATTGAAAACTTTTTATTGTTGAAATTCCGGTTCAAAATGATTATAGGTAATGTATATAACATGTTTAGCTCGAAATTACCGGTAGAATGCGAACGAAATGTGCGGTTATTGCAAGTTTCGTATTTTGAAATTCGGCCACATTTTTAATCGAACTTGGATTGCAGGCGAATGAGGCGACATATTGCAGCAAATTTTACGTTGATCTACTCATACTTACACTAGTAACCTAAAATAACCGAAACATACGTAGTCGGTGAAAATAAGTAAGGCCACCATCAGGAATTTTCTCAAAAAATTGAAAACTTTTTATTGTTGAAATTCCGGTTCAAAATGATTATAGGTAATGTATATAACATGTTTAGCTCGAAATTACCGGTAGGATGCGAACGAAATGTGCGGTTATTGCAAGTTTCGAATTTTGAAATTCGGCCACATTTTTAATCGAACTTGGATTGCAGGCGAATGAGGCGACATATTGCAGCAAATTTTACGTTGATCTACTCATACTTACACTAGTAACCTAAAATAACCGAAACATACGTAATCGGTGAAAATAAGTAAGGCCAACCATCAGGGATTTTCTCAAAAAATTGAAAACTTTTTATTGTTGAAATTCCGGTTCAAAATGATTATAGGTAATGTATATAACATGTTTAGCTCGAAATTACCGGTAGGATGCGAACGAAATGTGCGGTTATTGCAAGTTTCGTATTTTGAAATTCGGCCACATTTTTAATCGAACTTGGATTGCAGGCGAATGAGGCGACATATTGCAGCAAATTTTACGTTGATCTACTCATACTTACACTAGTAACCTAAAATAACCGAAACATTCGTAATCGGTGACAATAAATTTTATCCGTTCAAAATAAGTAAGGCACCATCAGGGATTTTCTCAAAAAATTGAAAACTTTTTATTGTTGAAATTCCGGTTCAAAATGATTATAGGTAATGTATATAACATGTTTAGCTCGAAATTACCGGTAGGATGCGAACGAAATGTGCGGTTATTGCAAGTTTCGAATTTTGAAATTCGGCCACATTTTTAATCGAACTTGGATTGCAGGCGAATGAGGCGACATATTGCAGCAAATTTTACGTTGATCTACTCATACTTACACTAGTAACCTAAAATAACCGAAACATACGTAGTCGGTGAAAATAAGTAAGGCCACCATCAGGGATTTTCTCAAAAAATTGAAAACTTTTTATTGTTGAAATTCCGGTTCAAAATGATTATAGGTAATGTATATAACATGTTTAGCTCGAAATTACCGGTAGGATGCGAACGAAATGTGCGGTTATTGCAAGTTTCGAATTTTGAAATTCGGCCACATTTTTAATCGAACTTGGATTGCAGGCGAATGAGGCGACATATTGCAGCAAATTTTACGTTGATCTACTCATACTTACACTAGTAACCTAAAATAACCGAAACATACGTAATCGGTGAAAATAAGTAAGGCCAACCATCAGGGATTTTCTCAAAAAATTGAAAACTTTTTATTGTTGAAATTCCGGTTCAAAATGATTATAGGTAATGTATATAACATGTTTAGCTCGAAATTACCGGTAGGATGCGAACGAAATGTGCGGTTATTGCAAGTTTCGTATTTTGAAATTCGGCCACATTTTTAATCGAACTTGGATTGCAGGCGAATGAGGCGACATATTGCAGCAAATTTTACGTTGATCTACTCATACTTACACTAGTAACCTAAAATAACCGAAACATTCGTAATCGGTGACAATAAATTTTATCCGTTCAAAATAAGTAAGGCACCATCAGGGATTTTCTCAAAAAATTGAAAACTTTTTATTGTTGAAATTCCGGTTCAAAATGATTATAGGTAATGTATATAACATGTTTAGCTCGAAATTACCGGTAGGATGCAAACGAAATGTGCGGTTATTGCAAGTTTCGAATTTTGAAATTCGGCCACATTTTTAATCGAACTTGGATTGCAGGCGAATGAGGCGACATATTGCAGCAAATTTTACGTTGATCTACTCATACTTACACTAGTAACCTAAAATAACCGAAACATTCGTAATCGGTGACAATAAATTTTATCCGTTCAAAATAAGTAAGGCACCATCAGGGATTTTCTCAAAAAATTGAAAACTTTTTATTGTTGAAATTCCGGTTCAAAATGATTATAGGTAATGTATATAACATGTTTAGCTCGAAATTACCGGTAGGATGCGAACGAAATGTGCGGTTATTGCAAGTTTCGAATTTTGAAATTCGGCCACATTTTTAATCGAACTTGGATTGCAGGCGAATGAGGCGACATATTGCAGCAAATTTTACGTTGATCTACTCATACTTACACTAGTAACCTAAAATAACCGAAACATTCGTAATCGGTGACAATAAATTTTATCCGTTCAAAATAAGTAAGGCTAACTAACCATCAGGGATTTTCTCAAAAAATTGAAAACTTTTTATTGTTGAAATTCCGGTTCAAAATGATTATAGGTAATGTATATAACATGTTTAGCTCGAAATTACCGGTAGGATGCGAACGAAATGTGCGGTTATTGCAAGTTTCGTATTTTGAAATTCGGCCACATTTTTAATCGAACTTGGATTGCAGGCGAATGAGGCGACATATTGCAGCAAATTTTACGTTGATCTACTCATACTTACACTAGTAACCTAAAATAACCGAAACATTCGTAATCGGTGACAATAAATTTTATCCGTTCAAAATAAGTAAGGCTAACCATCAGGGATTTTCTCAAAAAATTGAAAACTTTTTATTGTTGAAATTCCGGTTCAAAATGATTATAGGTAATGTATATAACATGTTTAGCTCGAAATTACCGGTAGGATGCGAACGAAATGTGCGGTTATTGCAAGTTTCGTATTTTGAAATTCGGCCACATTTTTAATCGAACTTGGATTGCAGGCGAATGAGGCGACATATTGCAGCAAATTTTACGTTGATCTACTCATACTTACACTAGTAACCTAAAATAACCGAAACATTCGTAATCGGTGACAATAAATTTTATCCGTTCAAAATAAGTAAGGCTCATCAGGGATTTTCTCAAAAAATTGAAAACTTTTTATTGTTGAAATTCCGGTTCAAAATGATTATAGGTAATGTATATAACATGTTTAGCTCGAAATTACCGGTAGGATGCGAACGAAATGTGCGGTTATTGCAAGTTTCGTATTTTGAAATTCGGCCACATTTTTAATCGAACTTGGATTGCACGCGAATGAGGCGACATATTGCAGCAAATTTTACGTTGATCTACTCATACTTACACTAGTAACCTAAAATAACCGAAACATTCGTAATCGGTGACAATAAATTTTATCCGTTCAAAATAAGTAAGGCTCATCAGGGATTTTCTCAAAAAATTGAAAACTTTTTATTGTTGAAATTCCGGTTCAAAATGATTATAGGTAATGTATATAACATGTTAAGCTCGAAATTACCGGTAGGATGCGAACGAAATGTGCGGTTATTGCAAGTTTCGTATTTTGAAATTCGGCCACATTTTTAATCGAACTTGGATTGCAGGCGAATGAGGCGACATATTGCAGCAAATTTTACGTTGATCTACTCATACTTACACTAGTAACCTAAAATAACCGAAACATTCGTAATCGGTGACAATAAATTTTATCCGTTCAAAATAAGTAAGGCTAACACCATCAGGGATTTTCTCAAAAAATTGAAAACTTTTTATTGTTGAAATTCCGGTTCAAAATGATTATAGGTAATGTATATAACATGTTTAGCTCGAAATTACCGGTAGGATGCGAACGAAATGTGCGGTTATTGCAAGTTTCGAATTTTGAAATTCGGCCACATTTTTAATCGAACTTGGATTGCAGGCGAATGAGGCGACATATTGCAGCAAATTTTACGTTGATCTACTCATACTTACACTAGTAACCTAAAATAACCGAAACATTCGTAATCGGTGACAATAAATTTTATCCGTTCAAAATAAGTAAGGCTAACACCATCAGGGATTTTCTCAAAAAATTGAAAACTTTTTATTGTTGAAATTCCGGTTCAAAATGATTATAGGTAATGTATATAACATGTTTAGCTCGAAATTACCGGTAGGATGCGAACGAAATGTGCGGTTATTGCAAGTTTCGTATTTTGAAATTCGGCCACATTTTTAATCGAACTTGGATTGCAGGCGAATGAGGCGACATATTGCAGCAAATTTTACGTTGATCTACTCATACTTACACTAGTAACCTAAAATAACCGAAACATTCGTAATCGGTGACAATAAATTTTATCCGTTCAAAATAAGTAAGGCTAACTAACCATCAGGGATTTTCTCAAAAAATTGAAAACTTTTTATTGTTGAAATTCCGGTTCAAAATGATTATAGGTAATGTATATAACATGTTTAGCTCGAAATTACCGGTAGGATGCGAACGAAATGTGCGGTTATTGCAAGTTTCGTATTTTGAAATTCGGCCACATTTTTAATCGAACTTGGATTGCAGGCGAATGAGGCGACATATTGCAGCAAATTTTACGTTGATCTACTCATACTTACACTAGTAACCTAAAATAACCGAAACATTCGTAATCGGTGACAATAAATTTTATCCGTTCAAAATAAGTAAGGCTAACACCATCAGGGATTTTCTCAAAAAATTGAA
Organism: Nephrotoma appendiculata; assembly: GCA_947310385.1. Classification (NCBI taxonomy): domain Eukaryota; kingdom Metazoa; phylum Arthropoda; class Insecta; order Diptera; family Tipulidae; genus Nephrotoma; species Nephrotoma appendiculata. Next base: position 52,601,191 of record OX371225.1, on the reverse strand, counting down.
AACTTTTTATTGTTGAAATTCCGGTTCAAAATGATTATAGGTAATGTATATAACATGTTTAGCTCGAAATTACCGGTAGGATGCGAACGAAATGTGCGGTTATTGCAAGTTTCGAATTTTGAAATTCGGCCACATTTTTAATCGAACTTGGATTGCAGGCGAATGAGGCGACATATTGCAGCAAATTTTACGTTGATCTACTCATACTTACACTAGTAACCTAAAATAACCGAAACATTCGTAATCGGTGACAATAAATTTTATCCGTTCAAAATAAGTAAGGCTAACACCATCAGGGATTTTCTCAAAAAATTGAAAACTTTTTATTGTTGAAATTCCGGTTCAAAATGATTATAGGTAATGTATATAACATGTTTAGCTCGAAATTACCGGTAGGATGCGAACGAAATGTGCGGTTATTGCAAGTTTCGAATTTTGAAATTCGGCCACATTTTTAATCGAACTTGGATTGCAGGCGAATGAGGCGACATATTGCAGCAAATTTTACGTTGATCTACTCATACTTACACTAGTAACCTAAAATAACCGAAACATTCGTAATCGGTGACAATAAATTTTATCCGTTCAAAATAAGTAAGGCTAACACCATCAGGGATTTTCTCAAAAAATTGAAAACTTTTTATTGTTGAAATTCCGGTTCAAAATGATTATAGGTAATGTATATAACATGTTTAGCTCGAAATTACCGGTAGGATGCGAACGAAATGTGCGGTTATTGCAAGTTTCGAATTTTGAAATTCGGCCACATTTTTAATCGAACTTGGATTGCAGGCGAATGAGGCGACATATTGCAGCAAATTTTACGTTGATCTACTCATACTTACACTAGTAACCTAAAATAACCGAAACATTCGTAATCGGTGACAATAAATTTTATCCGTTCAAAATAAGTAAGGCTAACACCATCAGGGATTTTCTCAAAAAATTGAAAACTTTTTATTGTTGAAATTCCCGTTCAAAATGATTATACGTAATGTATATAACATGTTTAGCTCGAAATTACCGGTAGGATGCGAACGAAATGTGCGGTTATTGCAAGTTTCGAATTTTGAAATTCGGCCACATTTTTAATCGAACTTGGATTGCAGGCGAATGAGGCGACATATTGCAGCAAATTTTACGTTGATCTACTCATACTTACACTAGTAACCTAAAATAACCGAAACATTCGTAATCGGTGACAATAAATTTTATCCGTTCAAAATAAGTAAGGCTAACACCATCAGGGATTTTCTCAAAAAATTGAAAACTTTTTATTGTTGAAATTCCGGTTCAAAATGATTATAGGTAATGTATATAACATGTTTAGCTCGAAATTACCGGTAGGATGCGAACGAAATGTGCGGTTATTGCAAGTTTCGAATTTTGAAATTCGGCCACATTTTTAATCGAACTTGGATTGCAGGCGAATGAGGCGACATATTGCAGCAAATTTTACGTTGATCTACTCATACTTACACTAGTAACCTAAAATAACCGAAACATTCGTAATCGGTGAAAATAAGTAAGGCCAACCATCAGGGATTTTCTCAAAAAATTGAAAACTTTTTACTGTTGAAATTCCGGTTCAAAATGATTATAGGTAATGTATATAACATGTTTAGCTCGAAATTACCGGTAGGATGCGAACGAAATGTGCGGTTATTGCAAGTTTCGTATTTTGAAATTCGGCCACATTTTTAATCGAACTTGGATTGCAGGCGAATGAGGCGACATATTGCAGCAAATTTTACGTTGATCTACTCATACTTACACTAGTAACCTAAAATAACCGAAACATACGTAGTCGGTGAAAATAAGTAAGGCCACCATCAGGGATTTTCTCAAAAAATTGAAAACTTTTTATTGTTGAAATTCCGGTTCAAAATGATTATAGGTAATGTATATAACATGTTTAGCTCGAAATTACCGGTAGAATGCGAACGAAATGTGCGGTTATTGCAAGTTTCGTATTTTGAAATTCGGCCACATTTTTAATCGAACTTGGATTGCAGGCGAATGAGGCGACATATTGCAGCAAATTTTACGTTGATCTACTCATACTTACACTAGTAACCTAAAATAACCGAAACATACGTAGTCGGTGAAAATAAGTAAGGCCACCATCAGGGATTTTCTCAAAAAATTGAAAACTTTTTATTGTTGAAATTCCGGTTCAAAATGATTATAGGTAATGTATATAACATGTTTAGCTCGAAATTACCGGTAGGATGCGAACGAAATGTGCGGTTATTGCAAGTTTCGTATTTTGAAATTCGGCCACATTTTTAATCGAACTTGGATTGCAGGCGAATGAGGCGACATATTGCAGCAAATTTTACGTTGATCTACTCATACTTACACTAGTAACCTAAAATAACCGAAACATACGTAGTCGGTGAAAATAAGTAAGGCCACCATCAGGGATTTTCTCAAAAAATTGAAAACTTTTTATTGTTGAAATTCCGGTTCAAAATGATTATAGGTAATGTATATAACATGTTTAGCTCGAAATTACCGGTAGGATGCGAACGAAATGTGCGGTTATTGCAAGTTTCGAATTTTGAAATTCGGCCACATTTTTAATCGAACTTGGATTGCAGGCGAATGAGGCGACATATTGCAGCAAATTTTACGTTGATCTACTCATACTTACACTAGTAACCTAAAATAACCGAAACATACGTAATCGGTGAAAATAAGTAAGGCCAACCATCAGGGATTTTCTCAAAAAATTGAAAACTTTTTATTGTTGAAATTCCGGTTCAAAATGATTATAGGTAATGTATATAACATGTTTAGCTCGAAATTACCGGTAGGATGCGAACGAAATGTGCGGTTATTGCAAGTTTCGTATTTTGAAATTCGGCCACATTTTTAATCGAACTTGGATTGCAGGCGAATGAGGCGACATATTGCAGCAAATTTTACGTTGATCTTCTCATACTTACACTAGTAACCTAAAATAACCGAAACATTCGTAATCGGTGAAAATAAGTAAGGCCAGCCATCAGGGATTTTCTCAAAAAATTGAAAACTTTTTATTGTTGAAATTCCGGTTCAAAATGATTATAGGTAATGTATATAACATGTTTAGCTCGAAATTACCGGTAGGATGCAAACGAAATGTGCGGTTATTGCAAGTTTCGAATTTTGAAATTCGGCCACATTTTTAATCGAACTTGGATTGCAGGCGAATGAGGCGACATATTGCAGCAAATTTTACGTTGATCTACTCATACTTACACTAGTAACCTAAAATAACCGAAACATTCGTAATCGGTGACAATAAATTTTATCCGTTCAAAATAAGTAAGGCACCATCAGGGATTTTCTCAAAAAATTGAAAACTTTTTATTGTTGAAATTCCGGTTCAAAATGATTATAGGTAATGTATATAACATGTTTAGCTCGAAATTACCGGTAGGATGCGAACGAAATGTGCGGTTATTGCAAGTTTCGAATTTTGAAATTCGGCCACATTTTTAATCGAACTTGGATTGCAGGCGAATGAGGCGACATATTGCAGCAAATTTTACGTTGATCTACTCATACTTACACTAGTAACCTAAAATAACCGAAACATTCGTAATCGGTGACAATAAATTTTATCCGTTCAAAATAAGTAAGGCTAACTAACCATCAGGGATTTTCTCAAAAAATTGAAAACTTTTTATTGTTGAAATTCCGGTTCAAAATGATTATAGGTAATGTATATAACATGTTTAGCTCGAAATTACCGGTAGGATGCGAACGAAATGTGCGGTTATTGCAAGTTTCGTATTTTGAAATTCGGCCACATTTTTAATCGAACTTGGATTGCAGGCGAATGAGGCGACATATTGCAGCAAATTTTACGTTGATCTACTCATACTTACACTAGTAACCTAAAATAACCGAAACATTCGTAATCGGTGACAATAAATTTTATCCGTTCAAAATAAGTAAGGCTCATCAGGGATTTTCTCAAAAAATTGAAAACTTTTTATTGTTGAAATTCCGGTTCAAAATGATTATAGGTAATGTATATAACATGTTTAGCTCGAAATTACCGGTAGGATGCGAACGAAATGTGCGGTTATTGCAAGTTTCGTATTTTGAAATTCGGCCACATTTTTAATCGAACTTGGATTGCAGGCGAATGAGGCGACATATTGCAGCAAATTTTACGTTGATCTACTCATACTTACACTAGTAACCTAAAATAACCGAAACATTCGTAATCGGTGACAATAAATTTTATCCGTTCAAAATAAGTAAGGCTCATCAGGGATTTTCTCAAAAAATTGAAAACTTTTTATTGTTGAAATTCCGGTTCAAAATGATTATAGGTAATGTATATAACATGTTTAGCTCGAAATTACCGGTAGGATGCGAACGAAATGTGCGGTTATTGCAAGTTTCGAATTTTGAAATTCGGCCACATTTTTAATCGAACTTGGATTGCAGACGAATGAGGCGACATATTGCAGCAAATTTTACGTTGATCTACTCATACTTACACTAGTAACCTAAAATAACCGAAACATTCGTAATCGGTGACAATAAATTTTATCCGTTCAAAATAAGTAAGGCTCATCAGGGATTTTCTCAAAAAATTGAAAACTTTTTATTGTTGAAATTCCGGTTCAAAATGATTATAGGTAATGTATATAACATGTTTAGCTCGAAATTACCGGTAGGATGCGAACGAAATGTGCGGTTATTGCAAGTTTCGAATTTTGAAATTCGGCCACATTTTTAATCGAACTTGGATTGCAGGCGAATGAGGCGACATATTGCAGCAAATTTTACGTTGATCTACTCATACTTACACTAGTAACCTAAAATAACCGAAACATTCGTAATCGGTGACAATAAATTTTATCCGTTCAAAATAAGTAAGGCTAACACCATCAGGGATTTTCTCAAAAAATTGAAAACTTTTTATTGTTGAAATTCCCGTTCAAAATGATTATACGTAATGTATATAACATGTTTAGCTCGAAATTACCGGTAGGATGCGAACGAAATGTGCGGTTATTGCAAGTTTCGAATTTTGAAATTCGGCCACATTTTTAATCGAACTTGGATTGCAGGCGAATGAGGCGACATATTGCAGCAAATTTTACGTTGATCTACTCATACTTACACTAGTAACCTAAAATAACCGAAACATTCGTAATCGGTGACAATAAATTTTATCCGTTCAAAATAAGTAAGGCTAACACCATCAGGGATTTTCTCAAAAAATTGAAAACTTTTTATTGTTGAAATTCCGGTTCAAAATGATTATAGGTAATGTATATAACATGTTTAGCTCGAAATTACCGGTAGGATGCGAACGAAATGTGCGGTTATTGCAAGTTTCGAATTTTGAAATTCGGCCACATTTTTAATCGAACTTGGATTGCAGGCGAATGAGGCGACATATTGCAGCAAATTTTACGTTGATCTACTCATACTTACACTAGTAACCTAAAATAACCGAAACATTCGTAATCGGTGACAATAAATTTTATCCGTTCAAAATAAGTAAGGCTAACACCATCAGGGATTTTCTCAAAAAATTGAAAACTTTTTATTGTTGAAATTCCCGTTCAAAATGATTATACGTAATGTATATAACATGTTTAGCTCGAAATTACCGGTAGGATGCGAACGAAATGTGCGGTTATTGCAAGTTTCGAATTTTGAAATTCGGCCACATTTTTAATCGAACTTGGATTGCAGGCGAATGAGGCGACATATTGCAGCAAATTTTACGTTGATCTACTCATACTTACACTAGTAACCTAAAATAACCGAAACATTCGTAATCGGTGACAATAAATTTTATCCGTTCAAAATAAGTAAGGCTAACACCATCAGGGATTTTCTCAAAAAATTGAAAACTTTTTATTGTTGAAATTCCGGTTCAAAATGATTATAGGTAATGTATATAACATGTTTAGCTCGAAATTACCGGTAGGATGCGAACGAAATGTGCGGTTATTGCAAGTTTCGAATTTTGAAATTCGGCCACATTTTTAATCGAACTTGGATTGCAGGCGAATGAGGCGACATATTGCAGCAAATTTTACGTTGATCTACTCATACTTACACTAGTAACCTAAAATAACCGAAACATTCGTAATCGGTGAAAATAAGTAAGGCCAACCATCAGGGATTTTCTCAAAAAATTGAAAACTTTTTATTGTTGAAATTCCGGTTCAAAATGATTATAGGTAATGTATATAACATGTTTAGCTCGAAATTACCGGTAGGATGCGAACGAAATGTGCGGTTATTGCAAGTTTCGTATTTTGAAATTCGGCCACATTTTTAATCGAACTTGGATTGCAGGCGAATGAGGCGACATATTGCAGCAAATTTTACGTTGATCTACTCATACTTACACTAGTAACCTAAAATAACCGAAACATTCGTAATCGGTGACAATAAATTTTATCCGTTCAAAATAAGTAAGGCGTTTAACCATCAGGGATTTTCTCAAAAAATTGAAAACTTTTTATTGTTGAAATTCCGGTTCAAAATGATTATAGGTAATGTATATAACATGTTTAGCTCGAAATTACCGGTAGGATGCGAACGAAATGTGCGGTTATTGCAAGTTTCGTATTTTGAAATTCGGCCACATTTTTAATCGAACTTGGATTGCAGGCGAATGAGGCGACATATTGCAGCAAATTTTACGTTGATCTACTCATACTTACACTAGTAACCTAAAATAACCGAAACATTCGTAATCGGTGACAATAAATTTTATCCGTTCAAAATAAGTAAGGCTAACACCATCAGGGATTTTCTCAAAAAATTGAAAACTTTTTATTGTTGAAATTCCCGTTCAAAATGATTATACGTAATGTATATAACATGTTTAGCTCGAAATTACCGGTAGGATGCGAACGAAATGTGCGGTTATTGCAAGTTTCGAATTTTGAAATTCGGCCACATTTTTAATCGAACTTGGATTGCAGGCGAATGAGGCGACATATTGCAGCAAATTTTACGTTGATCTACTCATACTTACACTAGTAACCTAAAATAACCGAAACATTCGTAATCGGTGACAATAAATTTTATCCGTTCAAAATAAGTAAGGCTAACACCATCAGGGATTTTCTCAAAAAATTGAAAACTTTTTATTGTTGAAATTCCCGTTCAAAATGATTATACGTAATGTATATAACATGTTTAGCTCGAAATTACCGGTAGGATGCGAACGAAATGTGCGGTTATTGCAAGTTTCGAATTTTGAAATTCGGCCACATTTTTAATCGAACTTGGATTGCAGGCGAATGAGGCGACATATTGCAGCAAATTTTACGTTGATCTACTCATACTTACACTAGTAACCTAAAATAACCGAAACATTCGTAATCGGTGACAATAAATTTTATCCGTTCAAAATAAGTAAGGCTAACACCATCAGGGATTTTCTCAAAAAATTGAAAACTTTTTATTGTTGAAATTCCCGTTCAAAATGATTATACGTAATGTATATAACATGTTTAGCTCGAAATTACCGGTAGGATGCGAACGAAATGTGCGGTTATTGCAAGTTTCGAATTTTGAAATTCGGCCACATTTTTAATCGAACTTGGATTGCAGGCGAATGAGGCGACATATTGCAGCAAATTTTACGTTGATCTACTCATACTTACACTAGTAACCTAAAATAACCGAAACATTCGTAATCGGTGACAATAAATTTTATCCGTTCAAAATAAGTAAGGCACCATCAGGGATTTTCTCAAAAAATTGAAAACTTTTTATTGTTGAAATTCCGGTTCAAAATGATTATAGGTAATGTATATAACATGTTTAGCTCGAAATTACCGGTAGGATGCGAACGAAATGTGCGGTTATTGCAAGTTTCGAATTTTGAAATTCGGCCACATTTTTAATCGAACTTGGATTGCAGGCGAATGAGGCGACATATTGCAGCAAATTTTACGTTGATCTACTCATACTTACACTAGTAACCTAAAATAACCGAAACATTCGTAATCGGTGACAATAAATTTTATCCGTTCAAAATAAGTAAGGCCATAACCATCAGGGATTTTCTCAAAAAATTGAAAACTTTTTATTGTTGAAATTCCGGTTCAAAATGATTATAGGTAATGTATATAACATGTTTAGCTCGAAATTACCGGTAGGATGCGAACGAAATGTGCGGTTATTGCAAGTTTCGAATTTTGAAATTCGGCCACATTTTTAATCGAACTTGGATTGCAGGCGAATGAGGCGACATATTGCAGCAAATTTTACGTTGATCTACTCATACTTACACTAGTAACCTAAAATAACCGAAACATTCGTAATCGGTGACAATAAATTTTATCCGTTCAAAATAAGTAAGGCACCATCAGGGATTTTCTCAAAAAATTGAAAACTTTTTATTGTTGAAATTCCGGTTCAAAATGATTATAGGTAATGTATATAACATGTTTAGCTCGAAATTACCGGTAGGATGCGAACGAAATGTGCGGTTATTGCAAGTTTCGAATTTTGAAATTCGGCCACATTTTTAATCGAACTTGGATTGCAGGCGAATGAGGCGACATATTGCAGCAAATTTTACGTTGATCTACTCATACTTACACTAGTAACCTAAAATAACCGAAACATTCGTAATCGGTGACAATAAATTTTATCCGTTCAAAATAAGTAAGGCACCATCAGGGATTTTCTCAAAAAATTGAAAACTTTTTATTGTTGAAATTCCGGTTCAAAATGATTATAGGTAATGTATATAACATGTTTAGCTCGAAATTACCGGTAGGATGCGAACGAAATGTGCGGTTATTGCAAGTTTCGAATTTTGAAATTCGGCCACATTTTTAATCGAACTTGGATTGCAGGCGAATGAGGCGACATATTGCAGCAAATTTTACGTTGATCTACTCATACTTACACTAGTAACCTAAAATAACCGAAACATTCGTAATCGGTGACAATAAATTTTATCCGTTCAAAATAAGTAAGGCGTTTAACCATCAGGGATTTTCTCAAAAAATTGAAAACTTTTTATTGTTGAAATTCCCGTTCAAAATGATTATACGTAATGTATATAACATGTTTAGCTCGAAATTACCGGTAGGATGCGAACGAAATGTGCGGTTATTGCAAGTTTCGAATTTTGAAATTCGGCCACATTTTTAATCGAACTTGGATTGCAGGCGAATGAGGCGACATATTGCAGCAAATTTTACGTTGATCTACTCATACTTACACTAGTAACCTAAAATAACCGAAACATTCGTAATCGGTGACAATAAATTTTATCCGTTCAAAATAAGTAAGGCACCATCAGGGATTTTCTCAAAAAATTGAAAACTTTTTATTGTTGAAATTCCGGTTCAAAATGATTATAGGTAATGTATATAACATGTTTAGCTCGAAATTACCGGTAGGATGCGAACGAAATGTGCGGTTATTGCAAGTTTCGAATTTTGAAATTCGGCCACATTTTTAATCGAACTTGGATTGCAGGCGAATGAGGCGACATATTGCAGCAAATTTTACGTTGATCTACTCATACTTACACTAGTAACCTAAAATAACCGAAACATTCGTAATCGGTGACAATAAATTTTATCCGTTCAAAATAAGTAAGGCGTTTAACCATCAGGGATTTTCTCAAAAAATTGAAAACTTTTTATTGTTGAAATTCCCGTTCAAAATGATTATACGTAATGTATATAACATGTTTAGCTCGAAATTACCGGTAGGATGCGAACGAAATGTGCGGTTATTGCAAGTTTCGAATTTTGAAATTCGGCCACATTTTTAATCGAACTTGGATTGCAGGCGAATGAGGCGACATATTGCAGCAAATTTTACGTTGATCTACTCATACTTACACTAGTAACCTAAAATAACCGAAACATTCGTAATCGGTGACAATAAATTTTATCCGTTCAAAATAAGTAAGGCACCATCAGGGATTTTCTCAAAAAATTGAAAACTTTTTATTGTTGAAATTCCGGTTCAAAATGATTATAGGTAATGTATATAACATGTTTAGCTCGAAATTACCGGTAGGATGCGAACGAAATGTGCGGTTATTGCAAGTTTCGAATTTTGAAATTCGGCCACATTTTTAATCGAACTTGGATTGCAGGCGAATGAGGCGACATATTGCAGCAAATTTTACGTTGATCTACTCATACTTACACTAGTAACCTAAAATAACCGAAACATTCGTAATCGGTGACAATAAATTTTATCCGTTCAAAATAAGTAAGGCTTAACCCATCAGGGATTTTCTCAAAAAATTGAAAACTTTTTACTGTTGAAATTCCGGTTCAAAATGATTATAGGTAATGTATATAACATGTTTAGCTCGAAATTACCGGTAGGATGCGAACGAAATGTGCGGTTATTGCAAGTTTCGAATTTTGAAATTCGGCCACATTTTTAATCGAACTTGGATTGCAGGCGAATGAGGCGACATATTGCAGCAAATTTTACGTTGATCTTCTCATACTTACACTAGTAACCTAAAATAACCGAAACATTCGTAATCGGTGACAATAAATTTTATCCGTTCAAAATAAGTTAGGCCATAACCATCAGGGATTTTCTCAAAAAATTGAAAACTTTTTATTGTTGAAATTCCGGTTCAAAATGATTATAGGTAATGTATATAACATGTTTAGCTCGAAATTACCGGTAGGATGCGAACGAAATGTGCGGTTATTGCAAGTTTCGAATTTTGAAATTCGGCCACATTTTTAATCGAACTTGGATTGCAGGCGAATGAGGCGACATATTGCAGCAAATTTTACGTTGATCTACTCATACTTACACTAGTAACCTAAAATAACCGAAACATTCGTAATCGGTGACAATAAATTTTATCCGTTCAAAATAAGTAAGGCTAACTAACCATCAGGGATTTTCTCAAAAAATTGAAAACTTTTTATTGTTGAAATTCCGGTTCAAAATGATTATAGGTAATGTATATAACATGTTTAGCTCGAAATTACCGGTAGGATGCGAACGAAATGTGCGGTTATTGCAAGTTTCGTATTTTGAAATTCGGCCACATCGAACTTGGATTGCAGGCGAATGAGGCGACATATTGCAGCAAATTTTACGTTGATCTACTCATACTTACACTAGTAACCTAAAATAACCGAAACATTCGTAATCGGTGACAATAAATTTTATCCGTTCAAAATAAGTAAGGCACCATCAGGGATTTTCTCAAAAAATTGAAAACTTTTTATTGTTGAAATTCCGGTTCAAAATGATTATAGGTAATGTATATAACATGTTTAGCTCGAAATTACCGGTAGGATGCGAACGAAATGTGCGGTTATTGCAAGTTTCGAATTTTGAAATTCGGCCACATTTTTAATCGAACTTGGATTGCAGGCGAATGAGGCGACATATTGCAGCAAATTTTACGTTGATCTACTCATACTTACACTAGTAACCTAAAATAACCGAAACATTCGTAATCGGTGACAATAAATTTTATCCGTTCAAAATAAGTAAGGCTAACTAACCATCAGGGATTTTCTCAAAAAATTGAAAACTTTTTATTGTTGAAATTCCGGTTCAAAATGATTATAGGTAATGTATATAACATGTTTAGCTCGAAATTACCGGTAGGATGCGAACGAAATGTGCGGTTATTGCAAGTTTCGTATTTTGAAATTCGGCCACATTTTTAATCGAACTTGGATTGCAGGCGAATGAGGCGACATATTGCAGCAAATTTTACGTTGATCTACTCATACTTACACTAGTAACCTAAAATAACCGAAACATTCGTAATCGGTGACAATAAATTTTATCCGTTCAAAATAAGTAAGGCTAACCATCAGGGATTTTCTCAAAAAATTGAAAACTTTTTATTGTTGAAATTCCGGTTCAAAATGATTATAGGTAATGTATATAACATGTTTAGCTCGAAATTACCGGTAGGATGCGAACGAAATGTGCGGTTATTGCAAGTTTCGTATTTTGAAATTCGGCCACATTTTTAATCGAACTTGGATTGCAGGCGAATGAGGCGACATATTGCAGCAAATTTTACGTTGATCTACTCATACTTACACTAGTAACCTAAAATAACCGAAACATTCGTAATCGGTGACAATAAATTTTATCCGTTCAAAATAAGTAAGGCTAACTAACCATCAGGGATTTTCTCAAAAAATTGAAAACTTTTTATTGTTGAAATTCCGGTTCAAAATGATTATAGGTAATGTATATAACATGTTTAGCTCGAAATTACCGGTAGGATGCGAACGAAATGTGCGGTTATTGCAAGTTTCGTATTTTGAAATTCGGCCACATTTTTAATCGAACTTGGATTGCAGGCGAATGAGGCGACATATTGCAGCAAATTTTACGTTGATCTACTCATACTTACACTAGTAACCTAAAATAACCGAAACATTCGTAATCGGTGACAATAAATTTTATCCGTTCAAAATAAGTAAGGCTAACCATCAGGGATTTTCTCAAAAAATTAAAAACTTTTTATTGTTGAAATTCCGGTTCAAAATGATTATAGGTAATGTATATAACATGTTTAGCTCGAAATTACCGGTAGGATGCGAACGAAATGTGCGGTTATTGCAAGTTTCGTATTTTGAAATTCGGCCACATTTTTAATCGAACTTGGATTGCAGGCGAATGAGGCGACATATTGCAGCAAATTTTACGTTGATCTACTCATACTTACACTAGTAACCTAAAATAACCGAAACATTCGTAATCGGTGACAATAAATTTTATCCGTTCAAAATAAGTAAGGCTAACTAACCATCAGGGATTTTCTCAAAAAATTGAAAACTTTTTATTGTTGAAATTCCGGTTCAAAATGATTATAGGTAATGTATATAACATGTTTAGCTCGAAATTACCGGTAGGATGCGAACGAAATGTGCGGTTATTGCAAGTTTCGTATTTTGAAATTCGGCCACATTTTTAATCGAACTTGGATTGCAGGCGAATGAGGTGACATATTGCAGCAAATTTTACGTTGATCTACTCATACTTACACTAGTAACCTAAAATAACCGAAACATTCGTAATCGGTGACAATAAATTTTATCCGTTCAAAATAAGTAAGGCTAACTAACCATCAGGGATTTTCTCAAAAAATTGAAAACTTTTTATTGTTGAAATTCCGGTTCAAAATGATTATAGGTAATGTATATAACATGTTTAGCTCGAAATTACCGGTAGGATGCGAACGAAATGTGCGGTTATTGCAAGTTTCGTATTTTGAAATTCGGCCACATTTTTAATCGAACTTGGATTGCAGGCGAATGAGGCGACATATTGCAGCAAATTTTACGTTGATCTACTCATACTTACACTAGTAACCTAAAATAACCGAAACATTCGTAATCGGTGACAATAAATTTTATCCGTTCAAAATAAGTAAGGCTCATCAGGGATTTTCTCAAAAAATTGAAAACTTTTTATTGTTGAAATTCCGGTTCAAAATGATTATAGGTAATGTATATAACATGTTTAGCTCGAAATTACCGGTAGGATGCGAACGAAATGTGCGGTTATTGCAAGTTTCGTATTTTGAAATTCGGCCACATTTTTAATCGAACTTGGATTGCAGGCGAATGAGGTGACATATTGCAGCAAATTTTACGTTGATCTACTCATACTTACACTAGTAACCTAAAATAACCGAAACATTCGTAATCGGTGACAATAAATTTTATCCGTTCAAAATAAGTAAGGCTAACTAACCATCAGGGATTTTCTCAAAAAATTGAAAACTTTTTATTGTTGAAATTCCGGTTCAAAATGATTATAGGTAATGTATATAACATGTTTAGCTCGAAATTACCGGTAGGATGCGAACGAAATGTGCGGTTATTGCAAGTTTCGTATTTTGAAATTCGGCCACATTTTTAATCGAACTTGGATTGCAGGCGAATGAGGCGACATATTGCAGCAAATTTTACGTTGATCTACTCATACTTACACTAGTAACCTAAAATAACCGAAACATTCGTAATCGGTGACAATAAATTTTATCCGTTCAAAATAAGTAAGGCTCATCAGGGATTTTCTCAAAAAATTGAAAACTTTTTATTGTTGAAATTCCGGTTCAAAATGATTATAGGTAATGTATATAACATGTTTAGCTCGAAATTACCGGTAGGATGCGAACGAAATGTGCGGTTATTGCAAGTTTCGAATTTTGAAATTCGGCCACATTTTTAATCGAACTTGGATTGCAGGCGAATGAGGCGACATATTGCAGCAAATTTTACGTTGATCTTCTCATACTTACACTAGTAACCTAAAATAACCGAAACATTCGTAATCGGTGACAATAAATTTTATCCGTTCAAAATAAGTAAGGCGTTTAACCATCAGGGATTTTCTCAAAAAATTGAAAACTTTTTATTGTTGAAATTCCGGTTCAAAATGATTATAGGTAATGTATATAACATGTTTAGCTCGAAATTACCGGTAGGGTGCGAACGAAATGTGCGGTTATTGCAAGTTTCGTATTTTGAAATTCGGCCACATTTTTAATCGAACTTGGATTGCAGGCGAATGAGGCGACATATTGCAGCAAATTTTACGTTGATCTACTCATACTTACACTAGTAACCTAAAATAACCGAAACATTCGTAATCGGTGACAATAAATTTTATCCGTTCAAAATAAGTAAGGCTAACCATCAGGGATTTTCTCAAAAAATTGAAAACTTTTTATTGTTGAAATTCCGGTTCAAAATGATTATAGGTAATGTATATAACATGTTTAGCTCGAAATTACCGGTAGGATGCGAACGAAATGTGCGGTTATTGCAAGTTTCGTATTTTGAAATTCGGCCACATTTTTAATCGAACTTGGATTGCAGGCGAATGAGGTGACATATTGCAGCAAATTTTACGTTGATCTACTCATACTTACACTAGTAACCTAAAATAACCGAAACATTCGTAATCGGTGACAATAAATTTTATCCGTTCAAAATAAGTAAGGCTAACTAACCATCAGGGATTTTCTCAAAAAATTGAAAACTTTTTATTGTTGAAATTCCGGTTCAAAATGATTATAGGTAATGTATATAACATGTTTAGCTCGAAATTACCGGTAGGATGCGAACGAAATGTGCGGTTATTGCAAGTTTCGTATTTTGAAATTCGGCCACATTTTTAATCGAACTTGGATTGCAGGCGAATGAGGCGACATATTGCAGCAAATTTTACGTTGATCTACTCATACTTACACTAGTAACCTAAAATAACCGAAACATTCGTAATCGGTGACAATAAATTTTATCCGTTCAAAATAAGTAAGGCTTACCATCAGGGATTTTCTCAAAAAATTGAAAACTTTTTATTGTTGAAATTCCGGTTCAAAATGATTATAGGTAATGTATATAACATGTTAAGCTCGAAATTACCGGTAGGATGCGAACGAAATGTGCGGTTATTGCAAGTTTCGTATTTTGAAATTCGGCCACATTTTTAATCGAACTTGGATTGCAGGCGAATGAGGCGACATATTGCAGCAAATTTTACGTTGATCTACTCATACTTACACTAGTAACCTAAAATAACCGAAACATTCGTAATCGGTGACAATAAATTTTATCCGTTCAAAATAAGTAAGGCACCATCAGGGATTTTCTCAAAAAATTGAAAACTTTTTATTGTTGAAATTCCGGTTCAAAATGATTATAGGTAATGTATATAACATGTTTAGCTCGAAATTACCGGTAGGATGCGAACGAAATGTGCGGTTATTGCAAGTTTCGTATTTTGAAATTCGGCCACATTTTTAATCGAACTTGGATTGCAGGCGAATGAGGCGACATATTGCAGCAAATTTTACGTTGATCTACTCATACTTACACTAGTAACCTAAAATAACCGAAACATTCGTAATCGGTGACAATAAATTTTATCCGTTCAAAATAAGTAAGGCTAACCATCAGGGATTTTCTCAAAAAATTGAAAACTTTTTATTGTTGAAATTCCGGTTCAAAATGATTATAGGTAATGTATATAACATGTTTAGCTCGAAATTACCGGTAGGATGCGAACGAAATGTGCGGTTATTGTAAGTTTCGTATTTTGAAATTCGGCCACATTTTTAATCGAACTTGGATTGCAGGCGAATGAGGCGACATATTGCAGCAAATTTTACGTTGATCTACTCATACTTACACTAGTAACCTAAAATAACCGAAACATTCGTAATCGGTGACAATAAATTTTATCCGTTCAAAATAAGTAAGGCACCATCAGGGATTTTCTCAAAAAATTGAAAATTTTTATTGTTGAAATTCCGGTTCAAAATGATTATAGGTA
Source organism: Nephrotoma appendiculata (assembly GCA_947310385.1). Taxonomy (NCBI): domain Eukaryota; kingdom Metazoa; phylum Arthropoda; class Insecta; order Diptera; family Tipulidae; genus Nephrotoma; species Nephrotoma appendiculata. Next base: position 52,584,880 of record OX371225.1, on the reverse strand, counting down.
ATGTATATAACATGTTTAGCTCGAAATTACCGGTAGGATGCGAACGAAATGTGCGGTTATTGCAAGTTTCGTATTTTGAAATTCGGCCACATTTTTAATCGAACTTGGATTGCAGGCGAATGAGGCGACATATTGCAGCAAATTTTACGTTGATCTACTCATAATTACACTAGTAACCTAAAATAACCGAAACATTCGTAATCGGTGACAATAAATTTTATCCGTTCAAAATAAGTAAGGCTAACCATCAGGGATTTTCTCAAAAAATTGAAAACTTTTTATTGTTGAAATTCCGGTTCAAAATGATTATAGGTAATGTATATAACATGTTTAGCTCGAAATTACCGGTAGGATGCGAACGAAATGTGCGGTTATTGCAAGTTTCGAATTTTGAAATTCGGCCACATTTTTAATCGAACTTGGATTGCAGACGAATGAGGCGACATATTGCAGCAAATTTTACGTTGATCTACTCATACTTACACTAGTAACCTAAAATAACCGAAACATTCGTAATCGGTGACAATAAATTTTATCCGTTCAAAATAAGTAAGGCTCATCAGGGATTTTCTCAAAAAATTGAAAACTTTTTATTGTTGAAATTCCGGTTCAAAATGATTATAGGTAATGTATATAACATGTTTAGCTCGAAATTACCGGTAGGATGCGAACGAAATGTGCGGTTATTGCAAGTTTCGAATTTTGAAATTCGGCCACATTTTTAATCGAACTTGGATTGCAGACGAATGAGGCGACATATTGCAGCAAATTTTACGTTGATCTACTCATACTTACACTAGTAACCTAAAATAACCGAAACATTCGTAATCGGTGACAATAAATTTTATCCGTTCAAAATAAGTAAGGCTCATCAGGGATTTTCTCAAAAAATTGAAAACTTTTTATTGTTGAAATTCCGGTTCAAAATGATTATAGGTAATGTATATAACATGTTCAGCTCGAAATTACCGGTAGGATGCGAACGAAATGTGCGGTTATTGCAAGTTTCGTATTTTGAAATTCGGCCACATTTTTAATCGAACTTGGATTGCAGGCGAATGAGGCGACATATTGCAGCAAATTTTACGTTGATCTACTCATAATTACACTAGTAACCTAAAATAACCGAAACATTCGTAATCGGTGACAATAAATTTTATCCGTTCAAAATAAGTAAGGCACCATCAGGGATTTTCTCAAAAAATTGAAAACTTTTTATTGTTGAAATTCCGGTTCAAAATGATTATAGGTAATGTATATAACATGTTTAGCTCGAAATTACCGGTAGGATGCGAACGAAATGTGCGGTTATTGCAAGTTTCGAATTTTGAAATTCGGCCACATTTTTAATCGAACTTGGATTGCAGACGAATGAGGCGACATATTGCAGCAAATTTTACGTTGATCTACTCATACTTACACTAGTAACCTAAAATAACCGAAACATTCGTAATCGGTGACAATAAATTTTATCCGTTCAAAATAAGTAAGGCTCATCAGGGATTTTCTCAAAAAATTGAAAACTTTTTATTGTTGAAATTCCGGTTCAAAATGATTATAGGTAATGTATATAACATGTTTAGCTCGAAATTACCGGTAGGATGCGAACGAAATGTGCGGTTATTGCAAGTTTCGAATTTTGAAATTCGGCCACATTTTTAATCGAACTTGGATTGCAGACGAATGAGGCGACATATTGCAGCAAATTTTACGTTGATCTACTCATACTTACACTAGTAACCTAAAATAACCGAAACATTCGTAATCGGTGACAATAAATTTTATCCGTTCAAAATAAGTAAGGCTCATCAGGGATTTTCTCAAAAAATTGAAAACTTTTTATTGTTGAAATTCCGGTTCAAAATGATTATAGGTAATGTATATAACATGTTTAGCTCGAAATTACCGGTAGGATGCGAACGAAATGTGCGGTTATTGCAAGTTTCGTATTTTGAAATTCGGCCACATTTTTAATCGAACTTGGATTGCAGGCGAATGAGGCGACATATTGCAGCAAATTTTACGTTGATCTACTCATACTTACACTAGTAACCTAAAATAACCGAAACATTCGTAATCGGTGACAATAAATTTTATCCGTTCAAAATAAGTAAGGCTCATCAGGGATTTTCTCAAAAAATTGAAAACTTTTTATTGTTGAAATTCCGGTTCAAAATGATTATAGGTAATGTATATAACATGTTTAGCTCGAAATTACCGGTAGGATGCGAACGAAATGTGCGGTTATTGCAAGTTTCGTATTTTGAAATTCGGCCACATTTTTAATCGAACTTGGATTGCAGGCGAATGAGGCGACATATTGCAGCAAATTTTACGTTGATCTACTCATAATTACACTAGTAACCTAAAATAACCGAAACATTCGTAATCGGTGACAATAAATTTTATCCGTTCAAAATAAGTAAGGCTAACCATCAGGGATTTTCTCAAAAAATTGAAAACTTTTTATTGTTGAAATTCCGGTTCAAAATGATTATAGGTAATGTATATAACATGTTTAGCTCGAAATTACCGGTAGGATGCGAACGAAATGTGCGGTTATTGCAAGTTTCGAATTTTGAAATTCGGCCACATTTTTAATCGAACTTGGATTGCAGACGAATGAGGCGACATATTGCAGCAAATTTTACGTTGATCTACTCATACTTACACTAGTAACCTAAAATAACCGAAACATTCGTAATCGGTGACAATAAATTTTATCCGTTCAAAATAAGTAAGGCTCATCAGGGATTTTCTCAAAAAATTGAAAACTTTTTATTGTTGAAATTCCGGTTCAAAATGATTATAGGTAATGTATATAACATGTTTAGCTCGAAATTACCGGTAGGATGCGAACGAAATGTGCGGTTATTGCAAGTTTCGAATTTTGAAATTCGGCCACATTTTTAATCGAACTTGGATTGCAGACGAATGAGGCGACATATTGCAGCAAATTTTACGTTGATCTACTCATACTTACACTAGTAACCTAAAATAACCGAAACATTCGTAATCGGTGACAATAAATTTTATCCGTTCAAAATAAGTAAGGCTCATCAGGGATTTTCTCAAAAAATTGAAAACTTTTTATTGTTGAAATTCCGGTTCAAAATGATTATAGGTAATGTATATAACATGTTTAGCTCGAAATTACCGGTAGGATGCGAACGAAATGTGCGGTTATTGCAAGTTTCGTATTTTGAAATTCGGCCACATTTTTAATCGAACTTGGATTGCAGGCGAATGAGGCGACATATTGCAGCAAATTTTACGTTGATCTACTCATACTTACACTAGTAACCTAAAATAACCGAAACATTCGTAATCGGTGACAATAAATTTTATCCGTTCAAAATAAGTAAGGCACCATCAGGGATTTTCTCAAAAAATTGAAAACTTTTTATTGTTGATATTCCGGTTCAAAATGATTATAGGTAATGTATATAACATGTTTAGCTCGAAATTACCGGTAGGATGCGAACGAAATGTGCGGTTATTGCAAGTTTCGAATTTTGAAATTCGGCCACATTTTTAATCGAACTTGGATTGCAGGCGAATGAGGCGACATATTGCAGCAAATTTTACGTTGATCTACTCATACTTACACTAGTAACCTAAAATAACCGAAACATTCGTAATCGGTGACAATAAATTTTATCCGTTCAAAATAAGTAAGGCTCATCAGGGATTTTCTCAAAAAATTGAAAACTTTTTACTGTTGAAATTCCGGTTCAAAATGATTATAGGTAATGTATATAACATGTTTAGCTCGAAATTACCGGTAGGATGCGAACGAAATGTGCGGTTATTGCAAGTTTCGTATTTTGAAATTCGGCCACATTTTTAATCGAACTTGGATTGCAGGCGAATGAGGCGACATATTGCAGCAAATTTTACGTTGATCTACTCATACTTACACTAGTAACCTAAAATAACCGAAACATTCGTAATCGGTGACAATAAATTTTATCCGTTCAAAATAAGTAAGGCTAACCATCAGGGATTTTCTCAAAAAATTGAAAACTTTTTATTGTTGAAATTCCGGTTCAAAATGATTATAGGTAATGTATATAACATGTTTAGCTCGAAATTACCGGTAGGATGCGAACGAAATGTGCGGTTATTGCAAGTTTCGAATTTTGAAATTCGGCCACATTTTTAATCTAACTTGGATTGCAGACGAATGAGGCGACATATTGCAGCAAATTTTACGTTGATCTACTCATACTTACACTAGTAACCTAAAATAACCGAAACATTCGTAATCGGTGACAATAAATTTTATCCGTTCAAAATAAGTAAGGCTAACCATCAGGGATTTTCTCAAAAAATTGAAAACTTTTTATTGTTGAAATTCCGGTTCAAAATGATTATAGGTAATGTATATAACATGTTTAGCTCGAAATTGCCGGTAGGATGCGAACGAAATGTGCGGTTATTGCAAGTTTCGTATTTTGAAATTCGGCCACATTTTTAATCGAACTTGGATTGCAGGCGAATGAGGCGACATATTGCAGCAAATTTTACGTTGATCTACTCATACTTACACTAGTAACCTAAAATAACCGAAACATTCGTAATCGGTGACAATAAATTTTATCCGTTCAAAATAAGTAAGGCTCATCAGGGATTTTCTCAAAAAATTGAAAACTTTTTATTGTTGAAATTCCGGTTCAAAATGATTATAGGTAATGTATATAACATGTTTAGCTCGAAATTACCGGTAGGATGCGAACGAAATGTGCGGTTATTGCAAGTTTCGAATTTTGAAATTCGGCCACATTTTTAATCGAACTTGGATTGCAGACGAATGAGGCGACATATTGCAGCAAATTTTACGTTGATCTACTCATACTTACACTAGTAACCTAAAATAACCGAAACATTCGTAATCGGTGACAATAAATTTTATCCGTTCAAAATAAGTAAGGCTAACCATCAGGGATTTTCTCAAAAAATTGAAAACTTTTTATTGTTGAAATTCCGGTTCAAAATGATTATAGGTAATGTATATAACATGTTTAGCTCGAAATTACCGGTAGGATGCGAACGAAATGTGCGGTTATTGCAAGTTTCGTATTTTGAAATTCGGCCACATTTTTAATCGAACTTGGATTGCAGGCGAATGAGGCGACATATTGCAGCAAATTTTACGTTGATCTACTCATACTTACACTAGTAACCTAAAATAACCGAAACATTCGTAATCGGTGACAATAAATTTTATCCGTTCAAAATAAGTAAGGCTAACCATCAGGGATTTTCTCAAAAAATTGAAAACTTTTTATTGTTGAAATTCCGGTTCAAAATGATTATAGGTAATGTATATAACATGTTTAGCTCGAAATTACCGGTAGGATGCGAACGAAATGTGCGGTTATTGCAAGTTTCGAATTTTGAAATTCGGCCACATTTTTAATCGAACTTGGATTGCAGACGAATGAGGCGACATATTGCAGCAAATTTTACGTTGATCTACTCATACTTACACTAGTAACCTAAAATAACCGAAACATTCGTAATCGGTGACAATAAATTTTATCCGTTCAAAATAAGTAAGGCTAACCATCAGGGATTTTCTCAAAAAATTGAAAACTTTTTATTGTTGAAATTCCGGTTCAAAATGATTATAGGTAATGTATATAACATGTTTAGCTCGAAATTGCCGGTAGGATGCGAACGAAATGTGCGGTTATTGCAAGTTTCGAATTTTGAAATTCGGCCACATTTTTAATCGAACTTGGATTGCAGACGAATGAGGCGACATATTGCAGCAAATTTTACGTTGATCTACTCATACTTACACTAGTAACCTAAAATAACCGAAACATTCGTAATCGGTGACAATAAATTTTATCCGTTCAAAATAAGTAAGGCTAACATCAGGGATTTTCTCAAAAAATTGAAAACTTTTTATTGTTGAAATTCCGGTTCAAAATGATTATAGGTAATGTATATAACATGTTTAGCTCGAAATTACCGGTAGGATGCGAACGAAATGTGCGGTTATTGCAAGTTTCGAATTTTGAAATTCGGCCACATTTTTAATCGAACTTGGATTGCAGACGAATGAGGCGACATATTGCAGCAAATTTTACGTTGATCTACTCATACTTACACTAGTAACCTAAAATAACCGAAACATTCGTAATCGGTGACAATAAATTTTATCCGTTCAAAATAAGTAAGGCTAACCATCAGGGATTTTCTCAAAAAATTGAAAACTTTTTATTGTTGAAATTCCGGTTCAAAATGATTATAGGTAATGTATATAACATGTTTAGCTCGAAATTACCGGTAGGATGCGAACGAAATGTGCGGTTATTGCAAGTTTCGAATTTTGAAATTCGGCCACATTTTTAATCGAACTTGGATTGCAGACGAATGAGGCGACATATTGCAGCAAATTTTACGTTGATCTACTCATACTTACACTAGTAACCTAAAATAACCGAAACATTCGTAATCGGTGACAATAAATTTTATCCGTTCAAAATAAGTAAGGCTAACCATCAGGGATTTTCTCAAAAAATTGAAAACTTTTTATTGTTGAAATTCCGGTTCAAAATGATTATAGGTAATGTATATAACATGTTTAGCTCGAAATTACCGGTAGGATGCGAACGAAATGTGCGGTTATTGCAAGTTTCGTATTTTGAAATTCGGCCACATTTTTAATCGAACTTGGATTGCAGGCGAATGAGGCGACATATTGCAGCAAATTTTACGTTGATCTACTCATACTTACACTAGTAACCTAAAATAACCGAAACATTCGTAATCGGTGACAATAAATTTTATCCGTTCAAAATAAGTAAGGCACCATCAGGGATTTTCTCAAAAAATTGAAAACTTTTTATTGTTGATATTCCGGTTCAAAATGATTATAGGTAATGTATATAACATGTTTAGCTCGAAATTACCGGTAGGATGCGAACGAAATGTGCGGTTATTGCAAGTTTCGAATTTTGAAATTCGGCCACATTTTTAATCGAACTTGGATTGCAGGCGAATGAGGCGACATATTGCAGCAAATTTTACGTTGATCTACTCATACTTACACTAGTAACCTAAAATAACCGAAACATTCGTAATCGGTGACAATAAATTTTATCCGTTCAAAATAAGTAAGGCTAACACCATCAGGGATTTTCTCAAAAAATTGAAAACTTTTTATTGTTGAAATTCCGGTTCAAAATGATTATAGGTAATGTATATAACATGTTTAGCTCGAAATTACCGGTAGGATGCGAACGAAATGTGCGGTTATTGCAAGTTTCGAATTTTGAAATTCGGCCACATTTTTAATCGAACTTGGATTGCAGACGAATGAGGCGACATATTGCAGCAAATTTTACGTTGATCTACTCATACTTACACTAGTAACCTAAAATAACCGAAACATTCGTAATCGGTGACAATAAATTTTATCCGTTCAAAATAAGTAAGGCTAGCCATCAGGGATTTTCTCAAAAAATTGAAAACTTTTTATTGTTGAAATTCCGGTTCAAAATGATTATAGGTAATGTATATAACATGTTTAGCTCGAAATTACCGGTAGGATGCGAACGAAATGTGCGGTTATTGCAAGTTTCGTATTTTGAAATTCGGCCACATTTTTAATCGAACTTGGATTGCAGGCGAATGAGGCGACATATTGCAGCAAATTTTACGTTGATCTACTCATACTTACACTAGTAACCTAAAATAACCGAAACATTCGTAATCGGTGACAATAAATTTTATCCGTTCAAAATAAGTAAGGCTCATCAGGGATTTTCTCAAAAAATTGAAAACTTTTTATTGTTGAAATTCCGGTTCAAAATGATTATAGGTAATGTATATAACATGTTTAGCTCGAAATTACCGGTAGGATGCGAACGAAATGTGCGGTTATTGCAAGTTTCGAATTTTGAAATTCGGCCACATTTTTAATCGAACTTGGATTGCAGACGAATGAGGCGACATATTGCAGCAAATTTTACGTTGATCTACTCATACTTACACTAGTAACCTAAAATAACCGAAACATTCGTAATCGGTGACAATAAATTTTATCCGTTCAAAATAAGTAAGGCTCATCAGGGATTTTCTCAAAAAATTGAAAACTTTTTATTGTTGAAATTCCGGTTCAAAATGATTATAGGTAATGTATATAACATGTTTAGCTCGAAATTACCGGTAGGATGCGAACGAAATGTGCGGTTATTGCAAGTTTCGTATTTTGAAATTCGGCCACATTTTTAATCGAACTTGGATTGCAGGCGAATGAGGCGACATATTGCAGCAAATTTTACGTTGATCTACTCATACTTACACTAGTAACCTAAAATAACCGAAACATTCGTAATCGGTGACAATAAATTTTATCCGTTCAAAATAAGTAAGGCTCATCAGGGATTTTCTCAAAAAATTGAAAACTTTTTATTGTTGAAATTCCGGTTCAAAATGATTATAGGTAATGTATATAACATGTTTAGCTCGAAATTACCGGTAGGATGCGAACGAAATGTGCGGTTATTGCAAGTTTCGTATTTTGAAATTCGGCCACATTTTTAATCGAACTTGGATTGCAGGCGAATGAGGCGACATATTGCAGCAAATTTTACGTTGATCTACTCATACTTACACTAGTAACCTAAAATAACCGAAACATTCGTAATCGGTGACAATAAATTTTATCCGTTCAAAATAAGTAAGGCTCATCAGGGATTTTCTCAAAAAATTGAAAACTTTTTATTGTTGAAATTCCGGTTCAAAATGATTATAGGTAATGTATATAACATGTTTAGCTCGAAATTACCGGTAGGATGCGAACGAAATGTGCGGTTATTGCAAGTTTCGTATTTTGAAATTCGGCCACATTTTAATCGAACTTGGATTGCAGGCGAATGAGGCGACATATTGCAGCAAATTTTACGTTGATCTACTCATACTTACACTAGTAACCTAAAATAACCGAAACATTCGTAATCGGTGACAATAAATTTTATCCGTTCAAAATAAGTAAGGCTAACCATCAGGGATTTTCTCAAAAAATTGAAAACTTTTTATTGTTGAAATTCCGGTTCAAAATGATTATAGGTAATGTATATAACATGTTTAGCTCGAAATTACCGGTAGGATGCGAACGAAATGTGCGGTTATTGCAAGTTTCGTATTTTGAAATTCAGCCACATTTTTAATCGAACTTGGATTGCAGGCGAATGAGGCGACATATTGCAGCAAATTTTACGTTGATCTACTCATACTTACACTAGTAACCTAAAATAACCGAAACATTCGTAATCGGTGACAATAAATTTTATCCGTTCAAAATAAGTAAGGCTAACCATCAGGGATTTTCTCAAAAAATTGAAAACTTTTTATTGTTGAAATTCCGGTTCAAAATGATTATAGGTAATGTATATAACATGTTTAGCTCGAAATTACCGGTAGGATGCGAACGAAATGTGCGGTTATTGCAAGTTTCGTATTTTGAAATTCAGCCACATTTTTAATCGAACTTGGATTGCAGGCGAATGAGGCGACATATTGCAGCAAATTTTACGTTGATCTACTCATACTTACACTAGTAACCTAAAATAACCGAAACATTCGTAATCGGTGACAATAAATTTTATCCGTTCAAAATAAGTAAGGCTAACCATCAGGGATTTTCTCAAAAAATTGAAAACTTTTTATTGTTGAAATTCCGGTTCAAAATGATTATAGGTAATGTATATAACATGTTAAGCTCGAAATTACCGGTAGGATGCGAACGAAATGTGCGGTTATTGCAAGTTTCGTATTTTGAAATTCGGCCACATTTTAATCGAACTTGGATTGCAGGCGAATGAGGCGACATATTGCAGCAAATTTTACGTTGATCTACTCATACTTACACTAGTAACCTAAAATAACCGAAACATTCGTAATCGGTGACAATAAATTTTATCCGTTCAAAATAAGTAAGGCTAACCATCAGGGATTTTCTCAAAAAATTGAAAACTTTTTATTGTTGAAATTCCGGTTCAAAATGATTATAGGTAATGTATATAACATGTTTAGCTCGAAATTACCGGTAGGATGCGAACGAAATGTGCGGTTATTGCAAGTTTCGTATTTTGAAATTCAGCCACATTTTTAATCGAACTTGGATTGCAGGCGAATGAGGCGACATATTGCAGCAAATTTTACGTTGATCTACTCATACTTACACTAGTAACCTAAAATAACCGAAACATTCGTAATCGGTGACAATAAATTTTATCCGTTCAAAATAAGTAAGGCTAACCATCAGGGATTTTCTCAAAAAATTGAAAACTTTTTATTGTTGAAATTCCGGTTCAAAATGATTATAGGTAATGTATATAACATGTTTAGCTCGAAATTACCGGTAGGATGCGAACGAAATGTGCGGTTATTGCAAGTTTCGTATTTTGAAATTCAGCCACATTTTTAATCGAACTTGGATTGCAGGCGAATGAGGCGACATATTGCAGCAAATTTTACGTTGATCTACTCATACTTACACTAGTAACCTAAAATAACCGAAACATTCGTAATCGGTGACAATAAATTTTATCCGTTCAAAATAAGTAAGGCTAACCATCAGGGATTTTCTCAAAAAATTGAAAACTTTTTATTGTTGAAATTCCGGTTCAAAATGATTATAGGTAATGTATATAACATGTTTAGCTCGAAATTACCGGTAGGATGCGAACGAAATGTGCGGTTATTGCAAGTTTCGTATTTTGAAATTCGGCCACATTTTAATCGAACTTGGATTGCAGGCGAATGAGGCGACATATTGCAGCAAATTTTACGTTGATCTACTCATACTTACACTAGTAACCTAAAATAACCGAAACATTCGTAATCGGTGACAATAAATTTTATCCGTTCAAAATAAGTAAGGCTAACCATCAGGGATTTTCTCAAAAAATTGAAAACTTTTTATTGTTGAAATTCCGGTTCAAAATGATTATAGGTAATGTATATAACATGTTTAGCTCGAAATTACCGGTAGGATGCGAACGAAATGTGCGGTTATTGCAAGTTTCGTATTTTGAAATTCAGCCACATTTTTAATCGAACTTGGATTGGAGGCGAATGAGGCGACATATTGCAGCAAATTTTACGTTGATCTACTCATACTTACACTAGTAACCTAAAATAACCGAAACATTCGTAATCGGTGACAATAAATTTTATCCGTTCAAAATAAGTAAGGCTAACCATCAGGGATTTTCTCAAAAAATTGAAAACTTTTTATTGTTGAAATTCCGGTTCAAAATGATTATAGGTAATGTATATAACATGTTTAGCTCGAAATTACCGGTAGGATGCGAACGAAATGTGCGGTTATTGCAAGTTTCGTATTTTGAAATTCGGCCACATTTTAATCGAACTTGGATTGCAGGCGAATGAGGCGACATATTGCAGCAAATTTTACGTTGATCTACTCATACTTACACTAGTAACCTAAAATAACCGAAACATTCGTAATCGGTGACAATAAATTTTATCCGTTCAAAATAAGTAAGGCTAACCATCAGGGATTTTCTCAAAAAATTGAAAACTTTTTATTGTTGAAATTCCGGTTCAAAATGATTATAGGTAATGTATATAACATGTTTAGCTCGAAATTACCGGTAGGATGCGAACGAAATGTGCGGTTATTGCAAGTTTCGTATTTTGAAATTCGGCCACATTTTTAATCGAACTTGGATTGCAGGCGAATGAGGCGACATATTGCAGCAAATTTTACGTTGATCTACTCATACTTACACTAGTAACCTAAAATAACCGAAACATTCGTAATCGGTGACAATAAATTTTATCCGTTCAAAATAAGTAAGGCACCATCAGGGATTTTCTCAAAAAATTGAAAACTTTTTATTGTTGATATTCCGGTTCAAAATGATTATAGGTAATGTATATAACATGTTTAGCTCGAAATTACCGGTAGGATGCGAACGAAATGTGCGGTTATTGCAAGTTTCGAATTTTGAAATTCGGCCACATTTTTAATCGAACTTGGATTGCAGGCGAATGAGGCGACATATTGCAGCAAATTTTACGTTGATCTACTCATACTTACACTAGTAACCTAAAATAACCGAAACATTCGTAATCGGTGACAATAAATTTTATCCGTTCAAAATAAGTAAGGCTAACCATCAGGGATTTTCTCAAAAAATTGAAAACTTTTTATTGTTGAAATTCCGGTTCAAAATGATTATAGGTAATGTATATAACATGTTAAGCTCGAAATTACCGGTAGGATGCGAACGAAATGTGCGGTTATTGCAAGTTTCGTATTTTGAAATTCGGCCACATTTTAATCGAACTTGGATTGCAGGCGAATGAGGCGACATATTGCAGCAAATTTTACGTTGATCTACTCATACTTACACTAGTAACCTAAAATAACCGAAACATTCGTAATCGGTGACAATAAATTTTATCCGTTCAAAATAAGTAAGGCTCATCAGGGATTTTCTCAAAAAATTGAAAACTTTTTATTGTTGAAATTCCGGTTCAAAATGATTATAGGTAATGTATATAACATGTTAAGCTCGAAATTACCGGTAGGATGCGAACGAAATGTGCGGTTATTGCAAGTTTCGTATTTTGAAATTCGGCCACATTTTAATCGAACTTGGATTGCAGGCGAATGAGGCGACATATTGCAGCAAATTTTACGTTGATCTACTCATACTTACACTAGTAACCTAAAATAACCGAAACATTCGTAATCGGTGACAATAAATTTTATCCGTTCAAAATAAGTAAGGCTAACCATCAGGGATTTTCTCAAAAAATTGAAAACTTTTTATTGTTGAAATTCCGGTTCAAAATGATTATAGGTAATGTATATAACATGTTTAGCTCGAAATTACCGGTAGGATGCGAACGAAATGTGCGGTTATTGCAAGTTTCGTATTTTGAAATTCGGCCACATTTTAATCGAACTTGGATTGCAGGCGAATGAGGCGACATATTGCAGCAAATTTTACGTTGATCTACTCATACTTACACTAGTAACCTAAAATAACCGAAACATTCGTAATCGGTGACAATAAATTTTATCCGTTCAAAATAAGTAAGGCTAACCATCAGGGATTTTCTCAAAAAATTGAAAACTTTTTATTGTTGAAATTCCGGTTCAAAATGATTATAGGTAATGTATATAACATGTTTAGCTCGAAATTACCGGTAGGATGCGAACGAAATGTGCGGTTATTGCAAGTTTCGTATTTTGAAATTCAGCCACATTTTTAATCGAACTTGGATTGGAGGCGAATGAGGCGACATATTGCAGCAAATTTTACGTTGATCTACTCATACTTACACTAGTAACCTAAAATAACCGAAACATTCGTAATCGGTGACAATAAATTTTATCCGTTCAAAATAAGTAAGGCTAACCATCAGGGATTTTCTCAAAAAATTGAAAACTTTTTATTGTTGAAATTCCGGTTCAAAATGATTATAGGTAATGTATATAACATGTTTAGCTCGAAATTACCGGTAGGATGCGAACGAAATGTGCGGTTATTGCAAGTTTCGTATTTTGAAATTCGGCCACATTTTAATCGAACTTGGATTGCAGGCGAATGAGGCGACATATTGCAGCAAATTTTACGTTGATCTACTCATACTTACACTAGTAACCTAAAATAACCGAAACATTCGTAATCGGTGACAATAAATTTTATCCGTTCAAAATAAGTAAGGCTAACCATCAGGGATTTTCTCAAAAAATTGAAAACTTTTTATTGTTGAAATTCCGGTTCAAAATGATTATAGGTAATGTATATAACATGTTTAGCTCGAAATTACCGGTAGGATGCGAACGAAATGTGCGGTTATTGCAAGTTTCGTATTTTGAAATTCGGCCACATTTTTAATCGAACTTGGATTGCAGGCGAATGAGGCGACATATTGCAGCAAATTTTACGTTGATCTACTCATACTTACACTAGTAACCTAAAATAACCGAAACATTCGTAATCGGTGACAATAAATTTTATCCGTTCAAAATAAGTAAGGCACCATCAGGGATTTTCTCAAAAAATTGAAAACTTTTTATTGTTGATATTCCGGTTCAAAATGATTATAGGTAATGTATATAACATGTTTAGCTCGAAATTACCGGTAGGATGCGAACGAAATGTGCGGTTATTGCAAGTTTCGAATTTTGAAATTCGGCCACATTTTTAATCGAACTTGGATTGCAGGCGAATGAGGCGACATATTGCAGCAAATTTTACGTTGATCTACTCATACTTACACTAGTAACCTAAAATAACCGAAACATTCGTAATCGGTGACAATAAATTTTATCCGTTCAAAATAAGTAAGGCTAACACCATCAGGGATTTTCTCAAAAAATTGAAAACTTTTTATTGTTGAAATTCCGGTTCAAAATGATTATAGGTAATGTATATAACATGTTTAGCTCGAAATTACCGGTAGGATGCGAACGAAATGTGCGGTTATTGCAAGTTTCGAATTTTGAAATTCGGCCACATTTTTAATCGAACTTGGATTGCAGACGAATGAGGCGACATATTGCAGCAAATTTTACGTTGATCTACTCATACTTACACTAGTAACCTAAAATAACCGAAACATTCGTAATCGGTGACAATAAATTTTATCCGTTCAAAATAAGTAAGGCTAGCCATCAGGGATTTTCTCAAAAAATTGAAAACTTTTTATTGTTGAAATTCCGGTTCAAAATGATTATAGGTAATGTATATAACATGTTTAGCTCGAAATTACCGGTAGGATGCGAACGAAATGTGCGGTTATTGCAAGTTTCGTATTTTGAAATTCGGCCACATTTTTAATCGAACTTGGATTGCAGGCGAATGAGGCGACATATTGCAGCAAATTTTACGTTGATCTACTCATACTTACACTAGTAACCTAAAATAACCGAAACATTCGTAATCGGTGACAATAAATTTTATCCGTTCAAAATAAGTAAGGCTCATCAGGGATTTTCTCAAAAAATTGAAAACTTTTTATTGTTGAAATTCCGGTTCAAAATGATTATAGGTAATGTATATAACATGTTTAGCTCGAAATTACCGGTAGGATGCGAACGAAATGTGCGGTTATTGCAAGTTTCGTATTTTGAAATTCGGCCACATTTTTAATCGAACTTGGATTGCAGGCGAATGAGGCGACATATTGCAGCAAATTTTACGTTGATCTACTCATACTTACACTAGTAACCTAAAATAACCGAAACATTCGTAATCGGTGACAATAAATTTTATCCGTTCAAAATAAGTAAGGCTCATCAGGGATTTTCTCAAAAAATTGAAAACTTTTTATTGTTGAAATTCCGGTTCAAAATGATTATAGGTAATGTATATAACATGTTTAGCTCGAAATTACCGGTAGGATGCGAACGAAATGTGCGGTTATTGCAAGTTTCGTATTTTGAAATTCGGCCACATTTTTAATCGAACTTGGATTGCAGGCGAATGAGGCGACATATTGCAGCAAATTTTACGTTGATCTACTCATACTTACACTAGTAACCTAAAATAACCGAAACATTCGTAATCGGTGACAATAAATTTTATCCGTTCAAAATAAGTAAGGCTCATCAGGGATTTTCTCAAAAAATTGAAAACTTTTTATTGTTGAAATTCCGGTTCAAAATGATTATAGGTAATGTATATAACATGTTTAGCTCGAAATTACCGGTAGGATGCGAACGAAATGTGCGGTTATTGCAAGTTTCGTATTTTGAAATTCGGCCACATTTTTAATCGAACTTGGATTGCAGGCGAATGAGGCGACATATTGCAGCAAATTTTACGTTGATCTACTCATACTTACACTAGTAACCTAAAATAACCGAAACATTCGTAATCGGTGACAATAAATTTTATCCGTTCAAAATAAGTAAGGCTCATCAGGGATTTTCTCAAAAAATTGAAAACTTTTTATTGTTGAAATTCCGGTTCAAAATGATTATAGGTAATGTATATAACATGTTAAGCTCGAAATTACCGGTAGGATGCGAACGAAATGTGCGGTTATTGCAAGTTTCGTATTTTGAAATTCGGCCACATTTTAATCGAACTTGGATTGCAGGCGAATGAGGCGACATATTGCAGCAAATTTTACGTTGATCTACTCATACTTACACTAGTAACCTAAAATAACCGAAACATTCGTAATCGGTGACAATAAATTTTATCCGTTCAAAATAAGTAAGGCTAACCATCAGGGATTTTCTCAAAAAATTGAAAACTTTTTATTGTTGAAATTCCGGTTCAAAATGATTATAGGTAATGTATATAACATGTTTAGCTCGAAATTACCGGTAGGATGCGAACGAAATGTGCGGTTATTGCAAGTTTCGTATTTTGAAATTCAGCCACATTTTTAATCGAACTTGGATTGCAGGCGAATGAGGCGACATATTGTAGCAAATTTTACGTTGATCTACTCATACTTACACTAGTAACCTAAAATAACCGAAACATTCGTAATCGGTGACAATAAATTTTATCCGTTCAAAATAAGTAAGGCTAACCATCAGGGATTTTCTCAAAAAATTGAAAACTTTTTATTGTTGAAATTCCGGTTCAAAATGATTATAGGTAATGTATATAACATGTTTAGCTCGAAATTACCGGTAGGATGCGAACGAAATGTGCGGTTATTGCAAGTTTCGTATTTTGAAATTCGGCCACATTTTTAATCGAACTTGGATTGCAGGCGAATGAGGCGACATATTGCAGCAAATTTTACGTTGATCTACTCATACTTACACTAGTAACCTAAAATAACCGAAACATTCGTAATCGGTGACAATAAATTTTATCCGTTCAAAATAAGTAAGGCTCATCAGGGATTTTCTCAAAAAATTGAAAACTTTTTATTGTTGAAATTCCGGTTCAAAATGATTATAGGTAATGTATATAACATGTTTAGCTCGAAATTACCGGTAGGATGCGAACGAAATGTGCGGTTATTGCAAGTTTCGTATTTTGAAATTCGGCCACATTTTTAATCGAACTTGGATTGCAGGCGAATGAGGCGACATATTGCAGCAAATTTTACGTTGATCTACTCATACTTACACTAGTAACCTAAAATAACCGAAACATTCGTAATCGGTGACAATAAATTTTATCCGTTCAAAATAAGTAAGGCTAACCATCAGGGATTTTCTCAAAAAATTGAAAACTTTTTATTGTTGAAATTCCGGTTCAAAATGATTATAGGTAATGTATATAACATGTTTAGCTCGAAATTACCGGTAGGATGCGAACGAAATGTGCGGTTATTGCAAGTTTCGTATTTTGAAATTCGGCCACATTTTAATCGAACTTGGATTGCAGGCGAATGAGGCGACATATTGCAGCAAATTTTACGTTGATCTACTCATACTTACACTAGTAACCTAAAATAACCGAAACATTCGTAATCGGTGACAATAAATTTTATCCGTTCAAAATAAGTAAGGCTAACCATCAGGGATTTTCTCAAAAAATTGAAAACTTTTTATTGTTGAAATTCCGGTTCAAAATGATTATAGGTAATGTATATAACATGTTTAGCTCGAAATTACCGGTAGGATGCGAACGAAATGTGCGGTTATTGCAAGTTTCGTATTTTGAAATTCAGCCACATTTTTAATCGAACTTGGATTGGAGGCGAATGAGGCGACATATTGCAGCAAATTTTACGTTGATCTACTCATACTTACACTAGTAACCTAAAATAACCGAAACATTCGTAATCGGTGACAATAAATTTTATCCGTTCAAAATAAGTAAGGCTAACCATCAGGGATTTTCTCAAAAAATTGAAAACTTTTTATTGTTGAAATTCCGGTTCAAAATGATTATAGGTAATGTATATAACATGTTTAGCTCGAAATTACCGGTAGGATGCGAACGAAATGTGCGGTTATTGCAAGTTTCGTATTTTGAAATTCGGCCACATTTTTAATCGAACTTGGATTGCAGGCGAATGAGGCGACATATTGCAGCAAATTTTACGTTGATCTACTCATACTTACACTAGTAACCTAAAATAACCGAAACATTCGTAATCGGTGACAATAAATTTTATCCGTTCAAAATAAGTAAGGCACCATCAGGGATTTTCTCAAAAAATTGAAAACTTTTTATTGTTGATATTCCGGTTCAAAATGATTATAGGTAATGTATATAACATGTTTAGCTCGAAATTACCGGTAGGATGCGAACGAAATGTGCGGTTATTGCAAGTTTCGAATTTTGAAATTCGGCCACATTTTTAATCGAACTTGGATTGCAGGCGAATGAGGCGACATATTGCAGCAAATTTTACGTTGATCTACTCATACTTACACTAGTAACCTAAAATAACCGAAACATTCGTAATCGGTGACAATAAATTTTATCCGTTCAAAATAAGTAAGGCTAACACCATCAGGGATTTTCTCAAAAAATTGAAAACTTTTTATTGTTGAAATTCCGGTTCAAAATGATTATAGGTAATGTATATAACATGTTTAGCTCGAAATTACCGGTAGGATGCGAACGAAATGTGCGGTTATTGCAAGTTTCGAATTTTGAAATTCGGCCACATTTTTAATCGAACTTGGATTGCAGACGAATGAGGCGACATATTGCAGCAAATTTTACGTTGATCTACTCATACTTACACTAGTAACCTAAAATAACCGAAACATTCGTAATCGGTGACAATAAATTTTATCCGTTCAAAATAAGTAAGGCTAGCCATCAGGGATTTTCTCAAAAAATTGAAAACTTTTTATTGTTGAAATTCCGGTTCAAAATGATTATAGGTAATGTATATAACATGTTTAGCTCGAAATTACCGGTAGGATGCGAACGAAATGTGCGGTTATTGCAAGTTTCGTATTTTGAAATTCGGCCACATTTTTAATCGAACTTGGATTGCAGGCGAATGAGGCGACATATTGCAGCAAATTTTACGTTGATCTACTCATACTTACACTAGTAACCTAAAATAACCGAAACATTCGTAATCGGTGACAATAAATTTTATCCGTTCAAAATAAGTAAGGCTCATCAGGGATTTTCTCAAAAAATTGTAAACTTTTTATTGTTGAAATTCCGGTTCAAAATGATTATAGGTAATGTATATAACATGTTTAGCTCGAAATTACCGGTAGGATGCGAACGAAATGTGCGGTTATTGCAAGTTTCGTATTTTGAAATTCGGCCACATTTTTAATCGAACTTGGATTGCAGGCGAATGAGGCGACATATTGCAGCAAATTTTACGTTGATCTACTCATACTTACACTAGTAACCTAAAATAACCGAAACATTCGTAATCGGTGACAATAAATTTTATCCGTTCAAAATAAGTAAGGCTCATCAGGGATTTTCTCAAAAAATTGAAAACTTTTTATTGTTGAAATTCCGGTTCAAAATGATTATAGGTAATGTATATAACATGTTTAGCTCGAAATTACCGGTAGGATGCGAACGAAATGTGCGGTTATTGCAAGTTTCGTATTTTGAAATTCGGCCACATTTTTAATCGAACTTGGATTGCAGGCGAATGAGGCGACATATTGCAGCAAATTTTACGTTGATCTACTCATACTTACACTAGTAACCTAAAATAACCGAAACATTCGTAATCGGTGACAATAAATTTTATCCGTTCAAAATAAGTAAGGCTCATCAGGGATTTTCTCAAAAAATTGAAAACTTTTTATTGTTGAAATTCCGGTTCAAAATGATTATAGGTAATGTATATAACATGTTTAGCTCGAAATTACCGGTAGGATGCGAACGAAATGTGCGGTTATTGCAAGTTTCGTATTTTGAAATTCGGCCACATTTTTAATCGAACTTGGATTGCAGGCGAATGAGGCGACATATTGCAGCAAATTTTACGTTGATCTACTCATACTTACACTAGTAACCTAAAATAACCGAAACATTCGTAATCGGTGACAATAAATTTTATCCGTTCAAAATAAGTAAGGCTCATCAGGGATTTTCTCAAAAAATTGAAAACTTTTTATTGTTGAAATTCCGGTTCAAAATGATTATAGGTAATGTATATAACATGTTAAGCTCGAAATTACCGGTAGGATGCGAACGAAATGTGCGGTTATTGCAAGTTTCGTATTTTGAAATTCGGCCACATTTTAATCGAACTTGGATTGCAGGCGAATGAGGCGACATATTGCAGCAAATTTTACGTTGATCTACTCATACTTACACTAGTAACCTAAAATAACCGAAACATTCGTAATCGGTGACAATAAATTTTATCCGTTCAAAATAAGTAAGGCTAACCATCAGGGATTTTCTCAAAAAATTGAAAACTTTTTATTGTTGAAATTCCGGTTCAAAATGATTATAGGTAATGTATATAACATGTTTAGCTCGAAATTACCGGTAGGATGCGAACGAAATGTGCGGTTATTGCAAGTTTCGTATTTTGAAATTCAGCCACATTTTTAATCGAACTTGGATTGCAGGCGAATGAGGCGACATATTGTAGCAAATTTTACGTTGATCTACTCATACTTACACTAGTAACCTAAAATAACCGAAACATTCGTAATCGGTGACAATAAATTTTATCCGTTCAAAATAAGTAAGGCTAACCATCAGGGATTTTCTCAAAAAATTGAAAACTTTTTATTGTTGAAATTCCGGTTCAAAATGATTATAGGTAATGTATATAACATGTTTAGCTCGAAATTACCGGTAGGATGCGAACGAAATGTGCGGTTATTGCAAGTTTCGTATTTTGAAATTCGGCCACATTTTTAATCGAACTTGGATTGCAGGCGAATGAGGCGACATATTGCAGCAAATTTTACGTTGATCTACTCATACTTACACTAGTAACCTAAAATAACCGAAACATTCGTAATCGGTGACAATAAATTTTATCCGTTCAAAATAAGTAAGGCTCATCAGGGATTTTCTCAAAAAATTGAAAACTTTTTATTGTTGAAATTCCGGTTCAAAATGATTATAGGTAATGTATATAACATGTTTAGCTCGAAATTACCGGTAGGATGCGAACGAAATGTGCGGTTATTGCAAGTTTCGTATTTTGAAATTCGGCCACATTTTTAATCGAACTTGGATTGCAGGCGAATGAGGCGACATATTGCAGCAAATTTTACGTTGATCTACTCATACTTACACTAGTAACCTAAAATAACCGAAACATTCGTAATCGGTGACAATAAATTTTATCCGTTCAAAATAAGTAAGGCTAACCATCAGGGATTTTCTCAAAAAATTGAAAACTTTTTATTGTTGAAATTCCGGTTCAAAATGATTATAGGTAATGTATATAACATGTTTAGCTCGAAATTGCCGGTAGGATGCGAACGAAATGTGCGGTTATTGCAAGTTTCGTATTTTGAAATTCGGCCACATTTTTAATCGAACTTGGATTGCAGGCGAATGAGGCGACATATTGCAGCAAATTTTACGTTGATCTACTCATACTTACACTAGTAACCTAAAATAACCGAAACATTCGTAATCGGTGACAATAAATTTTATCCGTTCAAAATAAGTAAGGCTCATCAGGGATTTTCTCAAAAAATTGAAAACTTTTTATTGTTGAAATTCCGGTTCAAAATGATTATAGGTAATGTATATAACATGTTTAGCTCGAAATTACCGGTAGGATGCGAACGAAATGTGCGGTTATTGCAAGTTTCGTATTTTGAAATTCGGCCACATTTTTAATCGAACTTGGATTGCAGGCGAATGAGGCGACATATTGCAGCAAATTTTACGTTGATCTACTCATACTTACACTAGTAACCTAAAATAACCGAAACATTCGTAATCGGTGACAATAAATTTTATCCGTTCAAAATAAGTAAGGCTCATCAGGGATTTTCTCAAAAAATTGAAAACTTTTTATTGTTGAAATTCCGGTTCAAAATGATTATAGGTAATGTATATAACATGTTTAGCTCGAAATTACCGGTAGGATGCGAACGAAATGTGCGGTTATTGCAAGTTTCGAATTTTGAAATTCGGCCACATTTTTAATCGAACTTGGATTGCAGGCGAATGAGGCGACATATTGCAGCAAATTTTACGTTGATCTACTCATACTTACACTAGTAACCTAAAATAACCGAAACATTCGTAATCGGTGACAATAAATTTTATCCGTTCAAAATAAGTAAGGCACCATCAGGGATTTTCTCAAAAAATTGAAAACTTTTTATTGTTGATATTCCGGTTCAAAATGATTATAGGTAATGTATATAACATGTTTAGCTCGAAATTACCGGTAGGATGCGAACGAAATGTGCGGTTATTGCAAGTTTCGAATTTTGAAATTCGGCCACATTTTTAATCGAACTTGGATTGCAGGCGAATGAGGCGACATATTGCAGCAAATTTTACGTTGATCTACTCATACTTACACTAGTAACCTAAAATAACCGAAACATTCGTAATCGGTGACAATAAATTTTATCCGTTCAAAATAAGTAAGGCTAACCATCAGGGATTTTCTCAAAAAATTGAAAACTTTTTATTGTTGAAATTCCGGTTCAAAATGATTATAGGTAATGTATATAACATGTTTAGCTCGAAATTACCGGTAGGATGCGAACGAAATGTGCGGTTATTGCAAGTTTCGTATTTTGAAATTCGGCCACATTTTTAATCGAACTTGGATTGCAGGCGAATGAGGCGACATATTGCAGCAAATTTTACGTTGATCTACTCATACTTACACTAGTAACCTAAAATAACCGAAACATTCGTAATCGGTGACAATAAATTTTATCCGTTCAAAATAAGTAAGGCTAACCATCAGGGATTTTCTCAAAAAATTGAAAACTTTTTATTGTTGAAATTCCGGTTCAAAATGATTATAGGTAATGTATATAACATGTTTAGCTCGAAATTACCGGTAGGATGCGAACGAAATGTGCGGTTATTGCAAGTTTCGAATTTTGAAATTCGGCCACATTTTTAATCGAACTTGGATTGCAGGCGAATGAGGCGACATATTGCAGCAAATTTTACGTTGATCTACTCATACTTACACTAGTAACCTAAAATAACCGAAACATTCGTAATCGGTGACAATAAATTTTATCCGTTCAAAATAAGTAAGGCACCATCAGGGATTTTCTCAAAAAATTGAAAACTTTTTATTGTTGATATTCCGGTTCAAAATGATTATAGGTAATGTATATAACATGTTTAGCTCGAAATTACCGGTAGGATGCGAACGAAATGTGCGGTTATTGCAAGTTTCGAATTTTGAAATTCGGCCACATTTTTAATCGAACTTGGATTGCAGGCGAATGAGGCGACATATTGCAGCAAATTTTACGTTGATCTACTCATACTTACACTAGTAACCTAAAATAACCGAAACATTCGTAATCGGTGACAATAAATTTTATCCGTTCAAAATAAGTAAGGCTAACCATCAGGGATTTTCTCAAAAAATTGAAAACTTTTTATTGTTGAAATTCCGGTTCAAAATGATTATAGGTAATGTATATAACATGTTTAGCTCGAAATTACCGGTAGGATGCGAACGAAATGTGCGGTTATTGCAAGTTTCGTATTTTGAAATTCGGCCACATTTTTAATCGAACTTGGATTGCAGGCGAATGAGGCGACATATTGCAGCAAATTTTACGTTGATCTACTCATACTTACACTAGTAACCTAAAATAACCGAAACATTCGTAATCGGTGACAATAAATTTTATCCGTTCAAAATAAGTAAGGCTAACCATCAGGGATTTTCTCAAAAAATTGAAAACTTTTTATTGTTGAAATTCCGGTTCAAAATGATTATAGGTAATGTATATAACATGTTTAGCTCGAAATTACCGGTAGGATGCGAACGAAATGTGCGGTTATTGCAAGTTTCGTATTTTGAAATTCGGCCACATTTTTAATCGAACTTGGATTGCAGGCGAATGAGGCGACATATTGCAGCAAATTTTACGTTGATCTACTCATACTTACACTAGTAACCTAAAATAACCGAAACATTCGTAATCGGTGACAATAAATTTTATCCGTTCAAAATAAGTAAGGCACCATCAGGGATTTTCTCAAAAAATTGAAAACTTTTTATTGTTGATATTCCGGTTCAAAATGATTATAGGTAATGTATATAACATGTTTAGCTCGAAATTACCGGTAGGATGCGAACGAAATGTGCGGTTATTGCAAGTTTCGAATTTTGAAATTCGGCCACATTTTTAATCGAACTTGGATTGCAGGCGAATGAGGCGACATATTGCAGCAAATTTTACGTTGATCTACTCATACTTACACTAGTAACCTAAAATAACCGAAACATTCGTAATCGGTGACAATAAATTTTATCCGTTCAAAATAAGTAAGGCTAACCATCAGGGATTTTCTCAAAAAATTGAAAACTTTTTATTGTTGAAATTCCGGTTCAAAATGATTATAGGTAATGTATATAACATGTTTAGCTCGAAATTACCGGTAGGATGCGAACGAAATGTGCGGTTATTGCAAGTTTCGTATTTTGAAATTCGGCCACATTTTTAATCGAACTTGGATTGCAGGCGAATGAGGCGACATATTGCAGCAAATTTTACGTTGATCTACTCATACTTACACTAGTAACCTAAAATAACCGAAACATTCGTAATCGGTGACAATAAATTTTATCCGTTCAAAATAAGTAAGGCTAACCATCAGGGATTTTCTCAAAAAATTGAAAACTTTTTATTGTTGAAATTCCGGTTCAAAATGATTATAGGTAATGTATATAACATGTTTAGCTCGAAATTACCGGTAGGATGCGAACGAAATGTGCGGTTATTGCAAGTTTCGAATTTTGAAATTCGGCCACATTTTTAATCGAACTTGGATTGCAGACGAATGAGGCGACATATTGCAGCAAATTTTACGTTGATCTACTCATACTTACACTAGTAACCTAAAATATCCGAAACATTCGTAATCGGTGACAATAAATTTTATCCGTTCAAAATAAGTAAGGCTAACCATCAGGGATTTTCTCAAAAAATTGAAAACTTTTTATTGTTGAAATTCCGGTTCAAAATGATTATAAGTAATGTATATAACATGTTTAGCTCGAAATTACCGGTAGGATGCGAACGAAATGTGCGGTTATTGCAAGTTTCGAATTTTGAAATTCGGCCACATTTTTAATCGAACTTGGATTGCAGACGAATGAGGCGACATATTGCAGCAAATTTTACGTTGATCTACTCATACTTACACTAGTAACCTAAAATAACCGAAACATTCGTAATCGGTGACAATAAATTTTATCCGTTCAAAATAAGTAAGGCTCATCAGGGATTTTCTCAAAAAATTGAAAACTTTTTATTGTTGAAATTCCGGTTCAAAATGATTATAGGTAATGTATATAACATGTTTAGCTCGAAATTACCGGTAGGATGCGAACGAAATGTGCGGTTATTGCAAGTTTCGAATTTTGAAATTCGGCCACATTTTTAATCGAACTTGGATTGCAGACGAATGAGGCGACATATTGCAGCAAATTTTACGTTGATCTACTCATACTTACACTAGTAACCTAAAATAACCGAAACATTCGTAATCGGTGACAATAAATTTTATCCGTTCAAAATAAGTAAGGCTAGCCATCAGGGATTTTCTCAAAAAATTGAAAACTTTTTATTGTTGAAATTCCGGTTCAAAATGATTATAGGTAATGTATATAACATGTTTAGCTCGAAATTACCGGTAGGATGCGAACGAAATGTGCGGTTATTGCAAGTTTCGTATTTTGAAATTCGGCCACATTTTTAATCGAACTTGGATTGCAGGCGAATGAGGCGACATATTGCAGCAAATTTTACGTTGATCTACTCATACTTACACTAGTAACCTAAAATAACCGAAACATTCGTAATCGGTGACAATAAATTTTATCCGTTCAAAATAAGTAAGGCTCATCAGGGATTTTCTCAAAAAATTGAAAACTTTTTATTGTTGAAATTCCGGTTCAAAATGATTATAGGTAATGTATATAACATGTTTAGCTCGAAATTACCGGTAGGATGCGAACGAAATGTGCGGTTATTGCAAGTTTCGTATTTTGAAATTCGGCCACATTTTTAATCGAACTTGGATTGCAGGCGAATGAGGCGACATATTGCAGCAAATTTTACGTTGATCTACTCATACTTACACTAGTAACCTAAACCTAAAATAACCGAAACATTCGCATCAGGAATTTTCTCAAAAAATTGAAAACTTTTTATTGTTGAAATTCCGGTTCAAAATGATTATAGGTAATGTATATAACATGTTTAGCTCGAAATTACCGGTAGGATGCGAACGAAATGTGCGGTTATTGCAAGTTTCGAATTTTGAAATTCGGCCACATTTTTAATCGAACTTGGATTGCAGGCGAATGAGGCGACATATTGCAGCAAATTTTACGTTGATCTACTCATACTTACACTAGTAACCTAAAATAACCGAAACATTCGTAATCGGTGACAATAAATTTTATCCGTTCAAAATAAGTAAGGCTAACCATCAGGGATTTTCTCAAAAAATTGAAAACTTTTTATTGTTGAAATTCCGGTTCAAAATGATTATAGGTAATGTATATAACATGTTTAGCTCGAAATTATCGGTGGGATGCGAACGAAATGTGCGGTTATTGCAAGTTTCGAATTTTGAAATTCGGCCACATTTTTAATCGAACTTGGATTGCAGGCGAATGAGGCGACATATTGCAGCAAATTTTACGTTGATCTACTCATACTTACACTAGTAACCTAAAATAACCGAAACATTCGTAATCGGTGACAATAAATTTTATCCGTTCAAAATAAGTAAGGCTAACCATCAGGGATTTTCTCAAAAAATTGAAAACTTTTTATTGTTGAAATTCCGGTTCAAAATGATTATAGGTAATGTATATAACATGTTTAGCTCGAAATTACCGGTAGGATGCGAACGAAATGTGCGGTTATTGCAAGTTTCGAATTTTGAAATTCGGCCACATTTTTAATCGAACTTGGATTGCAGACGAATGAGGCGACATATTGCAGCAAATTTTACGTTGATCTACTCATACTTACACTAGTAACCTAAAATAACCGAAACATACGTAATCGGTGAAAATAAGTAAGGCCAACCATCAGGGATTTTCTCAAAAAATTGAAAACTTTTTATTGTTGAAATTCCGGTTCAAAATGATTATAGGTAATGTATATAACATGTTTAGCTCGAAATTACCGGTAGGATGCGAACGAAATGTGCGGTTATTGCAAGTTTCGAATTTTGAAATTCGGCCACATTTTTAATCGAACTTGGATTGCAGGCGAATGAGGCGACATATTGCAGCAAATTTTACGTTGATCTACTCATACTTACACTAGTAACCTAAAATAACCGAAACATTCGTAATCGGTGACAATAAATTTTATCCGTTCAAAATAAGTAAGGCTAACCATCAGGGATTTTCTCAAAAAATTGAAAACTTTTTATTGTTGAAATTCCGGTTCAAAATGATTATAGGTAATGTATATAACATGTTTAGCTCGAAATTATCGGTAGGATGCGAACGAAATGTGCGGTTATTGCAAGTTTCGTATTTTGAAATTCGGCCACATTTTTAATCGAACTTGGATTGTAGGCGAATGAGGCGACATATTGCAGCAAATTTTACGTTGATCTACTCATACTTACACTAGTAACCTAAAATAACCGAAACATTCGTAATCGGTGACAATAAATTTTATCCGTTCAAAATAAGTAAGGCTAACAGGGATTTTCTCAAAAAATTGAAAACTTTTTATTGTTGAAATTCCGGTTCAAAATGATTATAGGTAATGTATATAACATGTTTAGCTCGAAATTACCGGTAGGATGCGAACGAAATGTGCGGTTATTGCAAGTTTCGAATTTTGAAATTCGGCCACATTTTTAATCGAACTTGGATTGCAGGCGAATGAGGCGACATATTGCAGCAAATTTTACGTTGATCTACTCATACTTACACTAGTAACCTAAAATAACCGAAACATTCGTAATCGGTGACAATAAATTTTATCCGTTCAAAATAAGTAAGTAACCATCAGGGATTTTCTCAAAAAATTGAAAACTTTTTATTGTTGAAATTCCGGTTCAAAATGATTATAGGTAATGTATATAACATGTTTAGCTCGAAATTACCGGTAGGATGCGAACGAAATGTGCGGTTATTGCAAGTTTCGAATTTTGAAATTCGGCCACATTTTTAATCGAACTTGGATTGCAGACGAATGAGGCGACATATTGCAGCAAATTTTACGTTGATCTACTCATACTTACACTAGTAACCTAAAATAACCGAAACATACGTAATCGGTGAAAATAAGTAAGGCCAACCATCAGGGATTTTCTCAAAAAATTGAAAACTTTTTATTGTTGAAATTCCGGTTCAAAATGATTATAGGTAATGTATATAACATGTTTAGCTCGAAATTACCGGTAGGATGCGAACGAAATGTGCGGTTATTGCAAGTTTCGAATTTTGAAATTCGGCCACATTTTTAATCGAACTTGGATTGCAGACGAATGAGGCGACATATTGCAGCAAATTTTACGTTGATCTACTCATACTTACACTAGTAACCTAAAATAACCGAAACATTCGTAATCGGTGACAATAAATTTTATCCGTTCAAAATAAGTAAGGCTAACCATCAGGGATTTTCTCAAAAAATTGAAAACTTTTTATTGTTGAAATTCCGGTTCAAAATGATTATAGGTAATGTATATAACATGTTTAGCTCGAAATTATCGGTAGGATGCGAACGAAATGTGCGGTTATTGCAAGTTTCGTATTTTGAAATTCGGCCACATTTTTAATCGAACTTGGATTGCAGGCGAATGAGGCGACATATTGCAGCAAATTTTACGTTGATCTACTCATACTTACACTAGTAACCTAAAATAACCGAAACATTCGTAATCGGTGACAATAAATTTTATCCGTTCAAAATAAGTAAGGCTAACCATCAGGGATTTTCTCAAAAAATTGAAAACTTTTTATTGTTGAAATTCCGGTTCAAAATGATTATAGGTAATGTATATAACATGTTTAGCTCGAAATTACCGGTAGGATGCGAACGAAATGTGCGGTTATTGCAAGTTTCGAATTTTGAAATTCGGCCACATTTTTAATCGAACTTGGATTGCAGGCGAATGAGGCGACATATTGCAGCAAATTTTACGTTGATCTACTCATACTTACACTAGTAACCTAAAATAACCGAAACATTCGTAATCGGTGACAATAAATTTTATCCGTTCAAAATAAGTAAGGCTAACCATCAGGGATTTTCTCAAAAAATTGAAAACTTTTTATTGTTGAAATTCCGGTTCAAAATGATTATAGGTAATGTATATAACATGTTTAGCTCGAAATTATCGGTAGGATGCGAACGAAATGTGCGGTTATTGCAAGTTTCGTATTTTGAAATTCGGCCACATTTTTAATCGAACTTGGATTGCAGGCGAATGAGGCGACATATTGCAGCAAATTTTACGTTGATCTACTCATACTTACACTAGTAACCTAAAATAACCGAAACATTCGCATCAGGAATTTTCTCAAAAAATTGAAAACTTTTTATTGTTGAAATTCCGGTTCAAAATGATTATAGGTAATGTATATAACATGTTTAGCTCGAAATTACCGGTAGGATGCGAACGAAATGTGCGGTTATTGCAAGTTTCGAATTTTGAAATTCGGCCACATTTTTAATCGAACTTGGATTGCAGGCGAATGAGGCGACATATTGCAGCAAATTTTACGTTGATCTACTCATACTTACACTAGTAACCTAAAATAACCGAAACATTCGTAATCGGTGACAATAAATTTTATCCGTTCAAAATAAGTAAGGCTAACCATCAGGGATTTTCTCAAAAAATTGAAAACTTTTTATTGTTGAAATTCCGGTTCAAAATGATTATAGGTAATGTATATAACATGTTTAGCTCGAAATTATCGGTGGGATGCGAACGAAATGTGCGGTTATTGCAAGTTTCGAATTTTGAAATTCGGCCACATTTTTAATCGAACTTGGATTGCAGGCGAATGAGGCGACATATTGCAGCAAATTTTACGTTGATCTACTCATACTTACACTAGTAACCTAAAATAACCGAAACATTCGTAATCGGTGACAATAAATTTTATCCGTTCAAAATAAGTAAGGCTAACCATCAGGGATTTTCTCAAAAAATTGAAAACTTTTTATTGTTGAAATTCCGGTTCAAAATGATTATAGGTAATGTATATAACATGTTTAGCTCGAAATTACCGGTAGGATGCGAACGAAATGTGCGGTTATTGCAAGTTTCGAATTTTGAAATTCGGCCACATTTTTAATCGAACTTGGATTGCAGACGAATGAGGCGACATATTGCAGCAAATTTTACGTTGATCTACTCATACTTACACTAGTAACCTAAAATAACCGAAACATACGTAATCGGTGAAAATAAGTAAGGCCAACCATCAGGGATTTTCTCAAAAAATTGAAAACTTTTTATTGTTGAAATTCCGGTTCAAAATGATTATAGGTAATGTATATAACATGTTTAGCTCGAAATTACCGGTAGGATGCGAACGAAATGTGCGGTTATTGCAAGTTTCGAATTTTGAAATTCGGCCACATTTTTAATCGAACTTGGATTGCAGGCGAATGAGGCGACATATTGCAGCAAATTTTACGTTGATCTACTCATACTTACACTAGTAACCTAAAATAACCGAAACATTCGTAATCGGTGACAATAAATTTTATCCGTTCAAAATAAGTAAGGCTAACCATCAGGGATTTTCTCAAAAAATTGAAAACTTTTTATTGTTGAAATTCCGGTTCAAAATGATTATAGGTAATGTATATAACATGTTTAGCTCGAAATTATCGGTAGGATGCGAACGAAATGTGCGGTTATTGCAAGTTTCGTATTTTGAAATTCGGCCACATTTTTAATCGAACTTGGATTGTAGGCGAATGAGGCGACATATTGCAGCAAATTTTACGTTGATCTACTCATACTTACACTAGTAACCTAAAATAACCGAAACATTCGTAATCGGTGACAATAAATTTTATCCGTTCAAAATAAGTAAGGCTAACAGGGATTTTCTCAAAAAATTGAAAACTTTTTATTGTTGAAATTCCGGTTCAAAATGATTATAGGTAATGTATATAACATGTTTAGCTCGAAATTACCGGTAGGATGCGAACGAAATGTGCGGTTATTGCAAGTTTCGAATTTTGAAATTCGGCCACATTTTTAATCGAACTTGGATTGCAGGCGAATGAGGCGACATATTGCAGCAAATTTTACGTTGATCTACTCATACTTACACTAGTAACCTAAAATAACCGAAACATTCGTAATCGGTGACAATAAATTTTATCCGTTCAAAATAAGTAAGTAACCATCAGGGATTTTCTCAAAAAATTGAAAACTTTTTATTGTTGAAATTCCGGTTCAAAATGATTATAGGTAATGTATATAACATGTTTAGCTCGAAATTACCGGTAGGATGCGAACGAAATGTGCGGTTATTGCAAGTTTCGAATTTTGAAATTCGGCCACATTTTTAATCGAACTTGGATTGCAGACGAATGAGGCGACATATTGCAGCAAATTTTACGTTGATCTACTCATACTTACACTAGTAACCTAAAATAACCGAAACATACGTAATCGGTGAAAATAAGTAAGGCCAACCATCAGGGATTTTCTCAAAAAATTGAAAACTTTTTATTGTTGAAATTCCGGTTCAAAATGATTATAGGTAATGTATATAACATGTTTAGCTCGAAATTACCGGTAGGATGCGAACGAAATGTGCGGTTATTGCAAGTTTCGAATTTTGAAATTCGGCCACATTTTTAATCGAACTTGGATTGCAGACGAATGAGGCGACATATTGCAGCAAATTTTACGTTGATCTACTCATACTTACACTAGTAACCTAAAATAACCGAAACATTCGTAATCGGTGACAATAAATTTTATCCGTTCAAAATAAGTAAGGCTAACCATCAGGGATTTTCTCAAAAAATTGAAAACTTTTTATTGTTGAAATTCCGGTTCAAAATGATTATAGGTAATGTATATAACATGTTTAGCTCGAAATTATCGGTAGGATGCGAACGAAATGTGCGGTTATTGCAAGTTTCGTATTTTGAAATTCGGCCACATTTTTAATCGAACTTGGATTGCAGGCGAATGAGGCGACATATTGCAGCAAATTTTACGTTGATCTACTCATACTTACACTAGTAACCTAAAATAACCGAAACATTCGTAATTGGTGACAATAAATTTTATCCGTTCAAAATAAGTAAGGCTAACCATCAGGAATTTTCTCAAAAAATTGAAAACTTTTTATTGTTGAAATTCCGGTTCAAAATGATTATAGGTAATGTATATAACATGTTTAGCTCGAAATTACCGGTAGGATGCGAACGAAATGTGCGGTTATTGCAAGTTTCGAATTTTGAAATTCGGCCACATTTTTAATCGAACTTGGATTGCAGACGAATGAGGCGACATATTGCAGCAAATTTTACGTTGATCTACTCATACTTACACTAGTAACCTAAAATAACCGAAACATACGTAATCGGTGAAAATAAGTAAGGCCAACCATCAGGGATTTTCTCAAAAAATTGAAAACTTTTTATTGTTGAAATTCCGGTTCAAAATGATTATAGGTAATGTATATAACATGTTTAGCTCGAAATTACCGGTAGGATGCGAACGAAATGTGCGGTTATTGCAAGTTTCGTATTTTGAAATTCGGCCACATTTTTAATCGAACTTGGATTGCAGGCGAATGAGGCGACATATTGCAGCAAATTTTACGTTGATCTACTCATACTTACACTAGTAACCTAAAATAACCGAAACATTCGTAATCGGTGACAATAAATTTTATCCGTTCAAAATAAGTAAGGCTAACCATCAGGAATTTTCTCAAAAAATTGAAAACTTTTTATTGTTGAAATTCCGGTTCAAAATGATTATAGGTAATGTATATAACATGTTTAGCTCGAAATTACCGGTAGGATGCGAACGAAATGTGCGGTTATTGCAAGTTTCGAATTTTGAAATTCGGCCACATTTTTAATCGAACTTGGATTGCAGGCGAATGAGGCGACATATTGCAGCAAATTTTACGTTGATCTACTCATACTTACACTAGTAACCTAAAATAACCGAAACATTCGTAATCGGTGACAATAAATTTTATCCGTTCAAAATAAGTAAGGCTAACCCATCAGGAATTTTCTCAAAAAATTGAAAACTTTTTATTGTTGAAATTCCGGTTCAAAATGATTATAGGTAATGTATATAACATGTTTAGCTCGAAATTACCGGTAGGATGCGAACGAAATGTGCGGTTATTGCAAGTTTCGAATTTTGAAATTCGGCCACATTTTTAATCGAACTTGGATTGCAGGCGAATGAGGCGACATATTGCAGCAAATTTTACGTTGATCTACTCATACTTACACTAGTAACCTAAAATAACCGAAACATTCGTAATCGGTGACAATAAATTTTATCCGTTCAAAATAAGTAAGGCTAACCATCAGGGATTTTCTCAAAAAATTGAAAACTTTTTATTGTTGAAATTCCGGTTCAAAATGATTATAGGTAATGTATATAACATGTTTAGCTCGAAATTACCGGTAGGATGCGAACGAAATGTGCGGTTATTGCAAGTTTCGAATTTTGAAATTCGGCCACATTTTTAATCGAACTTGGATTGCAGACGAATGAGGCGACATATTGCAGCAAATTTTACGTTGATCTACTCATACTTACACTAGTAACCTAAAATAACCGAAACATACGTAATCGGTGAAAATAAGTAAGGCCAACCATCAGGGATTTTCTCAAAAAATTGAAAACTTTTTATTGTTGAAATTCCGGTTCAAAATGATTATAGGTAATGTATATAACATGTTTAGCTCGAAATTACCGGTAGGATGCGAACGAAATGTGCGGTTATTGCAAGTTTCGAATTTTGAAATTCGGCCACATTTTTAATCGAACTTGGATTGCAGGCGAATGAGGCGACATATTGCAGCAAATTTTACGTTGATCTACTCATACTTACACTAGTAACCTAAAATAACCGAAACATTCGTAATCGGTGACAATAAATTTTATCCGTTCAAAATAAGTAAGGCTAACCATCAGGGATTTTCTCAAAAAATTGAAAACTTTTTATTGTTGAAATTCCGGTTCAAAATGATTATAGGTAATGTATATAACATGTTTAGCTCGAAATTATCGGTAGGATGCGAACGAAATGTGCGGTTATTGCAAGTTTCGTATTTTGAAATTCGGCCACATTTTTAATCGAACTTGGATTGTAGGCGAATGAGGCGACATATTGCAGCAAATTTTACGTTGATCTACTCATACTTACACTAGTAACCTAAAATAACCGAAACATTCGTAATCGGTGACAATAAATTTTATCCGTTCAAAATAAGTAAGGCTAACAGGGATTTTCTCAAAAAATTGAAAACTTTTTATTGTTGAAATTCCGGTTCAAAATGATTATAGGTAATGTATATAACATGTTTAGCTCGAAATTACCGGTAGGATGCGAACGAAATGTGCGGTTATTGCAAGTTTCGAATTTTGAAATTCGGCCACATTTTTAATCGAACTTGGATTGCAGGCGAATGAGGCGACATATTGCAGCAAATTTTACGTTGATCTACTCATACTTACACTAGTAACCTAAAATAACCGAAACATTCGTAATCGGTGACAATAAATTTTATCCGTTCAAAATAAGTAAGTAACCATCAGGGATTTTCTCAAAAAATTGAAAACTTTTTATTGTTGAAATTCCGGTTCAAAATGATTATAGGTAATGTATATAACATGTTTAGCTCGAAATTACCGGTAGGATGCGAACGAAATGTGCGGTTATTGCAAGTTTCGAATTTTGAAATTCGGCCACATTTTTAATCGAACTTGGATTGCAGACGAATGAGGCGACATATTGCAGCAAATTTTACGTTGATCTACTCATACTTACACTAGTAACCTAAAATAACCGAAACATACGTAATCGGTGAAAATAAGTAAGGCCAACCATCAGGGATTTTCTCAAAAAATTGAAAATTTTTTATTGTTGAAATTCCGGTTCAAAATGATTATAGGTAATGTATATAACATGTTTAGCTCGAAATTACCGGTAGGATGCGAACGAAATGTGCGGTTATTGCAAGTTTCGAATTTTGAAATTCGGCCACATTTTTAATCGAACTTGGATTGCAGACGAATGAGGCGACATATTGCAGCAAATTTTACGTTGATCTACTCATACTTACACTAGTAACCTAAAATAACCGAAACATTCGTAATCGGTGACAATAAATTTTATCCGTTCAAAATAAGTAAGGCTAACCATCAGGGATTTTCTCAAAAAATTGAAAACTTTTTATTGTTGAAATTCCGGTTCAAAATGATTATAGGTAATGTATATAACATGTTTAGCTCGAAATTATCGGTAGGATGCGAACGAAATGTGCGGTTATTGCAAGTTTCGTATTTTGAAATTCGGCCACATTTTTAATCGAACTTGGATTGCAGGCGAATGAGGCGACATATTGCAGCAAATTTTACGTTGATCTACTCATACTTACACTAGTAACCTAAAATAACCGAAACATTCGTAATTGGTGACAATAAATTTTATCCGTTCAAAATAAGTAAGGCTAACCATCAGGAATTTTCTCAAAAAATTGAAAACTTTTTATTGTTGAAATTCCGGTTCAAAATGATTATAGGTAATGTATATAACATGTTTAGCTCGAAATTACCGGTAGGATGCGAACGAAATGTGCGGTTATTGCAAGTTTCGAATTTTGAAATTCGGCCACATTTTTAATCGAACTTGGATTGCAGACGAATGAGGCGACATATTGCAGCAAATTTTACGTTGATCTACTCATACTTACACTAGTAACCTAAAATAACCGAAACATACGTAATCGGTGAAAATAAGTAAGGCCAACCATCAGGGATTTTCTCAAAAAATTGAAAACTTTTTATTGTTGAAATTCCGGTTCAAAATGATTATAGGTAATGTATATAACATGTTTAGCTCGAAATTACCGGTAGGATGCGAACGAAATGTGCGGTTATTGCAAGTTTCGTATTTTGAAATTCGGCCACATTTTTAATCGAACTTGGATTGCAGGCGAATGAGGCGACATATTGCAGCAAATTTTACGTTGATCTACTCATACTTACACTAGTAACCTAAAATAACCGAAACATTCGTAATCGGTGACAATAAATTTTATCCGTTCAAAATAAGTAAGGCTAACCATCAGGAATTTTCTCAAAAAATTGAAAACTTTTTATTGTTGAAATTCCGGTTCAAAATGATTATAGGTAATGTATATAACATGTTTAGCTCGAAATTACCGGTAGGATGCGAACGAAATGTGCGGTTATTGCAAGTTTCGAATTTTGAAATTCGGCCACATTTTTAATCGAACTTGGATTGCAGGCGAATGAGGCGACATATTGCAGCAAATTTTACGTTGATCTACTCATACTTACACTAGTAACCTAAAATAACCGAAACATTCGTAATCGGTGACAATAAATTTTATCCGTTCAAAATAAGTAAGGCTAACCCATCAGGAATTTTCTCAAAAAATTGAAAACTTTTTATTGTTGAAATTCCGGTTCAAAATGATTATAGGTAATGTATATAACATGTTTAGCTCGAAATTACCGGTAGGATGCGAACGAAATGTGCGGTTATTGCAAGTTTCGAATTTTGAAATTCGGCCACATTTTTAATCGAACTTGGATTGCAGGCGAATGAGGCGACATATTGCAGCAAATTTTACGTTGATCTACTCATACTTACACTAGTAACCTAAAATAACCGAAACATTCGTAATCGGTGACAATAAATTTTATCCGTTCAAAATAAGTAAGGCTAACCATCAGGGATTTTCTCAAAAAATTGAAAACTTTTTATTGTTGAAATTCCGGTTCAAAATGATTATAGGTAATGTATATAACATGTTTAGCTCGAAATTACCGGTAGGATGCGAACGAAATGTGCGGTTATTGCAAGTTTCGAATTTTGAAATTCGGCCACATTTTTAATCGAACTTGGATTGCAGACGAATGAGGCGACATATTGCAGCAAATTTTACGTTGATCTACTCATACTTACACTAGTAACCTAAAATAACCGAAACATACGTAATCGGTGAAAATAAGTAAGGCCAACCATCAGGGATTTTCTCAAAAAATTGAAAACTTTTTATTGTTGAAATTCCGGTTCAAAATGATTATAGGTAATGTATATAACATGTTTAGCTCGAAATTACCGGTAGGATGCGAACGAAATGTGCGGTTATTGCAAGTTTCGAATTTTGAAATTCGGCCACATTTTTAATCGAACTTGGATTGCAGACGAATGAGGCGACATATTGCAGCAAATTTTACGTTGATCTACTCATACTTACACTAGTAACCTAAAATAACCGAAACATACGTAATCGGTGAAAATAAGTAAGGCCAACCATCAGGGATTTTCTCAAAAAATTGAAAACTTTTTATTGTTGAAATTCCGGTTCAAAATGATTATAGGTAATGTATATAACATGTTTAGCTCGAAATTACCGGTAGGATGCGAACGAAATGTGCGGTTATTGCAAGTTTCGTATTTTGAAATTCGGCCACATTTTTAATCGAACTTGGATTGCAGGCGAATGAGGCGACATATTGCAGCAAATTTTACGTTGATCTACTCATACTTACACTAGTAACCTAAAATAACCGAAACATTCGTAATCGGTGACAATAAATTTTATCCGTTCAAAATAAGTAAGGCCAACCATCAGGGATTTTCTCAAAAAATTGAAAACTTTTTATTGTTGAAATTCCGGTTCAAAATGATTATAGGTAATGTATATAACATGTTTAGCTCGAAATTACCGGTAGGATGCGAACGAAATGTGCGGTTATTGCAAGTTTCGAATTTTGAAATTCGGCCACATTTTTAATCGAACTTGGATTGCAGACGAATGAGGCGACATATTGCAGCAAATTTTACGTTGATCTACTCATACTTACACTAGTAACCTAAAATAACCGAAACATTCGTAATCGGTGACAATAAATTTTATCCGTTCAAAATAAGTAAGGCTAACCATCAGGGATTTTCTCAAAAAATTGAAAACTTTTTATTGTTGAAATTCCGGTTCAAAATGATTATAGGTAATGTATATAACATGTTTAGCTCGAAATTACCGGTAGGATGCGAACGAAATGTGCAGTTATTGCAAGTTTCGTATTTTGAAATTCGGCCACATTTTTAATCGAACTTGGATTGCAGGCGAATGAGGCGACATATTGCAGCAAATTTTACGTTGATCTACTCATACTTACACTAGTAACCTAAAATAACCGAAACATTCGTAATCGGTGACAATAAATTTTATCCGTTCAAAATAAGTAAGGCTAACCATCAGGGATTTTCTCAAAAAATTGAAAACTTTTTATTGTTGAAATTCCGGTTCAAAATGATTATAGGTAATGTATATAACATGTTTAGCTCGAAATTACCGGTAGGATGCGAACGAAATGTGCGGTTATTGCAAGTTTCGTATTTTGAAATTCGGCCACATTTTTAATCGAACTTGGATTGCAGGCGAATGAGGCGACATATTGCAGCAAATTTTACGTTGATCTACTCATACTTACACTAGTAACCTAAAATAACCGAAACATTCGTAATCGGTGACAATAAATTTTATCCGTTCAAAATAAGTAAGGCTAACCATCAGGGATTTTCTCAAAAAATTGAAAACTTTTTATTGTTGAAATTCCGGTTCAAAATGATTATAGGTAATGTATATAACATGTTTAGCTCGAAATTATCGGTAGGATGCGAACGAAATGTGCGGTTATTGCAAGTTTCGTATTTTGAAATTCGGCCACATTTTTAATCGAACTTGGATTGCAGACGAATGAGGCGACATATTGCAGCAAATTTTACGTTGATCTACTCATACTTACACTAGTAACCTAAAATAACCGAAACATTCGTAATCGGTGACAATAAATTTTATCCGTTCAAAATAAGTAAGGCTAACCATCAGGGATTTTCTCAAAAAATTGAAAACTTTTTATTGTTGAAATTCCGGTTCAAAATGATTATAGGTAATGTATATAACATGTTTAGCTCGAAATTACCGGTAGGATGCGAACGAAATGTGCAGTTATTGCAAGTTTCGTATTTTGAAATTCGGCCACATTTTTAATCGAACTTGGATTGCAGGCGAATGAGGCGACATATTGCAGCAAATTTTACGTTGATCTACTCATACTTACACTAGTAACCTAAAATAACCGAAACATTCGTAATCGGTGACAATAAATTTTATCCGTTCAAAATAAGTAAGGCTAACCATCAGGGATTTTCTCAAAAAATTGAAAACTTTTTATTGTTGAAATTCCGGTTCAAAATGATTATAGGTAATGTATATAACATGTTTAGCTCGAAATTACCGGTAGGATGCGAACGAAATGTGCGGTTATTGCAAGTTTCGTATTTTGAAATTCGGCCACATTTTTAATCGAACTTGGATTGCAGGCGAATGAGGCGACATATTGCAGCAAATTTTACGTTGATCTACTCATACTTACACTAGTAACCTAAAATAACCGAAACATTCGTAATCGGTGACAATAAATTTTATCCGTTCAAAATAAGTAAGGCTAACCATCAGGGATTTTCTCAAAAAATTGAAAACTTTTTATTGTTGAAATTCCGGTTCAAAATGATTATAGGTAATGTATATAACATGTTTAGCTCGAAATTATCGGTAGGATGCGAACGAAATGTGCGGTTATTGCAAGTTTCGTATTTTGAAATTCGGCCACATTTTTAATCGAACTTGGATTGCAGGCGAATGAGGCGACATATTGCAGCAAATTTTACGTTGATCTACTCATACTTACACTAGTAACCTAAAATAACCGAAACATTCGTAATCGGTGACAATAAATTTTATCCGTTCAAAATAAGTAAGGCTAACCATCAGGGATTTTCTCAAAAAATTGAAAACTTTTTATTGTTGAAATTCCGGTTCAAAATGATTATAGGTAATGTATATAACATGTTTAGCTCGAAATTATCGGTAGGATGCGAACGAAATGTGCGGTTATTGCAAGTTTCGTATTTTGAAATTCGGCCACATTTTTAATCGAACTTGGATTGCAGGCGAATGAGGCGACATATTGCAGCAAATTTTACGTTGATCTACTCATACTTACACTAGTAACCTAAAATAACCGAAACATTCGTAATCGGTGACAATAAATTTTATCCGTTCAAAATAAGTAAGGCTAACCATCAGGGATTTTCTCAAAAAATTGAAAACTTTTTATTGTTGAAATTCCGGTTCAAAATGATTATAGGTAATGTATATAACATGTTTAGCTCGAAATTATCGGTAGGATGCGAACGAAATGTGCGGTTATTGCAAGTTTCGTATTTTGAAATTCGGCCACATTTTTAATCGAACTTGGATTGCAGGCGAATGAGGCGACATATTGCAGCAAATTTTACGTTGATCTACTCATACTTACACTAGTAACCTAAAATAACCGAAACATTCGTAATCGGTGACAATAAATTTTATCCGTTCAAAATAAGTAAGGCTAACCATCAGGGATTTTCTCAAAAAATTGAAAACTTTTTATTGTTGAAATTCCGGTTCAAAATGATTATAGGTAATGTATATAACATGTTTAGCTCGAAATTACCGGTAGGATGCGAACGAAATGTGCAGTTATTGCAAGTTTCGTATTTTGAAATTCGGCCACATTTTTAATCGAACTTGGATTGCAGGCGAATGAGGCGACATATTGCAGCAAATTTTACGTTGATCTACTCATACTTACACTAGTAACCTAAAATAACCGAAACATTCGTAATCGGTGACAATAAATTTTATCCGTTCAAAATAAGTAAGGCTAACCATCAGGGATTTTCTCAAAAAATTGAAAACTTTTTATTGTTGAAATTCCGGTTCAAAATGATTATAGGTAATGTATATAACATGTTTAGCTCGAAATTATCGGTAGGATGCGAACGAAATGTGCGGTTATTGCAAGTTTCGTATTTTGAAATTCGGCCACATTTTTAATCGAACTTGGATTGCAGGCGAATGAGGCGACATATTGCAGCAAATTTTACGTTGATCTACTCATACTTACACTAGTAACCTAAAATAACCGAAACATTCGTAATCGGTGACAATAAATTTTATCCGTTCAAAATAAGTAAGGCTAACCATCAGGGATTTTCTCAAAAAATTGAAAACTTTTTATTGTTGAAATTCCGGTTCAAAATGATTATAGGTAATGTATATAACATGTTTAGCTCGAAATTATCGGTAGGATGCGAACGAAATGTGCGGTTATTGCAAGTTTCGTATTTTGAAATTCGGCCACATTTTTAATCGAACTTGGATTGCAGGCGAATGAGGCGACATATTGCAGCAAATTTTACGTTGATCTACTCATACTTACACTAGTAACCTAAAATAACCGAAACATACATAATCGGTGACAATAAATTTTATCCGTTCAAAATAAGTAAGGCTAACCATCAGGGATTTTCTCAAAAAATTGAAAACTTTTTATTGTTGAAATTCCGGTTCAAAATGATTATAGGTAATGTATATAACATGTTTAGCTCGAAATTATCGGTAGGATGCGAACGAAATGTGCGGTTATTGCAAGTTTCGTATTTTGAAATTCGGCCACATTTTTAATCGAACTTGGATTGCAGGCGAATGAGGCGACATATTGCAGCAAATTTTACGTTGATCTACTCATACTTACACTAGTAACCTAAAATAACCGAAACATTCGTAATCGGTGACAATAAATTTTATCCGTTCAAAATAAGTAAGGCTAACCATCAAGGATTTTCTCAAAAAATTGAAAACTTTTTATTGTTGAAATTCCGGTTCAAAATGATTATAGGTAATGTATATAACATGTTTAGCTCGAAATTACCGGTAGGATGCGAACGAAATGTGCGGTTATTGCAAGTTTCGTATTTTGAAATTCGGCCACATTTTTAATCGAACTTGGATTGCAGGCGAATGAGGCGACATATTGCAGCAAATTTTACGTTGATCTACTCATACTTACACTAGTAACCTAAAATAACCGAAACATTCGTAATCGGTGACAATAAATTTTATCCGTTCAAAATAAGTAAGGCTAACCATCAGGGATTTTCTCAAAAAATTGAAAACTTTTTATTGTTGAAATTCCGGTTCAAAATGATTATAGGTAATGTATATAACATGTTTAGCTCGAAATTATCGGTAGGATGCGAACGAAATGTGCGGTTATTGCAAGTTTCGTATTTTGAAATTCGGCCACATTTTTAATCGAACTTGGATTGCAGGCGAATGAGGCGACATATTGCAGCAAATTTTACGTTGATCTACTCATACTTACACTAGTAACCTAAAATAACCGAAACATTCGTAATCGGTGACAATAAATTTTATCCGTTCAAAATAAGTAAGGCTAACCATCAGGGATTTTCTCAAAAAATTGAAAACTTTTTATTGTTGAAATTCCGGTTCAAAATGATTATAGGTAATGTATATAACATGTTTAGCTCGAAATTATCGGTAGGATGCGAACGAAATGTGCGGTTATTGCAAGTTTCGTATTTTGAAATTCGGCCACATTTTTAATCGAACTTGGATTGCAGGCGAATGAGGCGACATATTGCAGCAAATTTTACGTTGATCTACTCATACTTACACTAGTAACCTAAAATAATCGAAACATTCGTAATCGGTGACAATAAATTTTATCCGTTCAAAATAAGTAAGGCTAACCATCAGGGATTTTCTCAAAAAATTGAAAACTTTTTATTGTTGAAATTCCGGTTCAAAATGATTATAGGTAATGTATATAACATGTTTAGCTCGAAATTATCGGTAGGATGCGAACGAAATGTGCGGTTATTGCAAGTTTCGAATTTTGAAATTCGGCCACATTTTTAATCGAACTTGGATTGCAGGCGAATGAGGCGACATATTGCAGCAAATTTTACGTTGATCTACTCATACTTACACTAGTAACCTAAAATAACCGAAACATTCGTAATCGGTGACAATAAATTTTATCCGTTCAAAATAAGTAAGGCTAACCATCAGGGATTTTCTCAAAAAATTGAAAACTTTTTATTGTTGAAATTCCGGTTCAAAATGATTATAGGTAATGTATATAACATGTTTAGCTCGAAATTATCGGTAGGATGCGAACGAAATGTGCGGTTATTGCAAGTTTCGTATTTTGAAATTCGGCCACATTTTTAATCGAACTTGGATTGCAGGCGAATGAGGCGACATATTGCAGCAAATTTTACGTTGATCTACTCATACTTACACTAGTAACCTAAAATAACCGAAACATTCGTAATCGGTGACAATAAATTTTATCCGTTCAAAATAAGTAAGGCTAACCATCAGGAATTTTCTCAAAAAATTGAAAACTTTTTATTGTTGAAATTCCGGTTCAAAATGATTATAGGTAATGTATATAACATGTTTAGCTCGAAATTACCGGTAGGATGCGAACGAAATGTGCGGTTATTGCAAGTTTCGTATTTTGAAATTCGGCCACATTTTTAATCGAACTTGGATTGCAGGCGAATGAGGCGACATATTGCAGCAAATTTTA
Source organism: Nephrotoma appendiculata (assembly GCA_947310385.1). Lineage (NCBI taxonomy): Eukaryota > Metazoa > Arthropoda > Insecta > Diptera > Tipulidae > Nephrotoma > Nephrotoma appendiculata. The sequence continues at coordinate 52,541,045 of OX371225.1, read as the reverse complement.
CGTTGATCTACTCATACTTACACTAGTAACCTAAAATAACCGAAACATTCGTAATCGGTGACAATAAATTTTATCCGTTCAAAATAAGTAAGGCTAACCATCAGGAATTTTCTCAAAAAATTGAAAACTTTTTATTGTTGAAATTCCGGTTCAAAATGATTATAGGTAATGTATATAACATGTTTAGCTCGAAATTACCGGTAGGATGCGAACGAAATGTGCGGTTATTGCAAGTTTCGAATTTTGAAATTCGGCCACATTTTTAATCGAACTTGGATTGCAGGCGAATGAGGCGACATATTGCAGCAAATTTTACGTTGATCTACTCATACTTACACTAGTAACCTAAAATAACCGAAACATTCGTAATCGGTGACAATAAATTTTATCCGTTCAAAATAAGTAAGGCTAACCATCAGGAATTTTCTCAAAAAATTGAAAACTTTTTATTGTTGAAATTCCGGTTCAAAATGATTATAGGTAATGTATATAACATGTTTAGCTCGAAATTACCGGTAGGATGCGAACGAAATGTGCGGTTATTGCAAGTTTCGAATTTTGAAATTCGGCCACATTTTTAATCGAACTTGGATTGCAGGCGAATGAGGCGACATATTGCAGCAAATTTTACGTTGATCTACTCATACTTACACTAGTAACCTAAAATAACCGAAACATTCGTAATCGGTGACAATAAATTTTATCCGTTCAAAATAAGTAAGGCTAACCATCAGGGATTTTCTCAAAAAATTGAAAACTTTTTATTGTTGAAATTCCGGTTCAAAATGATTATAGGTAATGTATATAACATGTTTAGCTCGAAATTACCGGTAGGATGCGAACGAAATGTGCGGTTATTGCAAGTTTCGTATTTTGAAATTCGGCCACATTTTTAATCGAACTTGGATTGCAGGCGAATGAGGCGACATATTGCAGCAAATTTTACGTTGATCTACTCATACTTACACTAGTAACCTAAAATAACCGAAACATTCGTAATCGGTGACAATAAATTTTATCCGTTCAAAATAAGTAAGGCTAACCATCAGGAATTTTCTCAAAAAATTGAAAACTTTTTATTGTTGAAATTCCGGTTCAAAATGATTATAGGTAATGTATATAACATGTTTAGCTCGAAATTACCGGTAGGATGCGAACGAAATGTGCGGTTATTGCAAGTTTCGTATTTTGAAATTCGGCCACATTTTTAATCGAACTTGGATTGCAGGCGAATGAGGCGACATATTGCAGCAAATTTTACGTTGATCTACTCATACTTACACTAGTAACCTAAAATAACCGAAACATTCGTAATCGGTGACAATAAATTTTATCCGTTCAAAATAAGTAAGGCTAACCATCAGGAATTTTCTCAAAAAATTGAAAACTTTTTATTGTTGAAATTCCGGTTCAAAATGATTATAGGTAATGTATATAACATGTTTAGCTCGAAATTACCGGTAGGATGCGAACGAAATGTGCGGTTATTGCAAGTTTCGAATTTTGAAATTCGGCCACATTTTTAATCGAACTTGGATTGCAGGCGAATGAGGCGACATATTGCAGCAAATTTTACGTTGATCTACTCATACTTACACTAGTAACCTAAAATAACCGAAACATTCGTAATCGGTGACAATAAATTTTATCCGTTCAAAATAAGTAAGGCTAACCATCAGGAATTTTCTCAAAAAATTGAAAACTTTTTATTGTTGAAATTCCGGTTCAAAATGATTATAGGTAATGTATATAACATGTTTAGCTCGAAATTACCGGTAGGATGCGAACGAAATGTGCGGTTATTGCAAGTTTCGAATTTTGAAATTCGGCCACATTTTTAATCGAACTTGGATTGCAGGCGAATGAGGCGACATATTGCAGCAAATTTTACGTTGATCTACTCATACTTACACTAGTAACCTAAAATAACCGAAACATTCGTAATCGGTGACAATAAATTTTATCCGTTCAAAATAAGTAAGGCTAACCATCAGGGATTTTCTCAAAAAATTGAAAACTTTTTATTGTTGAAATT